>MU226572.1:131259-142282 GCA_018584345.1 Thuja plicata | reverse complement strand
GAGTAGACATGTCCCTTGAAGGGACATGTCTCTCCTATCCTCATTCCCAATATAAATGAAAGAGAGATTGTTGCATTTGGAAAACACATACAACATAGAGTGTTATTACATTTGCAGCTATCCTAAACACTTAACATATAGCTTTGTAAAACATACTTCCATACCAGCTTGTATTGCTCAGGTAGAGACGGTGGAACCACCTAATCCATCGAATGAGTTGTCACCGATTGTCGTGCTTGTTCCTATATTATCATTTGATGCTCTTCTCCACATTTTATTTCTGATCCTCACAATTTCTTCGATTGTATTGCCATTTCCATAAGTATTTATTCGGTTTGCACAATCACTGCTTAAGTGTCCGACTTTGTGACAGTGTGAGCATGCCATTCCAGAGTTTGACCAATTTCTAGACTTAGTTCGCCATTGTCTCATACAATTAGTTGCTATATGCCGATATTTGCCACATGTTGTACAACTACCGCAAGTGTTGTAATCCCATGCATAAGCATTACCTTGCCTTCTCGATTGATTTACCTTTTCTTGTCCTTTAGGCTTCTAGATTTGTTGTGTGTTCTTCCTGCATGCTTGTGATGAATGGCCATGCATGTTGCAATTTCGATAGTTTTTGTTCATGTATGGTTTCTTCTATGATTTGTTCAACTTGGATTTGCATTCATATGCCTGATGTCCATGCTTATTACAGTTATAGCAAATACCATTAAATTTAGGAGGGTTTTTAGGAGTACCTTTTGCTTTGCTTCTGCAAACATTTGATGTGGGGCCAGGTTTTCCACAGTGATGGCAAGAGGGCTTCTTAGGCTTAGGATTTGAGTACACATTCCCCTGTTCAGCTTGATTTGACGATTCTCCTTGCTCGGTATACCCTAATTTGGTGTTGTTGTTCAGTCTTCTTTGATAGTTCAGAAATTCATCCATTCTCTTAGTACTTTCTTCAGATCTCTTTATCACTTCATTATGTTGTTGTAGAATCTTCAATTCATTTCTCAGTTTTTTATTTGCTTCTTTCATTACACCAATCTCTTCTATTTTCTTAGCAACCTCAATATTTACTCGGTTTGCCTCATGACTCATAACAACCACTTGATTGGTGATCTCAAAGTAATGTTCAGTAAGTCTCATTATCTCAGATTCTTTTTCTTGTAACTTTTCAGTCATCTGTCTGCTGTCATCAACAACCATGTTTCTATCTTGTTGAACTTTCTTTGCATCGCTCAAGACTTCAACCATTCTTACCATTTGTGTATCTTGACCGATCTGTAGTGCTTTCACTTGTTTAGTAAGTTGTTGATTCCTCTCAGATAGCTTTGATATGATACCTTCAGATGCATCAGATCCAGATGTGTCAAATGGGTCATGAATCTCTTTTTCCTGATAATCAGTCTCATGACAACAAAGTGCCATTTCCTTTCTCTTAATGAACATCTCCCTGAGTTTTTCTTTGGCTTCTTTCAATTGTTCGACATAGATCTGCAACTGTAACTTCTGATTTTCAATAGTTTTATCAAGTGTATACCTTTCCATTGTAAGATCTTTTCTCTTCAGTGATTAAACTTTCTTAACAAGAGAACTAGCTCTGATACCAATTGTTGGGATAATGGAAAGGTGTGTACTGAGAGGGGAGGGGTGAATCAGTAGCCTTAAAAACTTTCAATCAAATCTTTGTAACCAAATATTTTGTTATAACCGACTGAGTAGATAATCTTCAACCAAACGTGTAATGTCACTTTTGAAATGTAAATGCATGTAAACATAACAGAAACATATATGAAATTTAAGTACACATAACACTAGTATTTTGGTATCGTAGAAAATCCCTATTAGAAGGTAAAAACTGTGGTGGGGATGAGACTCACAAAACTTCACTACTACAGTAAATAAAGTAGCCTATTAAAGCTTACAAAGATTGATCACTTCCGATGATCTTACCTTGTTAGGAGTAACAATGAGATCGATTAGATCTACCTCATGTGAGGATTTAGCAACACAATGTATGTGTGCACTCTGTTAGGAGATTTACATAAAGACGGTTAAGTCTACTCTATTATGAGATTTTTAGAGTCTATTACAATTGTTAGAGAGTAACAAAATTGTGATATGAACAAATACAATCTCAATATTGTTGATACAAATCCTTTAAATGTAGATAAAATGTATCACCTTAATGTGAATGATAATACCTTCTGCTCTGTTATGCTCGATAGCCTCGCCTCTGTTATGAAAATTGACTGCAATGTAGTCCTTGTCCTAAAATCCCTATCTGATTCTCTGATGTCTGTAGTATGACGGCTACTTGATCATTACTTGATCAACACATACATTATACAATGACATCTTTACATTATATATCAAACTAATTGACCTAATTAGGGTTTTACAATGTCTTACATAACCTAAGATCAACGGTGTACAAAATTTACCTTGATCATCTAAACATAGGAGATATAAACAATTAATGCTGGGAATCCGTAATTAATGTTCTCCTTGATCATTGTAAACCATTATCTAGGTCGGCAAAAAGTTGTTACCTAGATTGATGTGCCATAACAAACTTTTATGTGACCGTTGGTATGCTCGGTGCATACTATCTTTCAGTGCTCGGTGTTGTCTGTGTATTGCATCTCTGTGCATACTGTGTGTTCGGTAAAGTCTGTCTGCTCGGTAATCATTACACTCTGTTAAATCTGTATGTGATTAGTGCACTCGGTTAACTCTGTACTTCGGTGATCATTCCGACTGGTCTAGTTTGTGACTCTGTTACCGACTATCCATTTGAGTGCTTGGATACTAATGACAACCTTCAAATTGTATTTGGAGTAACAATCCATTGTAAATTTCAAAATGGAAAGAAGATAAAAGAATTGCCAGAATAATAAATGAAGGTTTTTCCATAATATTTGAGGTTACATACAAATTTAAAGTTTATACCTTCTTATAAGGAAAGAAAAACAAAATGTAGTACATTTGATTGCCAAATTTTGGGTTACATTGTGTATGCTTTTTTTCAGCTCGACGTTTCGCATCAGTCATAGTGTCATCATCGGGAGAGGATTGTGAGAAAAATTAAAAACCATATTAACTTTTATAAATGTTACAAGATATGAGAAAATAATCAAGGAATTAGAAACAAGAAAAAAGGTAGAAACAAGGCAAATGTGTGAAAAGAAAATGTAGGACAATTTATATTCTATAAAATAAAATAGTTTGAAAGTACAATAAAATAATTCTTAAACAAAATATTTGCCTATTATTTGTCTATTTCTCTGTCTTTAACGCTTCAAATAAAATAACCCTAAAAATAGTTTTGAAATAATAGAAACATCCTAAAAATAGTTTTGAAATAAGAGAAACTATTTTTTTTTGAATAAATCATATAGTTGTATGTATATTTTCTCTTTATTTGTTAGTATGTATTTGCAATAATTGAGATAAATAGTTTGTTAATAATTTGTTTTCATTAAATTATAAACAATTGATGTGTATTGTCTTTTCGATTTCCCCATAATTCCCTTTTATAAAATGCATTAATACATATGAAAAGAAAATAATTTGTTTTGTTTTGTTAAAATTTTATGAAAATAATTTATTTAAGTAAAAATAAATTTATTGAAAAAGTTATATGATTTCTTGTAAATAAAATAATATATCATTAAAACATTTTGGTTTCAAATAATAGTGGTACCATCTAAATAGATATGTACTTAAGATTGAAGTAAATAATGTTTTGAAATTGAGATAAGTTAGTATTAATATCTAAATTATATATATCAGATATTAAGAGAGATCAGCCTTGAGGTCTTTATTTAATTGAGGTTGTAATGAGGCTTGAGGTAGTTGTTTTAAGAGAAGGTAGGTCAAATTTTTGGTAGACATTGTTAAGAGTTTCGTGGACTCACTTTCTGTCTTGGCTTTTTCTTCATTTATGGATGGTAAGGGGTTTTATATGCATTTGATTCTATCATTGCTAGTTTCAAAAGTGTTTGTTTGTGGTCAAATTTCAAGGTGAAAGCCAAAACTTTGATGCATATAAGAGGTTGGTTTAGATAAAACCTTTGGAACCCAAGGGTAATTTGGTGATGTTAGCAAATGTAAAAATATTTCTTTCTTAGATAGAATAAAATTATTAATAAATTCTCTCAAATGACCCATGGCTTCTTGGCAAGGTTGGTTTGTACTCTAAGAAATGAGCTAATATATTTGATCCCAAAAATAGTGTCAACTTGATTCTTGTTTGGGTCCATTTTTTCAACTATCATTGAAATATTGGGAAACATATAGTCTTGTCTAGGATTGCAAATTCCATTGGCCAACCTTTGATAGTGGATACAATCACCAATTCCATAAAACATTTGTTGTTTGCTAGATTATATCTTCTTATGGAGATGAATAAGGCTCTCTCTTTGTGATTTCTTTATTATATCTTCTTATGGTAATGAATAAGGCTCTCTCTTTGAGATGAATTAGGTACAAATGATTGTATCTAAAAATTATTTGAGGATCTATTACAATTGCCTCAAAGTTGGCGTTGATGTGAGTTTTGTGTCCACCACAATTTGTAGGATATAATACCAAGTATTCTACCCTCTTGAACAAAGAAGCTTCAAATGCCGAACAATGTGAAATTGTGTAATCAAGTAGAGCAACCCCAAAGTTTACAATGCGTACTAATGTCTTTAGTGTTGGACACAACTCAATTTAATGATGTGATATGTTGGTTATTATAAAGGGACTCACGCTGTTGATTCATGGACATCTATCAACTTTTGAAATATGAATGATCTGGCAATGCAAGTGCTTCAACTACTTTTAATGAAGATTTTGAAATAAATTGAAAAAGGATGTGGGTTTAGAAATCTAAGTTACTCTGTCTCTAATTCTACCAATGCAAGAGACTATTGATGATAAAGTGAAACTAACCAATCCTTGCTTCACAAACTTAAATAACTATGTAAAGGAAGGTGCTATCTTTGAAGGGTGCATGAATGATTATAAAATTGCTCATACACATCAAGATCGTAAAACATGCAAGTCAATGATCATGAATCAATTGAAGTTAAGTGCTTTGCAATGAGTTCAACCTAACCTTGCACTACTACTTGCAATAAACAAGTACCAAAAGGTATGCACATAAAGTATCACCACGAACCAACAATAATATCTTTTATCATCTACTCAACATAACAAATCCTATCTAAGTGAGAAATAGGAAATAATGCAACACTCCAAAATAACATATGTATTCACTATGAATCAACAATGATTTTGCAATTACTTTAGCAACAATTTCATAGTCTTGTTTTACAAATGAAATGAGAAAGCCTTATATAGAGGCTTCAAGTACAATGGATGACCCAAATTGATTTAAGATCAACAACCCAAACAATTTAAAATAACCCTAATTAGGGTTCTCCCTAACTACCAACTATAAGCATTAAACACTCACCAATGAGAAAATTCATTGTGGTAAAACATTAAATGTATTCACATGCCAACTTGGAATAACTTGATTGGTTGAAGATGAATAGGTGCCACCTCAACTTGTTTATCTTGTAATCTTTGTCTCAACTCCACTTCTTCATCCTCCTTATTTTGAAAATCTTCTCATTGAAATGTTCTTGTCATGATATCTTGGCCTTGATCCTTCCTTATGATTTGAACTTGTGGACCTTCACCTTCACCTATTTGGGCTTGATCATCCTCCATGCAATCATTTTGTCTTTGAGCTTGATTTGCATCTTAACTTCCCTTATTCTAGGACATTTGTATATTTGCAATTCGATCATCACCCTTGGTTGAGGTTTCCAACAAATTTGGATATACAACATTGATCATTGTATCCATGATGCTTTCTTTATGGGAACTGAATCATTTCACAAGGCAAGATGTAAGCAAGGCATCTCCTAATAATTTCTTCTGCATTGTTGAATTTGTGATGTTCATACTCCTTTATGTGGTTGTTGATTTAGGCCATTGCATTTAGAATTCCATTGCACATCCCCACGAAGAGGCTTGGAAATGTTAATGCCAATCAAAATGGATGCAAATGTGGAATGACCCGTGAAGGATGTGGCATCATCAACCTTCAAGAAGAGATTGTTAGAGTTGCCAATGACCTCATAATGAGAATTCTCCCAAAATTGGAGGTGAAGGTTGGGAAGCTAAAGCAACACCAAAAACACATTGAGTGATTGAAGAAAATTTTCCATGGTTTGACTGAGATAGAGTTTACTCTTCAAGCTCACAACTTGCAATCACCAAAAGAAACAAAAGAAGTAATGAAAAAAACCCTCAACACAAGGGAATAGCTCAATGTTACCAAAAACTAAGGGCTTCTAGGAATCCATTACCCACTGAAGAAGATCTAAGAGAAAAGGCCAACGACTAGTAAATCTACATAACTACCCCCAATTTTGGTAGAAATCCTCATTTTCTCATCTCAAATAAATGAAAAAATTATTTTTTCTTTCCTCTATTCATGTACACCTTCATTCTTCTACCTCATCAATCTATGTGTTAATTATAAGTCCCATCCTCTCAAATTTTATCATACATTGATCTTTCTAATTAATATCAACCATTGAACAAACTTTAAGTGCGACATATGAATAAGGCCTCCACCCATTCATTTCTCCCTAGCTAGCACTTAATGAGATTAAAAGTACTACTATCATTTTGAGCATGCTATATCATTATCATTATCAAACATCAATCAAAAGTTAGCATCTATCAAGTATCCATTATCAAGCATGAAGCCTTCATGCTACTAGGATGATGTCAAAGTTATGCTATGAAATTTCACATCAAGCATTCAAGTTTTTATCAAGAAACGATGGAGCAATCTAAGGTCTTTTCTATGGTATTAGTGTTTATTATTTGATTAATGCATAGATCTTTTAGACTTTATTGAGTAATTTTGTTAATGTGAATTTGGATCTTGCATTGCATTATTTCCATTATTTTGGTTAACATTTTCATCATTCATATAAGCTATTATCAAAATGTTACTAATGAGATTGTACTATTTAATTATATGATGAATCCACTACCAAAATAATGAGTGAAGGTATTTATTTTGAGTAATCAATACTTTGTGAAATTATATTAAATAAACATGCATTGATGATGAGGATGAAGTTTGAATTTATTATTGTGTTAAAAATACAAATTTATGAGCCAAAAGGGAAATCCAAGCCTAATGCTAAAGATTCTTAATATATTCTGAAATTGAGATATTAGAAACATGTACTTTTGCATGTACCATATAACATGAACACAATAAATTTTATACGAAAATAATACAAAACACAATGCACTTGTGTTATATTTTATTGTGTTTCTTAGAAAACATAACATATATGGATTATCATTGGATCTCATCCAAACCATAATGAATTCACATTGGGGCTTGTACACAATATACACAACATGAACATGATATTCATTAAACACCCTTTTGGTCCACTAAAATATCCCACATCTCATTATATCTATTCATAATATTGTTTTTCTCTTGAGAGAAATGACCTCATTAGACATGTTCCATAGAAAGTTTCTTATTTCATTAATCTCACTAGAAACTATGTTTAAATCATATTCTTGTACTAGTCATATCATGATAGAATTGGTGTTCATAGTCCATTCATAGGAGTGAGTTGGTATGGATGGTAGATATTGGTGAATAAACACATGGGTGGGAGAGGTGCCAAACTTCTAATCTTTGTCAAGTCATTCTTAAATCACATTGGCAATGACATATACATTTAAGAGAGAATTCAATTCTTTTGATTTGACAATCATGGAAATCTTAAGTGTCTATTTTCTTTAAACAAAAAAAAATATGACATATGTAATGTAGGGTGGAGCTCTGTAGGAATTTACTACAATGAAATTTAAAATGTATTGTTGAAATCATCTAGCATCTCTATTAGGGTCGTCTTTATGGTGGTAATATGAATTGGTAATGAAGTAGACTTGGCTCTATTGGAACTTGCTAATTAGTGCTTCACCTAGTTAGTCCTTGTCAACTATTGATGGAGGTTCCAAGGATTGGTACCCATCAAGACCTCTACACTTGAATTATGTAGCTAGTCATTAAAGTGCAATTCCTCCTCTATTATGTTGTGAACCATGTATTGTTTGACAATGTCATGCAAATATTTAGTGGGTCTGTTTAGCTCTTATATTATAAAGTGTCAGAGAGAGTGATATGACATTTGGGATAGGTGCTAACACAATAAGTGATGTAGGTTGAATAAGTGCACCTTTAGTATTCCATGCTAGGATTATCCAAATGCAATTGAGATTGTGGCTACTATGTAATTTTAAGTTTTATTATTGAGATTAACACAATGGGTTTCACGAAGATGCTCAAGATAGCTCTAGTTACAAATCTTATGGTAGTTCTAGTGGTTATAGACATTTTAGATTGGTCTAAGATGGAGACATCATATATAGAGTTACTAAGTGACAAGTGGCTAATATCTCACTTACACTTAGGGAAGTATTCTTTTAAGCATTAGAATGAGGGATGAATCTTTGAAGTGGTTTATGTATCACTAGAAGTTATGAAATATTATTGAGAGGTCTAAAGGTCTTGTTTCAAGACTACCATGCCAAGCATGATCCCCACCATGGATAAAAAGCTATCTCTAATGTGGGACATGACCACTTGGTCAATCTCTAGGATCATAAGGCTAACTCCTTATCTATCTGAATACAATGATAAGGTTGTAGAAGGAAAGGAGAAGTTTTAGAAAGTAAATAAAGAAAGTAAAAGGGTATTGAAAGAGATAGTTTTAGAATAAATGTGGTTCTTCATAGTTCATGATGCAAAAGTTGACAAATAACAAATAAAACGAACATAATAATAAATAAACATTATAAAAATTAGAATTACTAAATAACAACTTCTTATATTAATGTTAAGAGCACTTGACTATCACAATGAATCCATCTTTAAAAATAGGTATAGTTGCCCCCCCTTGTAATGGTAAAAGGTTAAGACTCGAATAAAACATCAAGCTGAAAATATTAGCCATATATTTCTAATGTAATATATAGCTTACATATTTGGTGCAATAGATTAGTTGTAGAAGGAACACGTCTAAACTAGGAAGAGTCAAGAATGCTACTATTTATAGATGAAATTTAAACAATTCATAATAATATTTTTCCTCAAAATAGGAATTTAAATTCATAGAGAAGTCATAGAGGTAGAGATATCTCTAATAACTTGATGCCTCATCTAGTATTCTAATAGTGGTTGGAATTTAATTTGTAAGGCATGTGCACATTTTCAATTGAAGTTTGTCATGCAATAAAATACATTAGAGCCTCACATAGGTGAACATCGAACTACCCATATATAAATTGATGGACTGAATGAGACTTGCTAGAAAGGGATATTACCATATCAATAGAAAAAGGTCTACAACATGGAATAATCATGGTACTTCAAGATTTAATATCTATTTAAAAGATTAGGAAATCTCACGATCATCAAATCTTATTTTGAATTTCTTCGTACAACAATATTCCTATTGACACTCAAATTGCTACTAAATTATAAATACATGGAATTATAAGAATTTGGGGGCAAGGATGATATATCAATATTACGAGGCATTTGTTCTCAATAAAAATAAATTCTTCCACCTCTAATAAAAGATGCACTATAATAATTAAAAAAATTCTCTAGAGAAAAATAAATTTGTCAAGTAATCTTTTTATTTTTTGTAAATTATATCTGATGGTGAAATCTCTAGTCACTCCAAAATCTAATCTTAATATTTGGAAAAAAATAAATAGATTGATAGAAAATATTTACAATTAGAAAACCATGATTTTTTTATTAAGGATAAAACAAGTTTTGAAGGGACTTGAAACCCTTTACAAACAGATTTTGAATGGATCTGGGACCCACAACCAAAAACATTGTCAAAAGATATGAAATTGAGGACACAAAACAACCAAGGAATTTAAAGACTCATACTACCTAAAACATGGGTTTTACCAGCAGGTTCCCACAACCTGAAAAAAAGCTGCAAGAAAACCACTAGGAAGTAACCAAAAACCAGAGAAACGACAACTCCAGCCCAAGCACCGCCAACTAACGATCATCAAGATTTACCTTTAACACTACCCTTGTGGGATCGGAGAGTCATGTCAAAAGAGGGCCGTGATGATTTAGCCTTCTTGCCTTTAACTTTTATCCAACCTTCTTCCACCTTCACTGCCTCAACATGCCAATCCAACGAACCTTTCTTTGGACCACCACCATCCTGTGAGAGATTACCTGCAGAGAGATTGTCCACCAATACATCGCATTCATTAGATATCCTCCCAACAGGCAAAACATTATCAACCCTATCACTGGAAATAGCATCCTGAAGCAAATTCCCTCTCACATTTTGGGAGACAACAGGAGGATCAAGCAACTACACACTAGCCTCAACAGCCAATTAGAAAACCATTGTTAATCTCTTCATAAAATGACTTATTCATGACACTAGTTTACCTAGTTATAGTAGATCTCTTATATGTCATGTTGATTCCATAGATTCAAATGTTGATTCCATAGATTTATATATACATGATGATGTGATATATGACGACCATTTTTCTACATATTATGTTGAGTTTTATGGATACTTGTTATTCACACCATTTTACTTTACATTATGATAGCTTATACCTTGATGGTACTCTATTAGCTCAATGTGCATAATTTATGGATTAAACTGTGTGAATTTTTTTACATCAACACAGTCCATAACGATCGATGTGCATAATTTCTGGATTACACTGTTGGATACAAAAAAAGTCACACAATGTTATATTGATCATTATGGACTGTGGAAATCTCATGTCTATGACTCTATTAGTGATGCAGGAGCATCCTGGGTGTAAGGGCAATCTTGCATCACCCAAAAATATGTGTTTTTCTATTCAATAAGGGCTATTTTGTACAAAGCTGCTATTTTTGGAAACTTACTATTTTTAGTAA
>MU226572.1:110518-120848 GCA_018584345.1 Thuja plicata | reverse complement strand
GTTCAAAAGTTATGGCTTCCGGAAGTTGGGCTACCTAATCTCATGTTTTGTAAATATTTAAAGCCGACCCTTTTGTAATAAAAGTGAAAAATAATTAAATGCTAAGGGTAGTCGGCCTTACTGGCTATATTTCTGGAACCTTCTCGGGCGGTGGAAAATTGCCTATTTAAGGAAGGCCCGTGGTGTTTTCTAGGGCAGTTCTGGGTGGTTATTTGATGCTTTGTCTTAAAAATTATTGTAAGGGATGCCCATGTGGCTTTTGATATTGTAATTCTGAAGTTTGTAATTCCACATTTGTGGAGCCAATAAGAAGCCAATTTTCTGTTCTTGCAAATTTCTATTGTTTCTCTTTGTTTCTGTCGTGTACTTGTGGTATTAAGGGGAGTCCCCTTCATCAATTAGCTTCTTACTTGGTAATTAGTTACATTATACCACATTGTATGATGACATTATTCTTGCATTGCTAAGGTGCTTTTGTATGATGACTATGATGTGTCTATATATATATATAATTAATAATATTTTGTTAGTTAGTAATCTTGAGTTATGTTCATGTGGTAGATCTTCATAATGGTTTGTATCAAAATTTTATTCTTACACTTCTTTTTGTAGTTAGTTAATGTCTTTATTGTATGCTTTTTAGGACCACTTCACATGAGGATGGTGACTTAGAAATTATTCATAGTGATGTATCTTTTGATCTTTATTTTCTTATTATTTGCAGAACCTTCACATACATTAAACATATTTTTCATTATAACACACTTATGCATTATAACACACTTATGCTAATGATCCAATAATTTCAAATTAGTACATTTTTCTTCTTGGATTATACCTATTGAGTTCTTATTGATGTATCTCACTTGATAGAACTTGCACATTGTTCCTACTTTGCCAGCTCATGCTATATTAATTACAGTGTATTCATACATCAATGCATCTCTCTTATTAGAGCTTTAGAAATTGATCTTATTTATTGATACATCTTACTCTGTAAAGTTTCTCGTTTCACATCCTTTACTAGATGTTATACTTCTAGAGAAATAAATCTCGATCCTACATTATCATATTCCACTTCTAGAGTCACACACACTTTGGAAAGCATCGTGACTTTCTTTATAACACTAAGCTTACTTCATCATATATTTTCTTTGTGGAACATCTTCTTTTCCCCCTTAAATATTTCTTTAATTACCACACCAATACACTTCATAAAACATAATTTATTTATAAAAACAGTCCCCAAGTCTTCATATAGTATTACATTAAGGTCATTCTCCCATTTTCTGTGTCATTTTGAGGCATTGCGCCAATATCTCTCCTTTTCTATTATACTTGGCAGCATCGTGCTACCCTTCTTTACACCTTATTCATTTATTGCTATATTTTTAGATTAGGACATCAAACCTTCCCGTTGCATGATTCACCACTAGTATTTGTTGAAATTTATCCCAATTCTCCTCTTTATTCCTCTGTAGCTCATTCTCCGTCCAATTCATGCCTGTGAGATGTTATTTTGTCCCATTCATCTTTCGTTCTTCTCTTCCTCCATTTGGTGCAAACATGACATATTTAAATGCATATCAATTTCCTAATCTAACCAGCTAACCACCTATTTCCAGCCGTGCATAAAAGACTTGCATAATGAGGCATCACCAAAAATATTTATGGCGGAACTAATTTTTTTTTTATTGAAACTGGTTTTGTTTCTATTTGAATCGTTCAAGTCAGACAGTAACAAAGAAAATTCACGGGACTTCTCACATTCCGACAATCTCTCACTTGAAGTCCAAACAATACTGTGAACAATCATGCTTCAAGAAATCTCCTGTTTTCCAAAGCCTATTGTCATAGGCTTACCAATCCAAGATAATCTCTACAGAACTCTAGCTTCTCTTTTGAAACAACCTTTGTAAATGCATCAATAAGATTCAAATTTGTTTGTATCTTTTCTGATGCAAGGAGGGATAGTAGTTGGGGCCAAAGGCACTCCCAAGCATCAAACCAGCTTGCATATACACAACTCAGAAGCTCAAACATAGAGGAGAGAAGGAATGAAGATACTTGTCATCAATTCATCAAACTTCATACATGGTGGGTTGTAAGGCCTTCCCGATTATGACCAAATACATTTAAAGTCTATTACATAACAATCCCCATACATGCGAGGTCAAAAACCCTTGATCCAGAACTTCTATCCCCAAAATTTGCTCTCCTAATCTAAGAAAAGAACACTAATTATATACAAGAGGCTATCGAAGAGGTCGTCCCAAAAGATCCAAAAGATCCAACATAGGAAAGAGCAACGACCCAGATTTAGGTCCACACGCATCCCAGTAAGAGATGCCAAATTAATACCGTGACCAAAATTAAATGCATAAGTCAGCCTAAAGATCCAACAAAAGAAAACCCACTCGGTGAGACATGAAACAAAAAACCACCGAGGAGACATAAACAACCACCAAGACCGGTCGGTGAAACAATGCCAAGAACAACAACCGAGTTCGGTCGGTGAAAAGAAACTAGAACCTTCAATCGAGAACTCCAGAGTAGATACCGCGAAGTCTACCAAAAATCTCCAACAAGCTATCAAGCTCTAAAACAAACACATTTTTGGTTGATACATGATTGCCAAGAACCCAAGATGCTCATGCATCGGACACCTGGGGTTAAAAGAAATGATTCTCTGAATCATGAGTGAGGTGCAACTTGAGCTGAATCCAACTCAGATTGAGAGATCCATGTAGAGTCTTCAATCGGTCTGTTCTTCCACTTTACCAAGTATTCTATGTAATCCTTTCCTCTTGTGTTTTTACCAACTCTACTCCAAAATCTGTTAAACTTTCTCTATCGGTTTCTTAGGATAATCACTCAGAACTATCACTTCTTCATCAGGTTCATGATACTCATACAAATATGAAATATTAAATATAGGTGATATATCCATGTCATCAGGTAACTCTACTTCATAAGCATTTCCACTGTCAAACTTTCTCAATATCTTGCAAGGACCAAATTTCTTCATCTTCTATTTACCATATGTTCCAACAGGAAATCTACCTTTCTTCAAGTCAACCATCACTTCATTACCAACCTACAAAATCTTATGTCTTCTTCATCTATCTGCACTATCCTTATATGTCTGATTACTTTTCTCTAGCTTATGTTTCACTTCCTCATGCAATGACTTCATAAACTCAAAAAATTCTTCTCCTTCAACACTTCTCTTCTCTTCTCCAACAATATCTCTCAAGTTTGATATACCTCTTGGTTGTATGCCAGTAACAATTTCAAAAGGTGTCTTGCTTGCACTCCTATTCACTGAATTATTATATGCAAACTCTGCTTGTGCTAACATCAAATCCCAATTACTCAGTTTGTCTCTAGCTAAACATCTCAACAAGTTACCCAAACTTCGGTTCACAACCTCTGTTTGTCCATCGGTCTGTGG
This sequence comes from Thuja plicata, assembly GCA_018584345.1. Classification (NCBI taxonomy): domain Eukaryota; kingdom Viridiplantae; phylum Streptophyta; class Pinopsida; order Cupressales; family Cupressaceae; genus Thuja; species Thuja plicata. The sequence goes on along the minus strand of MU226572.1, from coordinate 117,394 downwards.
ATGAAATGTAGAACTATACTTCAACTCAGTGTCCAGCTTCTTCCAAAGAGTTTTCCAAAAATAGCCAACAAATTTACTGTCTCGATCAGAGATGATACTCCTCGGTAATCCATGCAATCCGACAATCTCTTTGAAGAAAATATCTTCTATATGCATTGCATCTAATGTTTTTCTACATGGTATGAAATATATCCACAACAACAAATATATCATCTTGGAAAATATATCCACAACAACAAATATGGAATCATTACCTCTTGCTGTCCACGGTAAACCAAGAACAAAATCCATGTTGATATCACTCTAAGGTTTCTCAGGAATATAAATCGGTGTATACAATCCAGTATTCTGACTTTCTTCTTTTGCATGTTGACAAACCTCACAACTCTTCACAAATTTCTAATCATCCTTATACAACAGAAGCCAAAAATACCTTTCCTTGAGTAAACTTAATGTCTTATCCATACCAAAATCTCCAGTCAAACCACTACTATATTTCTCCTTTATCAAATTGATTCTCATTGATCCTTTCGGTATACATAACTGAATACCTTTAAACAACATATCTTCTTGAATGAAATAGTCTTCAAACCTACTTAGTTGATGTAGAATAGGTGCTCTGCACATTCTCCATGGCTCAGAAAAATTAGGGTCAGTTTCATACAAATTCTTCATATCATCAAAACCAAGAACCTCAATTTTCATTTCAGTCAACAAAGATCTTCTTCTACTCAATGCATCAACAACTTAGTTGGATACTCCACTCTTATGCTTTATCACAAATATAAAATTCTGCAAATACTCTACCCATTTCACATGTCTCTAATTCAACTCTGACTACCCAAATACTGTAAAGCTTTATGATCAGTATACAACACAAATTCACTTGGCATCAAATAATGTCTCCATTTCTTCAGAGCTTGAACAATAGCATAAAATTATTGATCATACACATAATATTTCCTCTTAGCATCATTCAACTTCTCACTAAAGAAAGAAAAAGGTTTACCTTCTTGACTCAACACAACTCCTATTGCACTTCCACTTGCATCACATTCAACTAGGAATACCTTATTGAAATTAGGTAAGGCTAACACATGCAATTCAACAACCTTCTATTTCAATGTCCTAAAACTCTTATCAGCTCCATGTGTCTACTTGAATTATCTCTTATCTCCTCTCATTGTCTCAGTCATAGCATTACAAATTGCACTGAAATTCCTGATAAAATTTCGGTAAAAACTAGCTAATCCATGAAATAATCTTACCTCACTGACATTCTTAGGTGTAGGCCAATCAAGTATAGCTTCAACCTTCTTAGCATCCATCTTCAAACATCCATATGAAATCATAAAGCCTAAATACACAAGTTCTTCTTTCATGAAGGAACACTTTTACAAATTAATCAGCAACTTTTCCTCTTTCAATCTCTGCAATACCTGTCTAATGTGCAACAAATGATCTTCTATGGTCTACTGAATATCAAAATGTCATCTAAGTACACAATCATAAATTTATTCAAGAATTTCTTCAAAACCTCACAAAAGTACTCAATGCATTAGTTAAACCAAAAGGCATAACTAACCATTCGTACAAACCTTCTTTTGTCTTGAAAGTAGTCTTCCATTCATCACCTTGTCTGATTCTAATATGATGATATCCACTCTTCAAGTCAATCTTGGTAAACTATTTTGCCCCACTCAAACAATCCATTATATCATCCATTCTCTGTATAGGAAACCGATACTTAACTGTTATCTTGTTAATAGCTCTTGAATCAGTACACATTCACCATTCTCCATTCTTCTTAGGTGCTAACACAGCTGGTACTGCACATGGACTCAAACTTTCTCTGATCAAACCCTTCTATAACAACTCATGAACTTGTCAGTTGAGTTCCTCATTCTCAGTTGGTGTCAATCGGTGTGGTGCCTTGTTTGGAAAACTAGCTCCAGGAATCAGATCCATACAATGACTAATATCTCTCATCGGTGGAAAACCATCAGTTACATTATCTGAAATGATCTCCTTGTACTTGGTGAGAAATTTCTCAACCTCTTTAGGAACTTTATCTTTTTTCCTCTCACTCGGTTTGTTAGGAATTAAAGCATAACATACATTATCTTTCTTCATATTCTTAACAAACTGTCTACCTTCCATCAAACAAACTTTCATAGATGTACATACCTCACCAATAGATTCTTCAACCAAAGGTAACAAGATTTGCCTCTTACCATAAACCCAAATATTATATTTGTTCAATCTTCCATCATGTATAACATGTCAATCATATTGCCAAGGTCTACCCAATAAAATATGAAAACAATCCATAGGCATAATATCACACAACACCTTATCATAATACTTTCCAATTTTCAGATTCACAAAACATTGCTCACTCACCATAAGTGTATGTTCATCCTTGATGCATGAAATCTGATAGGGCTTCGGGTGCTTCAATCTTTCCAACTGCAACTTTGTAACCATATCCTCAGATGCCAAATTCCTAGAGCTCCCACTATCAATAATCACTTTCCAAACATTGTTTGCAACTGTGCATCTGGTCTTGAACAAACTTTTCCTTACAAGATCTTGCTTATTATGATCACTCCACAATATTCTTCTAACCACTAGGTTTCCTTCCTTTTCAAGTTCATTCGGTGAATTTTCTTGCACCAAACCATTTCTGCTACTATTGACTCTCTTGCTTGCATGTGTACACTCAAATGATCTATGTCCCTCTTTTCCACAATTGTAACAAGTTCTTTGGAACCCTCTTCTTCCATATCCACCTCAGGAGTAATTACCTCTTCGTCACCATAAGATGTAGCTCTTCCCCTAGGGAATCTACCACCTCTTCCTCTTTGCCTCTTCACATGTCTTTTATTCAATTTCTCCTCATCTTTTAGGGCAAACTGATAAGCTTCTTTAATATTCTCCATCTTTACCAAACTGATCTCTTCTTGAATAGAACTCCTTAAGCCATTCATATATCTTGCAATTCTTTCCACCTCATCTTCAGTATAATCACAAGGTAGAAACTTTCCCTTCAACTTGTTTATCATCTTATCCCATACCTTGATTTTGTCTTTTCCTTTCTTCTTTCGATCCATTTGCAGATGTTCCCACCACAAGAATGCATGACCTTTCAACTTTGTGCTTGCAATCTTCACCATTTTCTGCTCTGATATGTTCTCATACTCAAAGTATTTCTCTATCTTGGTTATCAAATCTATCAATTCATTCGAATCCCACTTTCCACTATACTCAGGGGGATTAAACTGAGGTGTAGACTTCAAACTTGTCAATGCCTTCAAGAATCTTTCTTCTCCTTGATCCATTGCAGGTTCAGGTGCGACTTCCTCTTGTACTTCCTCGGCTTCAAAATCACTAACATCCTCAAGATGTCTTCCTCAGCGCTGGGCTGTCTCAACAACTTCCAATCTAGCAGCAATATTCCTTAGCATATCAACTAAGCCTGGATCTACATTTCTCCTCTTCCTTCGAACCATGTTGAAACCCTCTACAATTGTAGGTTAGATCACAATTTGCTACCGCACAACAAATGAGAAACTATGATTTACAAGAAGGAACCTCAGATCTAACCTTCACTCTGATACCACCTGACGCAAGGAGGGATAGTAGTTGGGGCCAAAGGCACTCCCAAACACCAAACCAACTTGCAGATAAACAACTCAGAAGCTCAAACATAGAGGAGAGAAGGAATACATATATTTGTCATTAATTCATAAAAATTCATACATGCCATGCTGTAAGGCCTTCCTGGTTATGGCCAAATACATTCAAAGTCTATTACAAAACATTCCCCATACATGCGAGGTCACAAACCCTAGATCCAAAACTTCTATCCCCAAAATTTGCTCTCCTAATCTAATAAAAGAACACTACTTATATACAAGAGGCTACCGAAGAGGTCAGCCCAAAAGATCCTAACGATCCAAGATAGGAAAGAGAAATGACCCAGATTTAGGTCCACACACATCCCAATGAGAGACCCCAAATTAATGCCGCAACCAAAATTAAATGCAAAAGTCAGCCTAAAGTTCCAACAAAAGAAAACCCACTCGGTGAGACAGGAGATAACAAACCACTGAGTAGACAGAAACAACCACTGAGACCGGTTGGTGAAACAACACCAAGAATAACAACCGAGTTCGGTCGGTGAAAACAAACCAGAACCTTCAACTGAGAACTCAAGAGTAGTTACTGAGCAGTCTACCGAAAATCTCGAACAAGATACCGAGCTCTAGAAAAAAAACATTATTTTGGTTGATACAGGATTAACAAGAACCCAAGATACTCCTGCATCATTTTCCAACTTTAGTTTACCCTCTTCAAGAACACTTTGAATATAGTGGTATCGAAGTTCTGTGTGTTTTGTTCGTGAATGAAATGCTGCATTTTTGGCCAAGTGAATGACACTTTTACTATCACTGTATAATACAAATTCCTTCTGTTTATTACCCAATTTAGACAGTAACCTCTGCAACCACAACATTTCCTTTTCTCCTTTTGTCATTGCAATATACTCTACTTCAGTAGTTGAAAGAGTGTAACGCCCCGTTTGAGAACCCATGTGAAAATTAACCTAACATGATACTAAGTTGATGAGATAATTTTTTTTTAAAACATTAAACAATACAAATGCAGAACCAAGTACAACATAAGTTAAGACATTAAAGTAAAGTACTTAACTTAGTTAACATCCCAAGGATTCCAAGACATGGTGTTACTTTTAACAACATTAACTAAACTACTAAGATTAACCAAAATATAATTATTTGATATATCCTATGTTCATTTTAAAACTCAAAATAAAGTGTGAACTAGGAACACCACTCATAGAGTAAACTAACATATACACTACATCGAAGGAACTAAAATACATTCATTACATCTAAGGAAGCAATGATATAATCAATAAGATACAACTGATACCCATGATAATACATCTTCCACTGCACATGTCGCAGGGATCACAATAATTAATCAAGTCATAAATATAATTATATAATATCTCCTGAATGGATGTCTCAAACTATACATATACATCTCATGATGACAATAAGCAAGACTCCAATAATGAACATAGACGATAGTAGCAGTAACTAGGATCATTCAAGCACCTAAATATGAACGTCAGATCTCAATGGTAAATAGAATCACTACCAGTCGACCATGTGAAACCTAGAGGTCCACCCGACATGATGAGGAGATAACATCAGGCACCACTCAAACAAACAACCAAAGAAAGAAAGGCTAATGCAAAGGTACACTGGATAAAAAAGTTATAAGGTTATCAAATACAGATGATCGAGACACAATGCCAGATATACCAAAACACTGGTAGGAACCTAAAACACATATAAGGAAGTGTCATCAAATACGTCTAACCCTTATGTTGTCTTGGAAGTCTCTTTGGACTCCAACGCCCAAGTGACCATATGCAGTATCAATAATCCTTTTGTATAGACAACGGAACCAATCATGCCAGATCACTACGCCCCCTGTTGGAAAGCTACAATGGAAACAATTATTGTTTTGTCATTGATGTCAAACCTTAACTGGTGAGACTATTTCTATCTATGTGAGTACCATATCTATTGATTGATGAAGAAGATTTGAAGGTAAGGATAACAAGAAGATCGAGTGAAATGGTTGAGTTATGAGAAATTACAAGGGTACTTGATTAGTTGGCACATTGGCAAAGTAATGTGTTGTTGATCTAAACACTAAGTTATGATGACAGTTTACTGGGAACAGTTTATGCCGAACGAAGTTTGTGTCGACCGAGCAACAGTGTATGCCGAGCATAATTTATAGTGTCAGCCGAGTGCTAGTAAATTGTCGAGTGAACACAGTGTTGGTTGAGCAGCAGTATTTTGGTAATTGTTGAAATTTGAGATCTTTGGCCGGCATAGTTGATTTTATTGGGATATGTAAAGTTAATTAAGGATAAGCACAATTGGTCCACATTATTTAAATGCATGGGTAACTGTAATTAATGCATGGATTTAATTTGTGATTGCTTTGGAGAGGTAATTAAATGTAATGATGGAAAGATCCGTTGGATCTGACCTAACCTAACCTAAGATCTATGTGTACACACAAAAGTAGTGCACTTCTATGAATCCTTACATGCAAGGAAATTCAAAAATGAGCCCTCACAAATCGATCCATAGCTCTCTATGCATGGAGTTGCAAGATTTGTAAAATTGCTCTTAGCTAGAGCTATAAACTCATGACCTTGCCAATAAACCATACAGCGAGAGATTCACAATGAAAACAAGGGAAAGAGTGCCAATATCTCCAATGAAACTAAATGTATGCAATGCAATGCAATGCAAACTAGATTAAAATGAATATGCAAGCTAAGCTATGAAAATGAAAGAACAAGTATTACAAAGCCTCCTAGTTAAGCTAGATGAATTAATCTAAAGCATAAAGGAAATCTAAGCTAATATGCCATGATAATGCAACTAAGAAAGGAAATATGCAACTATAATGAAATGCAATAACAAGTCTTCAAAGCTTGGATGTAGAATGTCTTCAAAGAGCTCCAAATGACCTAGAAAACTTGCAGCATAACAATACTATGAAAACCTAAGATATGAAAATGAAGGAGAGAGCTCTCCTTTTATAAAAAGTGAGATGAAATGGACCATTGAGATTAAGAGGCAAAAGTCTTAATCAAGGGTGGAGAAAAAAAGAAAGCTTGATCCTTGTGTACAAATATCCTCCAATAGGAAAATAGGAGTTGACTTTTGTGTCTTTTTCCTTTTTATAAAATAAGAATAATGCTTTATTTGTGCAACATAGAATAAGAAGATAAATGAGGATTTTTTATTTAAATAA
>MU226572.1:53351-89625 GCA_018584345.1 Thuja plicata | reverse complement strand
ATCCAAATGAAACCCTAGCTAGCCCAGATCCACACACTGGTAGGAACACCCAAGGAAGATCTAAACTTGTGCTCGCAAGCCCACCAAGCAATCTCCTTGTTTCCCAAGCCGCAGCCACTAGCTCCTCGCAAAACTCGCTCCACAACCACCTCCTCTTCTCCCAGGTGGATGAATAATCCTAGCTAGTCCAGATCCACACATTGGTAGGAGCCCCCAAGGAAGATCTAAACTTGTGATCTCAAGTCCACCAAGCAATCCCCTTGTCCCCCAAGCCGCAACCACTAGCTCTTCTCAAAAATTTCTCCTCTACTTCTTCCTCTTCTCCAGGATGAATGAATAATCCTAGCTAGTCCAGATCCACACACTGGTAGGAGCTCCCAAGGAAGATCTAAACTTGTGCTTGCAAGTCCACCAAGCAATCCCCTTGTCCCCCAAGTTGCAGCCACTAGCTCTTCTCAAAACTCACTCCTCTACCTCTTCCTCTTCTCCAGGATGAATGAATAATCACTGAAGACTTCCCCCAAAACCCCTACTTGTACCAATCTAAGCCACAGGTCGGCCCTGAACATAAATTAAATATAAACACATAAATTAAATGCCACAAGTCGGCCAACAACAACAATTAAATGCCCAAAATTGATGTCTTAGTAAAATCGCGATATATCCTAGCTCCGAATGAATTAGAACTCGTGCTTTGAACTGTAGGTAGAAATATAGACCCTCTTCAATCCCTAAAATTTTCATCCTCTAACTCTTTGCAGAAAATTACATATATGGCCTGTAATAGACACCAAATTCCTAAGCAAGGCCGAGCTCCTCCCAGACCATGCCGAGCAACCAAGACCATGCCAAGTTCCATTAAATACATCAAAACCAATTACCCAAGACCCAAGTAGGTCCACAAAACTCTACCAAATCCCTCACACATGAAAATAAGTCCACACAACTCCATCAAATCTCCCAAACATGCAGGATAACCAATTACCCTGGGATGCTCCTGCATCACTCTTTATGATTCTAGTAAACTTGGTGATTCTTTTTCCTTCCCATGCTCTCAGATTGTGAATGCACTTCGACTCATTATTGGGAAGAAGTGGATTAAGGAAAATCCAATTTCCTTAAGAGTAGAAGTGGCATATCATTTCCTGACAATGCACATGGAATTAATTTTGGCCAGAGATATGGTGATAGCCATTGCAAATGCTTATATATTTCTTTATATGTTTTCTTTATACACTTTTGATAAGTAATTAGATAATCATTCTCTTTTTCATGATGATTTTCACAGTGGTGACTTTATGGATTCTATTGACCTTGCTACTAATGGTTAATATGCTTAGCTCTTGTTTGTAATACGTGAAGGTGTGATTTGCAATGGATATAACAACATGTTGCAACTATTTTATGATTTCATAGATTATGTAGAACCGACTACTCTTTATGGTGCAATTAACAGGTTCGTGGGTCTTCATGATTTTTTTGGTCACTTGGTGCATGAAGATGAGGAACCTCTTCAAGTTGTCCCACTTCAACAACATATGCTAGAGGAAGGTCCCAATAATTGGGAAGTTTAAAAACTTTTATGTCTAATCCGCTTTGTATTTGGTATATAATACAACCTTTTGTTTAGGTATGCCCAATTTTTTTTCTTTTCATGGGCACTATTCTCATCACTTGTTTTGAATTTTTTTGTTAGTACATGATTGCCCACTTTTGTAATGATGAAGGACTTTTTGTAATTCTAAGCTCCTATTTTCTTGAGCTTCTTTTGGGTTTGTCTTTTTTGTCCTATTTGGGGGGTAGCCTGCATTGTTCCAAGGCCAGTTTGGGATGATTTGTAGGGTCAGGTCTCTATTGATTGCTATTATTCAGGGCTTCATATATACCCTTGCAGTTTTATGTACTTACTCTAGTATTTACATTAATAAAATTTTAGTGACCTTTCATCACTTGTAACATCACCTTTTAAATAAAATTTCCAAATCAAAGCATGTCACATCAGGTACCTTTTTTCATATGCATTTGAATTAACTATTTTTTGTTGAAATGAGGACATCAATTCTTACGGAACATTATTTTTATAAAATCTCCATTTTCCTAACTTTCCACATGTGAAACAAAGACCTTAATGTTCTGTGAAAAAGCTACATTTACAAGAAATTATAAAAATAAAAATAATATCAAATTAAGTATACTTCATAATTATATGTTTTGGAAAGCCTATAATATGGGCTACATACAAGACATAACTTTTATTTGAATTTATTTGATCTGTAAATGATAAATCATAGTTGATTTTTTGTCAATATTTTAATAAGGGCTGATGATACATGCAGGTATGATTTACCGCTAGAGGGGTTCTAACGAAGGCAGCTTGATCAAACCCCTTTCAATTAAAATCCTTTATATGGAGCCTCTCAAGGCTTAAATCATTATATTATCTAATAATCTATGGTTTTAGGCAAAAATCAAGATGTCCCAAAAGTGAGAATAATTATTGTAAAAGCACCCGTTTTTTGTGCATTAATGGATATTCATACCATGTTTAAAGCCTCCTCATCTATCTTTCCATACTCACCTCTCTATCCTTGGCATTTTTCTCCATCACTCATTAATTTGGTTATGTGATATTTATTGTTCACACCTAAGAAAGGTCTTATGTCCCCACCAAACTTGTGTCATGTTGTCCTTGACTTTATCCTAGGAGTCTATGAGTAGTTGTAGAAGCCAATACAATTAGCGATCTTACAAACTATTTTAATCTCACAAATGTGATTAGAATCATTTGATTCATAATAGTAGTCATCGTGAATACTTATAATATTTATGTAATTTTACTCTAACATTTTATATTATATTTCATGATTACTTTTTCATATCATAGATAATGATAAAAAAATGTTCAAAATCTCACATTCTAAACAACAAAAAAAGAATATAAAAAGTAGATATTAAATCTATATGTTTTGTAATTTAAACATTAAAAATGCAGTAGTAAAAAAAATTCAATTACTTATCACAACCACAAAAACCTGATTATAGTTTTATAATAAAAGTTAAATTACATAATAGATAACGAAATTATACTACATGATAGATAAAGTCCTATTTCAAAGATAAGAGTAGGAAGAACCGGTTGGTGAGTGATCTATTTTGCATGATGAGATTCACTTTTTGGTTGTCATTTATGGCAACTCATCTGGGTTATAGATCGATTCCTATGAAGTTGAGTTTTGCTGACTCTAAAATTGACTAAGTACAGAAGCAGAGTTACAAAGGTATTTTGGGTATTGAAGATCAAGATCGATGAATTAGTGCAAGAGAGATTAGAGGAAGATAATATGGTGACATCCACCTAAGATCAATTTTGGTTTTGTAATGTTTACAACAAGTTAGAGAGATTTGAAGACATATAGACAACAGTAGAACAGTGATACAGAACAGTTGGACATAAGCGATTATTCAAAGAGTATGACGTGGACTCCTGGAAATCAGAGTTAAATTATGGTTGTTGATAACCTATACTTTGATTATGTAAGAGCACCGACATGCATTTGATATTTGTTTTATTAAATCTATTTTGTATTGAGAGATGACTAAGTAATATTTGGTTAAGAGAGCCGACTTGGTTAAGAGATAAGATATATATATGGAGAACTTTTTGTTGAGTGGAGATATGACTGATGAGAGATGATTGGATGGATGATACGACATGTTAATTGCAGAGCATAGGATGATAGAGATCATTGATGAGCTATGACAGGAACTATCTAAGCATTAGATATACTTTTTTTGTTCATTACTGAGAACATTTTGTAACATAATTATATTGTAAGAGTTGTAAGCTCAGTTGGCCCCTAACAAGGAATTGTATACCTTTAACAGGGTTGTAATTCATTTAACAAGGAAATTTACAATGTAATATTTAGCTCCTAATATGGCTAGGTCTCCTAATAGGGACACTATACTTTAGTGCATGCTTGTGGGTACCATCCCCACCAAGGTTTTCCCTTGGCCAGGGTTTCCTCAACAAAAAAATTATGGTGTTATGAGTACTATGTTATTTTATTATGTTATTTTCATTTTTTCAAGTATATGGTTAATGTTTAATTGGTTGAATTTTTTTAATAAGTGTTGTAATACTGATTCACCCTCCTCTCAGTATTACCTAATCCTAACAATTGGTATCAGAGCTTTTGGCCCTTGGAGAGAAAGTCTAACAACTTAAGGGAGATCAGAATGGATTTGGACATTTTGCAAGAAAACTTTGATGCTACATTAGAAGACCTTGAAAAAGAAAAAGCAGAGAATGGGGAATTGAGATTCAACATGCGAAGAGCTGAAAAATTTATAAGGAAACTCAGAGACTAGCTTGAAATTTCTAGAAGTTAGAGACATGATATTGTGGTTCAGATAAAAGAAGATTTAGACAAAGACAATTCAAATCAGATGAAGCAACTTGAAGAAGAAAATGAAACTTTTAAACTTGAGAATGAAGCTATGAGTAAAGAGATTTAGTTACAAAAGGATGCTAAGAAGAATATTGAAGAAACCTTGAATAGTGCATTTGAACAAATGAAGAATGAGGCTGACAACTAAAAGAACAAGTATCTAGAACTGGAGAAATACAATCAGATTATAAAAGGTGAACTTGTTGAGGCAAAGAAACACATTGAGAAACTTCACACCAGCAATGATTTGATTGATGAACAAAGAGATAGACAGAAACCTAAAGGTGATAGAACTGGTATTGGCTTTAATGAAGCTGAATGCTTAAATAATTAGGAAGAGAAATATGATCCAAAGATTGATGCTGAAAAACCTACTATTGAAGAACCTAGAGAGAAGATCAGACCTTTCAGAGGTAGATGATTTGGTTGTAACAAGTTTGGACACATGAAAATAGACTATAGAGGTAATTCCCCTTTTAAGACATTTTCTAGCTATTATTTTAATTGCAATGGATATGGGCACAAGAAAGCAGAATGAAGGCAACCTAATCAATATGGATATAGACAAGACAATGGAAGAGAACCTACAGTGAAACCTACATGCTAGAAACATAATAATATTGGACACATTGCGAAGTACTGTAAGCTGCAAGTAAATCAGGAAAGAAGACCTCCTATATGTTACAAATGCAATAATCCAGGTCATATAGAAATTTTTTGCAGGTATAATGGAGAAAACAACAGAAGAGTACCACCTCCTATGAATACACAAAAGAATGAAAGTGATATTGGTAAGAGTGTTGGTAAGAGTGTTGCATATTTGAAGAATGATTTTGACAGTTGTTTTAAGAAAGAAGAAGATAACAGTAGTGGTAAGGTATGTAAGATCAAAGAAAAAAGTGAGACATTGGTTCATGGAGAGACAATATATGCTACTAGATCTTCACCTGATGGTAGTAAAGAAGAATCGACCTAATTAGCCGGTCATGGCCTTAGGGGGAGTATTGGATAAAGATATAAAAATATATCCTATCCCATAACTTGTGGATTGAGCTCATGCAAGCTTAGGTATGAACATGGCCGACATCATGGAGTTTACAGTTAAGAGCGTAACATCAGCTGATGTATATATTTTGATCGCGAGATCTACAACTGACTGGATAGTATTGGGTAAAGTGAACTTTTATAACTTAAACATTGTATAAATCACCATATGAAGATCTATTTATTCACCATTTGATGAAGAGAGACCTAAGGAGATCAGAGAGAAGAGAGATTCTATTTATCCTACATTTGCCTTGCGTGATTGATTGAAGCAAAAAATTAGAATTTAGCATGAAAGAGGTATTTACATCATCTAGCTATGGATGCACCTGTTAGTTATATATTGTAGATCAACCTAGATATAAGTTCAAGAAACATCCATTCAAGTCTTGTGAAGAAGACCCTGAAGGAGCATTTTCTTGGACACCCTACGGAGTTTTACATGTAGAAGATATTAGGGATTACATTCATTATAAGTATGATATACTAGGTACTGATAATATTTGTACTGAGATAGAGTATATAAATGATAAAGGAATTATGAGAGATGCGTTCAAACACATTGGTCAGTTGAGTATCATGAAAATTTTGGATTTATATGAATTTGAAGAAGAAGAATGGTTCAAGATATTATTGAGCAGAGTGCATGATCAATTCATTTGGATAGGTGAGCAGCCTGTGAAGATTTATAGTGATTTAATTCATGAGATTACTAGATTGGACAATACACGAATCATTCCCGTTGCAGAAAAAAATGTGAAGAAGCAAGTCAAAACCCTAACACACTCCAAATGGGACAAGCAAGCAATGACTGTGAATGACATCTTTCAACAAGATGTGAGACTAATTGCTATGATACTTGGCTATAAATTCTACTACAATAGTAGACCTAATTCAGTATCTGCAAGAGTTATCATGATGGCATGGAAAATGGTAAAAGAAAATGTAAAATATAACCTATGCGAAGTGTTGGCACAACAATTTCTATAGAATGTAAAACTGGTAAAGAAAGATAGAATGAAGACCTTTAGATTTGGATCACTATTGGTACATATGTTTATCTACATTGAACAAAAATTCTCAGGTATGCACCCTAGTGGTTGGAAAATAGGGATACCTACTGGTATTCAGATCACACAGAGCTACAGAAGATAGGACAGGACATGGGTTGATGGTGAATTTTTTGGAATGATCAAAATCCTTTAGAGGCAGATGAAAAATAGATACATGATATATTATGACATAGTTGAGAAGTACAAGGATACAATCTATTTCATGGTTAAAACTAATTGTGTATACTTTGAGGCAGTCACACCAAGGAATAAATGGTGTTATCCTATGGGATATGAGGTAAGTTCAGAGGTACTTACTATACAAGTTGAACATGTTCTTGCATCTGAGATTGACACATTAGAAGAAAGATGGGGAACCTATGATGAGAAATCTGCTAAGGTAAGAGAAGAACAAACTAGAGGTCTAAGGAAAAGGAAAATTGATAACATTGTGCATGAGTGTGGTGTAAAGGTAGGACTAACAGAGGAAGAATTGAAAGAAGTGAAAAGGAAAATGGAAGATCGATCTTTTGGATTGGCAAGTGCTAGTACTGCATCCCTTCCCACTCCTAAAGTAGTAATGGTAGATAGTCCACCTCCTCCATCACAACGGAAATCACAAGATGAGAAGATTACTCCTAGAGTAAACACCAGATCTAGCAAGAAGACATCACCTAAGGAACCAAGCACTATAAGAGAAGAGAAGAGAACCGAAAGTGAGAAACATATATGGAAGCCTGACATGAAGATGATTGAGAAGAGATCTATTGAGTAGGGAAAGCTAGTTATAGTAAAAAGATACTATGACAGGTATGGGGAAACATAAAAACTTAAGATTGAAGATATTGTGGTTAATCACTTACTTGTTTTCAAGAAGACTCTATTGGAAATTGAGGGCAGTGTACCTGAAAAACTATATGGGAGATTGGAGACAAGAAAATAGGTAGCACAAATTGAGGATGAAACATTTAGAAATTAGGAAATTAACAATATGCTACATGAGATATCTTTACAAGAAAGGTACAAAATACACAAAGAATTGAAACCTTTGGTGAGAACTAAGATCAGACTATTGAAAATCATGGCAAGAAGATATGATGAAATCATTGAGGAGACTTAGAAAGCTCTAGAGAAAATAATGATGAATCCTACTCTTGAGGAGACTCCATTTCATAAAACCACTTTTCCTACAAACTTAGGAATGGGAGAGAGTTTGAAGCCAGTTGAGGTAAGTGATGAGAAGAGAGAATTTAATACACAACTAGATTTCTATGTTTCTGGTGTACCTATAACACTTGACACCTATAAAGATGAGAAGGACCCATTTGCAAAAAGTATAGACAACATAATTGTTGAGGAAGTAGAGAAGAAAGAGGAAGAAGAGCAGAAGAAAGAAAAAAGTGAAGCAATGCAAGATGAAGGACAGAAAGAACATGAAGAAAAAGATGAAACTAAAACTAAGGTAATCACATCTTCTATTTCATTATTGGAAAGGAAAGACAATACAAAAGATGTTGATGTTGATTGCATGGATGAAGATGAGCTAGTAAAATTGGCTTTTATTGCACTCACTAAAGCCAAGGAGATATCAGAACAAAAAGGTGACAAAAAGGATAAGGTACAAACTAGAACAATTGATACTGTGAATAAATTTCTTCTAGTACCTATTGTTTTTTAGCACCGAGATGACATTGAAAACCTGAAGATAACACTTGATGAATTTGATGGCTATTATGAGAGTTTGATAAAGATTGTAGAGGAGAAGGAAAAAAGGAACTACTTGGAGAAGAAGTTATCCAAAGTTTGCAAGTCCATCTCATGGGACTTGAGAATTTTGAAAACTACTACTACAAATGCTAAGAGTTACACTAGACATGGAAGGAAATTATTCAGTTACTGCATGAATCCTATCACGCACATTCAAAACAATGAAGACATCATTGCCAAGGAAAGGGAAACTTTGAATAGTATGATGGACAGTTGTGAAACCTCTTCACAATCTGTAACAAAATTTGATAAGGAAGTAACAAGGATTTTGGCAAAACTAGATATATTGGATAATGAGAAAGGGAGAGTACTAACTAGATTCAATTTTCTAAAGAGTTTAATCACTCCTACGCTATCTATAATTGAAGCACACCTATCAGACTTGGAAAAGACAATAGATGCATTGACTAACTCTATGCCTACATAGTTGAAAAAAGTAGAGACTACATCATTTGCAATGAATGAACTAATTCATGTTAGTCAACTATTTCTGAAGTCATGGGGTACAGAAGTGAAGATCTTGGAAGATTCCTTTCAAGATGTTCTGAAACTAGTGAGAAAGCACTAATCCTATTACTTTGTATGCACCTTTGTCATTGTTGTCAATGGGGGAGAAGAGAAGAAAAATGAATGGGAGAAGAAACAAGAGTAAAATATAAGAGAAGAAAAGAGAAAAACAAAATAGAGAAAGAAGGAGAGACAGTTTTGTTGGAACACTTAGTCATTTTTTTTCAAGTGTTGCCATCAATGCCAAAGGGAGAGATTGTTGGAAAGTGATCTATTTTGAATGATGAGATTCAATTTTTGGTTTTCATTTATGGAAACTCATCTAGGTTACAAATCGAGTCCTATGAAGTTGAGTTTTGCTAACTCTGAAATCGACTGAGTATAAAAGAAGAATTACAGAGGCATTTTGGGTATCGAAGATCAAGATCAATGAATTAGGGAAAGCAAGATTAGAGGAAGATAGTATGGGGTATATGTGATCTCCACCTAAGATATATTTTGTTTTTATAATGTTTACATCAAGTTAGAGAGATTTGAAGATAGACAGACAACAACAAAACAATGATACATAACAGTTGGACATAAGCGATGATTCAGAGAGTATGACGTGGAGTCCTAGAAATCAGAGTTGGATTATGGTTATTGATAACCTATACTTTGATTATGTAAGAGTGCTGACTATGTATTTTATATTTGTTTTATTAAATGTATTTTGTATTGAGAGGCTACTAAGTAATATTTGGTTAAGAGAGCCGACTTGGTTAAGAGATAAGATATATATATGGAGAATTTTTTTTTGAGCGAAGATATGACTGATGAGAGATGATTGGATGGATGATATGCCATGTGAATTATAGAGCAGAGGATGACAGAGATCATTGATGAGCTATGACATGAACTATCTAAGCATTAGAGATGCTTGTTTTGTTCATTACTGAGAACATTTTGTAACAAAATTACATTGTAAGAGCTGTAAGCTTAGTTGGCCCCTAATAGGGTGTTGTATACCTTTAACAGGGTTGTAATTCCTTTAACAAGGAAATGTACTATGTAATATTCAGCTCCTAACAGGGCTAGGTCTCTTAACAGGGACATTATACTTTAGTGCATGCTTGTGGGTACCATCCCCACCGGGGTTTTCCCTTGGCCAGGGTTTCCTCAACAACAAAATTATGGTGTCATGAGTACTGTGTTATTTTCTTATGTTATTTTGATTTCAACAAGTATATGGTTAATGTTTAATTGGTTGAAAATTTTTAATAAGTGCTATAATACTGATTCACCCCCCTCTCAGTATTACCTAATCCTAACAGAACCCATAAGTTTGAAGATCTAAATGCTTACCTAAAATGTGGACTAAATTAAGAAGATACAATATTGAATAGGTTGAAATAGAATTTCTAAATTGAAAAATATGTAAATAGCATTAAATTTGATAAGGCGATATTGTTAACAAGTCAAATTGTGTTATTTCTATTAGGTTTCAACTGTGTAGTTTTCAACACTTGGTAAATTTTTTGCAAATAAGGTAGAAAGCTAAGTGGGCTTAACCTTGGAGGAATCTCCATGGTTAAGCATGATTGAGATAGATGGATGACCTCCCAGAACCACCACCACTCATGAAATATGGATCACTAATTTGACTAAAAAACTACACAGTTGAAACTTGATAACAATATCACAATAATAAATTTAACAGAAATGTAGATTGTCATAGACAGGGTCTGTCAATTAATATTTCATTTAAAATTAAATAAAAACTACAATGAATAGATCATATATGCAAATATGGATTTGCACTTCTTCCAAATACCTCCCAAGGCTACCTTTCAAGAATATGCTCCATCTACAAAATAGAAAAATGTTTATCTTATGAACAAAGTATATTTCTTTTAATGGTATGATATATTTCTTTTAATGGTATGAAGATTGATCACATTAGAGTCATTTTACACAGTGCAACCAAATCTCCTCCATAAATTATTTTGGATCATGTGGCCAGAGGAGGAGACTAAAAGGAGGAAAGAAATAATCACAGGGATGTGGGCAATGTCTTGGCATCTACCATTCATTTGTATTCTCCTCTTCTAATATCTTCTCCAAAACATGAGGTTCTACTTGATTCACCACCCCACATACAAAAATAAATCAATAACTAGGAAGATTTTAGGATCATACAATTATACAAATCCATCCTTAGCCATTTTTGAATAATATTTATCTTAAATACAGATAGATCTCATAAACACTTGGTGTGTATCTATTTTTATTAACAATTTGAACATGGACACATTGAGACTAAAATCTCTAAACATCTTTTAGATTGTGTACTTAACATATTTATACTAGTTTAGTTACTTTTCCACATTATTCAGGTGAAAGAAAAACTGACCACTAAATTAACAAACACAACGACTGTTGTTTAAACTCTTTGTTGATGATCTTTCACAACTGTCACCACCTATCCTTACTATGTGAACAAAATAAAAAAGATTTTGAATCTCTATTTAACATAGTACAGAATTTGGGATCACACACTATTAGGATACATCATTTAGATTATACTCTATGAAGGCATTCAGAGATCCAACAAACATCCTCGAGAAGCCTTATTTCTTATATTTAACAAACCTTACTGTTGACGGGGTTTTGTTGACCGGGTCCGCCAATAGTCATAAGTTGTCACCGAGTTCCGGGGAAATCGGCCAACTCCGCCTGCAAAGGTTGTCCGGGGGAAATGAATCCTCCGGGCCTTCAAGCACCTGGGTGTTAGGTCACGACGGTGCGGGGCTCGGTTGGGAGAGGTGACTATTTTTTGAGGGGGATAGCTGGTTTCTTCAACTCATCATCTCCAGAGATTCGATCAAAGTAAGGTTTTCCAAGCGTTTTACACTTAGAAAATAAAACAAAAAGGATCCTGTAGGGTTAGAAGTATTTCATCTAACTATAGTCATGCTGAAATGTCTGGAACATCAATAATACTCTGGTAAACTACACTAAATACCTAAGAAACACATAACCTTCAGCTAGCATTTTATCAGTAGCGGGAATAAAGAGGTCGTTAATCAACTTTAACATACCAGAGTAAAAGACAAAGAATATTAAAACATGAAATACCATTAACTTAGAAGCAGGAATGCCAACAACATCATTGCCAAGAATTCTTCCTTCTTCATTAATATTTAATCCAGCAAGCACTGGTGCGTGATACAATGGCGGCTCCAGGGGAGCATCTAACGATCAAGAACAGAACAATGGAGCATTGAGCTCTGCAACTTGAAAAAGGGAATCAATTTTCTATTGCTATGGACAACAAAATCATCAATTTTTCTGACCCTTGGAAATGGGCCGATTTGCCTATTTATACAACTTTCTTCTAACCCTTACCCTATTTACATTATGTTTCAATAAAATACAATATCTGGGGGCCGGTACTACGTGCGCCACCCTACAAAAGACTTGGAGATGGAATAGGTCTGTCACGTCAGAAGAATAAGATAAGGATATACATCAGAATAATCGGTCTCGAGAAGAGAACCAGAAAGGAGAAAGGAAGGAAGTAGGTCCCTCGAGGACCGAGGCTACATGTCTCATAAATGGGAAATGCGGCGCCCTGTCTCCAATGCCAGATGTACCCTTGAGCGACACCTCAAGAAGACCACCCTATCAGAAAACCAACTGCTGAGCCAACGCCTCTTGATGTGCCCAACTACCTTCTGACAGTCTTTATTAACCGCCTCTGAAAGTAACCGGTCGGCCTCGGGGACCGGGACACAGATCACTTTAAAGAATAAAAAATTGTTAGATCCTAGACTCTGGGATCCAGGAACTTACGTCCCAAAAGAATAAAGAATACTCAAAATAAAGAATGTTCAACACTTGAGTTCTCCCCGGCCCCCGGATAAAGCTCAAGGTTGTTTATTATCGTTGAAGGCCTGGAGGAGGCGAGAAATGCCATCCTCATCTACATTCTTCAGGCTGGCCCTTCTGTGCTTGGCAACCTCAACTTGTTCCCCCAGGTCCAGAATATTTTCTCTAAATTCATCCGCCATCCTCTCCGCGTCATGACCCTTAAGTATCATTTCGGTTAATTTTTCCATTTGGGCCCCGTCTACCCCCTCCAGGGATTGATATCAGGATTACATTACTTCATCAAAACTCCCCAAAACTGAATCTTCGGGGGTGTATGTATCTGTACTAAGGGGATCAGCCCCGGAAATCTTTATTACATAAGAATTGTATAAATTAGAAGGATATTTCATGGTGTTTACCTTCTCTTGCAAGGACTCTACCAGTTGCCTGGTTACCACCAATGTGAGGTCAAGTCTGGCGTGCTGAGTCCTGACAAAATCAAATGATTCCTCACCCAGAATTCTGAATTTGAAAATTATGTCTTCTCCCAAGGTGAGGAGCTCTTTGAGCTCTACCTTCCACGCTTGGTAGTTTTCAGCGTCACTCTCCCACTGTTGAATAAGAGCTTCTGCCTGATGAATGATTTTCCAGGTTGTGTATAAGTCTGGGAGAGTGGACGCCAGGAAACGTCGGGTGTTTCCTATCTGTAGGGTGACCCATTCGTCTACTGCTTGGGCCTTCTTTTTCATTACTCGTAGGGAGTCTATGTCACTCTATGGTATTTCTTCTGCTGTAGAGGTCTCTGGAGGAGCTGCGTTGATGGGTCGGGCCAGCTAAGTAAGAAACCCCATAAGGTTTGCATTCTTTTCTTTCTCCGCTTTGAGCCTCTGGGCCTCCTTTTCATATCAGGCCTCTACTGCCCTTGCTGCTTACTTCAGCAAATCTACCTCACCTTGCTTTCCCCTTTTTCCCAGAGATACCTCTGCAACATTGTAATCTGCGGGGTCTGTAGTTGCTTCATCGCCGTCTGGGGGAGGTGTTGCCACAATGGCAACTGTCTCTCCACCCGGCCCAGTTTGTAGAGTATGAACTGTCCGGGCCTTCTTTGCCTTTGGCGGGGCCTAAGCTAGGGCCATCATTTCGGCCAGGGAGGGAGGAATCACCCGTGCGGACTGAGCTTTTCTCTTTTTTCTCTCTACCAGCCACTAAGGTGGGAGAGGTGGCCTACCTGCCATAATTTGTTTTCCTGATTCTTTCCTGGTGTCCGGTGGCTGTTGCTCCTCTTCAATGTGAACTTCATCCATTCCCCTCCCTACCTCAACTTCTTCTGCAGCAGTATTTTCTTTGTGGACCTCCATCTCCTTAGCCTTGTCCTGTATGTCTATTGCTGGGTCTGGACCTTGGTAGGCTTCTTCAAGGATTTCCTCTTCATGCTGCTCTTCTCCCTTTTCTTCTTCTTTTGCCAGAGTTTATTCTTCTGTCAGCAGTAGGGGAGGTATCGGGCCAAGATTTAGAGTTTGGGCCACTGTGATAACCTGGCTGAAGGTTGCTCCTGGGAGTGGCCTTGGGAACGTGGTGGCTGGGTTTACGGTTATTATTGAAGGTCCAGTTCCCCCAGCGGATGCCATTTGTTTACCTAGCTTTAGTTGGTCCACTCTTGGACCTTGCATCTCTTGAGCCCCAGAGATAATCTCTGGCTCTGGCTCCTCTTCTACCTGCTGCTCCTGTTCTTGTGTAGGTTCTAGTTCCAAGTCCTCTTGGTCCGTAGTCTCTTGTTCTTTCTCTGGGACTTCTGTCCCTGTTTGTGTATCATCCCCCTGCAAATTCCCAAATTCATCGGTTGCAAATACATCAAACTCCCCTTCCGGAGGGGGACTGGCTGGGACCTCTGCCGGTTCTACTTCTTTCTCCACTTCCGGGGAACTGGAAGAAAGGATCTCTACTTCCCGGGGGAGGGACGCCGCTGGCGCTGGTTCTGCCTTGGGCTATTTTATGTGCTTCCTCTTCCTCCGGGTTACCAGAGGGGGTCCCGCATCTTTTATTGCCGCTGCTTCCAGCGGATCCACCCTCGTCACCTTGACCATTAAGGCTGCCAATGACAGGGAGGAAGGAGGACGAAGTGGCCCAGTCATTAATGGTGGGGTGGCCAGCTTCATAATTAACTGTTCCCTCATTTGCTAGGAAGCTGCCACCGATTGTTTTATTTGTTCCGCTATGGGGACTTCTTGCATGGAAGGGGTTGTAGCTATTTTCTTCCCTTTGTCTGCACCTTGTGAAGATGTCTCGGCCCCCGGGTTCAATCTTGGTACTGGTGGTGGAGTTAGCTTTGGTGCCGGTTGGGCTGTCCGGCGAGTACTCCCGGGGCACACTTTCTTGAAGTAGGCGTGGCTTCACTCTACTACTTCCCAGGTGAAGTCTTCAATTGTGGGCTCTTCCTGGGCTACCCAATTTACCGGTGGAAGTGCTCTTTTATCGATCCATTTTTCTTTGTACTGGGGATCTTCGGTGGGGGCGACGTCTGAGAAGTCGGCTGGGAATTTCTGGAGCTGAAGCTTCTGCATCATTCTGGCTATCATCCTGACATAGTTCCTGCTCCGCACCTCCACATCATCTTGGCAATCTGCCCAGAAATCCTCCATATGTATTCGATGGGGCTCTGAAGCCCGGGGTAGTGCCGTTGCAATTCAGCCATGCGGATCAAAATTCTTCCGCGCTAGATAGAAATCCTGTAAGTTGTAGCTTTTTAACTCATTGTCTACCTCCTTTGTGGCAGCCAGACTACATGTGTAGTTCCCACATGAGATTGGGAATGAGACATTGGGGAACCTTCTTAAGTGCAAAGAAGGTATGCAACTCCATCATTTTCCGACAATATTCCAGCAACACGATCTTGTCCCCACAGTGCCTGGGTAACAAGTAGGGTTTCCCAGAGAAGCCGACGACCCTAATGTATGAGTGCTGTTGGAATTGAACATAGTAGTGTCCATAACTACTGACCAATTTCATCGCCTCGGTGGACAGGCAATATCTGACATCTCGGGTTGGTGTAAGTAGATGGTAGTAAACGAACACGTCATTTACTCGGCAGAAATTGGAGAAACTGGCTTCCCATTGAATTTGTGGGAAATGGTCCCATGACACCTTTTATCCTGGGCCAATCCTAAGTTCTTCATCAGTGAGCAGGCCGTGAGAGTGGGGCCTTTGTTGCGCCAGGGCCCAAAAAATGTAAGAAGACATATAGAACTTCTTCTTTTGGTTCAGTTGCCGGAACCCAAAATCGACGTGATTGAAAATTATGGTGGCCCAGTCAAAGAATCCTTCCTTGGTGGCAATGCTAAGGAGGAAATAATACATCCATTTTGCAAATTCCTGGGCGGAGGGTTGCCAGAAGACCCGGGCCAATGCTATCATCCCCATCTGGATGCTCTCTTTGAATTTAGAGTGGGGAATCTCTATCTTCATTCTTTTTGGGTCCTTCTTTGGGACCTTGAGCCAATGGGTATTCATGTATACCCGGGCAGCATCCTCCAGTTGTGTAAACTACTTCAAGGCATCAGTCCTTGTGACCACCGAGGCCTTGGCAAATTGTGGGATCCCCAGGCTTGCTTGGAAGGTGACTGGGTCGAGAGACACTAGTGGAGTGGGGTATCCTATGGGATCCGCGGGTGCGAGCATGACGGCCCTGACAGAAGAGTTGTAGTGGCTTGCCAATGTTAGGATAAGCTCCAAAGATTGCATGGAGCACGGGAAACAGGCCGCCCGGAGGATTCCAGAGTTTTCAAAGTTGATCGCCAATGGATCTCCAACCTGTCGCTGGATGTGCATGATCTTTACCAAGGCCTGCATCTCTGACCAAGTCCCGACACTGGTGTCGGTCATCAGTTTTACCTTGGACTCAATCTTTGATCCCACAATCTCATTATCTTGTACAAACTTCATGGTGAGGGGCAGCTTTGCCAGGGCCCTCTCCATCTTTGACTTTACGGTGGCCCTAGTCTCTGTTGCGGTTGGTAGTTCCGGGCTTCCAGGCGGAGATGATGTGGATGCTTCAGACATGTTTGGAATATGAAGTTTGGGAACCTGCAAGACAGGACGACCATCACAACATGTATATCAAAAATAATTTATCCTGAAGTCCGGAGAACCCACCACCGTGATGTTTTCTTTCCTGAAAAGTTAGTATCATGCAAAGGCAACCGAAAAGAAAAACATACTGTAAACTTTAGATATCACACATCCAGGTCCGGGGATTTTATCACACTTGGTAAAGACACAGGATGGGTGGTGGTAAAAGACCTGAGGTCCAGAGAAATGATCGTTAGCAGAGATGTGTGAAGAGGCAAGTTGTCAAGCCCACGTGGACGCCACGTGCATTGGTAATAAATGGATGTGATGGCGAAGACGACGGAGCCAACTATCCAAACACACAAAAAGGGAAAGCCACTTGGCTAGAAGCAAGTGCACATATGAAAAATAAATGGGGTTCTGACAGCCTTGATGGAGGAGAGAGAAAACTGCCTGTTTGAAACCGGTGGAGAGCCGAGTTTCAAACAGGTGGTTTTTTGCCTTGAAACAAGCTTGGAGGCGAGAAAACTAGAAGCAAAGTTGACTCGACTAGCTTGTCAAGCCACCTGGAAGGATATACATGGAGCCAAGGGATATATACATGAAAGTGAGGAGACATATACAAGGGTTACATACAGCTATGAACATATATACATGAATATACATCCCAGGTCGACGCCCGCGGGAATACTAGACAAAGAAAAACACATATATACAACCATTTACATTATTTACGCAATTTACAGACTTTACAGAAATGACTTCTGCATAGAGGGCGAACAACCCTCTGGCAGAGCTGACCCACCAATGGGCGGCAAAACCAGAAGACCACAGACTAGACAAGACAGAGAAGCAAAACAAAACAAAAAATAAACAAAACCAAGCAAACCCAAAGAAAAACTAGAAAGCGGAAGAAAAACAGGGAGGAGGGAAGGCAGAAACACCAACCTAAGAACACAAAAGGCAGAGGAGGAGGAATGATTATCGAGAAAAATCTGCAACAACGCGAGTCGTCAAACTATCAGAATCACCACCACAAAGTGCTTGCACTTGCCTGAGAACGACAGAAGGTGCAAAGGTTTGATTATTAGTAACTCTCTGCAAATGTTCTGCTAATTGCTTTGAAATCGCTCTTTAAATTCTCTCTAAGTGCTTGAAAGTTTTAATCGTGGTAAGTGTGAAAATGACATGTAAGTTCCATTTATACCCGCGGTAAAGCAATCCTCCTCCTCTGGCAATTCCTAGACGAGAGAAACCTTCGGACTCCGGGCCCGGGGATTCCTTATGATGATATTCCTAAGAACATCATAACGAAGAATCTCAGAGTCCAGAATTAGGCTTCCAACAAAGACAACCTCCGAGACCGGAATCCCGGAGGAGAAAACCAACAAACAAAACAACACACCGGGGAAGAAAACCCCAGAGAGAGAAAGAGAGAAGAAAGAAAAAGAAAGAAGGAAAAATCGCAAGCAAAAGAAAACCAAAGAAAAAAAAAAGGGGGGGACCCAACATTTTTCACACAAAATGTAGGGACGGGGATGCAGGGCATAACAAATGGTGACTATCTGGGACGAATACCTTAGCGTATCCGAGAACCATAGAATCTTTGGTTAGCACGACTGGAACAAGCCGTCGACCGAAGCGTTTGACAAGCAAAGAGCAGCATATCTGAGAGAACCCGACCACACAGGAGTCAGTCCGTAGCCTTTCATCAGTGGTGTCGTGTGTGCTTAGGAAGGAATTCAAGCCGATGACCTCTGGGAGGAATAGAGAAGAGGTACTAATTACATCGAACCAATCATCAATTTGATTATTTCCCCCCGGAGACTGGAGCTTTACCCCACTTTTCCTCTTGTTATTCTATTTGATTCTGGGTGGGGAAGGTGGTACTTCTTTCACCATTAAGCTTAAGCTTAGCTAATTTTAATGGCGGTACTTCTTTCACCTATCCACCTGCGTTTAGATATTTGAAGAGAGGATAAAACTCTGGACCCAGGGAGAATTTTTTTAGATTTTTAGACGTGGGTCAACCAACCAGTACATCCGATCTACCCTCGGTGTGTCCAATTACTTGTTCCTTTTATTATTTCATGTTCACTGATTGCCAAACTCCTGGAGACAACACCCAATGGAGATTTGCTCAAAATGTGCCATAACCCGTAAAACAATCCCGGAGATTGGGCTGATTCCACCGTGCTAAAGATAGGTTCTAAAGTTCACCATGCCGTAGACATTGCCCTAGAGGCCAGAGTTATGTGAAGCATTCCAATTCCTGCAAGACAGATAAAAACACCAGGACCGAAAGAAAACCAAAAGCAAAAACAAAAATAGCAGAAGGGGACTACCCCGGAGGACAGTCGACAAGACTATTTACAAGACAGGGTACCTCGCAACGAGGCACCCGAAAGAGATATTTACAAGCGGAAGGCTTTACATATAATACAACTTTGGGCAGACTTGCCCTCATTCAAAATTGTGTTTGAGAAACTTCCCATTAACAGGCAATGCGACAGGTTCCCCAGTCAGAGTGTTAAGGCGGTAAGTATTTGCCCCGCAGATTTCTGAGATCAGGTATTGTCTGAGCCAGAGCCGTTGGAACTTGGTGTGCTTTCCTTTCTTCTCCCGGGCCTTGTCCCACAGCAGGACCAGGTCCAAAATCTGATAAGCATTTTATTGAGCTTTGCTGTCAAACCATCTTTTTACCACTGCTTGATGACGCGCGAAATGTTCAAGGGCTGCATCTCTTTTTTCTTCCATCCGCACCAGATTCAAGAGCTGAACCTCCACGATGTTGTCCTTGTTTTTGAATTCCTGCATAAATTGTAATACTAGGATCTGTAAGTTGACTGGGAATACAGGGATTTGACCATAAACCAGGTGGAATGGGGATGTTCCCAGGGTGGCCTTGATGCGAATGCAATCCGCCCAGAGGGTGAATTTCAACTTTTGATGCCAGTCTCGGGGGTTTTGTTCTAACAGATGTTTGATCACCTCAAGCAAATTCTTATTTGTTGATTCAGCAATGCCATTCCCTTGGGGGTAATAGTTGCTAGAGAAATTCAGTGTGATCTTTGAATTGTAGGTCCATTCGAGTAACTGCGCTGAAGAAAATGCCAGACCATTGTCACATACTAAAGCAAAGGGCATTCCAAACCTTGTGACGATGTTTTCTTCCAAAAACTTGATAACTACGTCTGCCGTGTTATTTTTACAAGGTATAGCTTCAGACCATCGAGTGCAGTAATCAGTAGCAGTCATAATGTATTGGTGGTTGGCAGACGAGTTGGGGTTAATTTCCCCGATGAAGTCAAATGCCCACTGGGAAAAGGGTCTAGCCTCGTAAACTGGTTGTAGAGGCATAGCGGGGTTACACTCTCGATGCGCTGCAGTTTGGCAAGTATGGCATTTTCTGACATGAGCGTAAACCTCCTTGAAGATACAGGGCCAATAGTATCCAGCCTAAAGGATCTGATGGGCAGTGGCATCGGCTGAGCCATGCTCGGTTCTAAACTATCCATGGAATTCATCAATTATTCTTACAGCTTGGTCTCTATCGATGCACCAGAGGTACACTCCTTCGTAGTTTCTGCGGTAAAGTGTAGAGTTTTTGATCATGAAATGTGCACTTTTCATCCGCAGAGCGTGGCATTTGTGGGTAGGTAATCCCTCCGGGCATCGGTTGTTTAGCAGTACGTATACCAAGTCGGTGTACCATGGATCCTGGGTAATGGAATCCACCGTGTAAGTTTGACATTCTATGCGGGGAGTCTCTTCTGCCATCGCCTAACTTAGTCCCTGGCCCCAGATTATCTTCATGGGCTGCATTTCTAAATCATATTCCTGGAGGATGGCCATCTATTTCTCCCGTCTCTCGCCCAATTCACTCTGCATCAGCAGAGATTTGATGGCCTGGTCTGGGATGATAGCATGCACTTTTCTCCAGAGAATATAATGCCATAATTTCTTCACGGTGTGAACAAGAGCAACGACCTATTTTTCCAGTGGTGAATACCAGACTTCAACATTTTTAAAGGGGGAACTCATGAAAGCTATTGGTTTTTCCTCTCCTTCAACCTTTTGGGTCAACACCACCGTGGCAGAATGCGGCGAAGCGAATGAGTAGATATAAAATGGGAGGGAATAGTCTAGACTAGCCAGGACAGATGCCTCCGTTATTGTTTGTTTAATTTGGGCGAATGCCCGCTTTGCTTCAGGACTCCACTCAATCTTGGTATCTTTCTTCATCATTTCATTGAGCGGTTTAACTATTTCTGTGAACCCCGTAATGAATTATCGCAAAAAGTTAATTTTTCCGAAGAAGGATCGCATCTCTTTCTTGCTACCAGGAATTTGTAAGTTTAGAAATGCTTCGACTCTATCTGGGTCTATGTATATACCCTTCTCAGAGACAATATGCCTGTCGGTGACCCCGAATATGCACTTCTTTGGGTTGAGGGATATTCTGTACCAGCGAAATCTCTCACAGATCTGAGTGAGGTGGGCGGGATGATCACGCCTATCCCAAAAAAAGATGGTCAAATAATCCATGTAGATGATTATGCACCAATTCACAAGGCCCTCGAACGTGATGTCCATGGCCTTTTGAAATGTAGCCCCTGCGTTGATCACACCGAAGGGCATTCTTCTGTAAGCAAATGTTCCCCACTTAGTGGTGAACGCTGTTTTCTCTCTGTCTTCA
Organism: Thuja plicata; assembly: GCA_018584345.1. Classification (NCBI taxonomy): domain Eukaryota; kingdom Viridiplantae; phylum Streptophyta; class Pinopsida; order Cupressales; family Cupressaceae; genus Thuja; species Thuja plicata. The sequence goes on along the minus strand of MU226572.1, from coordinate 68,188 downwards.
TATTTGACCATGACCTGATTGTATCCCGAATATCCATCCAAGAAAGACATCATCTAGAATCCATTTACTATCTGCAACACCTCATCCAATGAGGGGAGAGGATGATTATCCTTCTTGGAGGCCTTGTTCAAATTTTAGAAATCCACACAAAGGCGGATCTCACCATTTTTCTTCCTGATAGGAACCAAGTTGGCAACACATGTAGTGTGCCAGATTGGGAAGATTATCCGGGCTGACAGTAGTTTTTCTACTTTCTGACGAATCAGAGGTTCTAGCAGGGGGTTGACTGGTCTTTGTTTTTGTCAAAAAGGCTTAGCGTTAGGTTTCAGAGGAATAGTGTGGGTCATGATGGATGTATCATACATTTTCAAGTCTTCATACCACCAAGCAATTACGTCGATGTATTCTCAGAGAACCGTGAGAATCTTCTCCTTTTCCTCAGGGGAGCAGGAGGTACCAATGTGGATGATCTTTTCCTCACCAGGCTTGCCGATGTTAACCTTTTCAAACTTTCCTCCCTCAAAGGAGGATGGCACCTTCTCACGGGCCCGAGGGTCTGAGTCGAAGATTCATTCTAGCGCAACCATTCCCTTCGGGATGGTGTTAGTAGGCAAATCCATGATCCCATCGTTTTCATCACCCTGCCCAGTGTCATCATGGTCTCGTTCCTCCACTATCTGATCCTCAAAGACACCAACATTTGCCATGAAGGCCAAGATATGCTGATCGTCCTCAAAAACCTGAAAGTGGGTGACATTGTCTGGAATGGATGGGGTGGGGACCATCTCAACTGAAAATCTCTGGAGTCGTGAACCGGCCATTGGCTCAAGTGTGCTGGCAGAAACGGCAAGGGCATCCGGAACATAGTTCCATCGCCGAGGAATGAGTTCAATGCCAAAGGCATCAAAATCTTCGATAAGGCTCCAAGCCCATTGTGGTATGTAGCCAGCCTTTTGTCATGACATGTGTATTGGCTCCAGACTTGCTTAACAATCAACTCTGAATCACCCAGAGCCCGGAGGTAGGTGATACTTTTTCTTAAAGAAAATAAGAGTCTGAGGACCAAAGCCTTGTACTCTGTGATGTTGTTTGTATAGTTAAACTGCAGCCTGTAGGACGTGAGGAAGGATTTCCCTCACGGGTTGATTAATTCTACCCCAGCCCCACAGCCTTGTTTGGATGGGGACCCATTGAACTTCAGGGTCCATAAGTCATTGTTTGTAATTTGGGGCTGGGGCGGAGTAGTCTTTAGATTCTTGCTAGGGGACTTGGGGATTTCCTCCCAGACCGCCGGCGTGAAAGTAGAATTTACCTCCAGAGGCATTTCGATTGGTGATTCTCAGGGGAATGGAAATAAAGGAGTGCATCCCATAGGAGTACTGGGTCCCGGGGAATCGGTTGTATGTTCATTTCAGAAGGTATCGAGTTGCCGATTAGCGATCGATAGACATGGTTCACACTCGTGCTCTGAATGTTTTTGGTAGTGCACTCGACACCAAGTGCCGGACAGGAGTGTGGCAAGGGTTGCCGAGGCACCTTGAAAGTTAACTTCAACTCTCACCTTTTATTCTAAGTCTTGTGCTCTTTGCAACACTACGGGATCCTCTCCGGGGATGAAATCGAATGTTAAGATTTCAAGAGGTCGGTACACCCCCAGAGAAGTCTCAAAGAAAAGGACTTCATTGACCCTCCCAACTTTGGTAAGGGCTTGTTTCATCCAGGGTTCGCTTTCGACCTGGATCTAATTGGATTCTCCTTCCCATGGAAGCCATAAATGGGTGAAGTCAGTCGAGAAGTATCCGTTTAAGGACTTGGACCAATTTTGACTTAGTAACATCCCGTAGGTCTCTGGGATGTCCACCACTTGGATGTCAATGACGCTCGCTATCCTGGGGTCCTGAATAAGGTGTATCCAGACGTTCTTCAATTCCCCCACCATTTTCACAGCAGTCTTATCCAATTAGATTACTGTGCCATTAGACGGGGTGGGGTGAAGTCCGAGCCTCTGAAAAATGGACAAGGGCATGATGTTACCCAAAGCTCCGGAGTCTACTAAGCAGTTGTGTATATTTTTGCCGTAAATGTTTAGGCCTAGTAGGAAGGGAGGATCCTCATTATTTCCCCGGAAGACAGCCGTGTTGGCATCTTCAAAGGAGACAGTCTTGGGTGGGCGGTTAACTGCTTCTGGGTTCCCTAAGAGCTTCAGAAGGGACTTCTTCTGCTCGGGACAATTTAGCAAAACCTCCATCAAGGTCATGGAGGTGGTGGTTTGCTCTAACGCCTTCATGATATCGAATCTTCCTCCTGGGAACGGGTGATTTTCCTCTCTGAGGTCTTTCACTTGGTTAGGGCTAGGACCTTTTGGAGGTACTGGTCGATCAGTTGCATTATTCCAGGGAGGAGGACTGTCTTTGACAGGAGGTGTAGGCATGTAAGCTAGTCCTTTACCAGCCTGGCTCTGGGTATTGTATGGAGCCCGTGGGTTAGTAAAGGCGTTGGCCTCAAAGGGCGGGATGGATTCGTCAAAGAATCCCTGCAATTTGGATTCTTCTTCATCCTCTCTGGAAGTTCCGAAGAAGATGGTATCACAGGTGAAGTCACTATGGGTTGTTTCTTGGATAGGAGGCTCTGGAGGGGTAACCTTGTGCGACTGCTGCCTATCCAACTGGGAGATCATGATAACCTTCTCCAAAGTGGCACAATTCACCTCATTGTGGGAACTCATATCGTGTAGCCTACACCAGTTAGTCATGGGCTGGAAGTCTGCGACTGGTGTAAAATGGGATGGTCCGGCGCCGTTTTGGTTGGTGTTTTGGTTCGGGGGTGGGTCTCCAGTGTTAGCGTTATTATTCCACTATTATGGGTTAGACCTAGGCCCGTTGTTGAAGTTTCTTCCCTCGGCATTATTATTTCGTTGGCTAGAGAAAATATTCCCTCTCTGGGGATTTGAATTCTGGGGCGCGTAGGACCCCGCCTTCAATTGACCCATGTCCATAGTCAAAGTGGACAACATTCGCCAGAGGGATTCGACCTCGTCGGTCAAATGGGTGTTAGCATCACAATGTGATGGCTGTGGCTATTGTTGGCTTCCCGGGAAGACAGCAGGATTATCCGGAGTCGAGGGCGGCAATCCTCCAGTCGCGGACGACAGGAAGAATGGCACTCCAGACGGTTGTGTCTGAGTCTGTTGTGTTTGCTGCGGCTGATTCCAAGGGAAGACTTCCAGACCCGGTGTCATCTGGGTCTGGGAGGGGTAAACATACCGTGCCTATTGGTCTACCATAGGTGGCGGAGGATTCATCGCCATCGAGGGGGCACCTATTGCCAAATTTGGGTTGTAACCCCTAGCGTACGCAGTTCCACCGGGGATCATATTGAAAGGTGTGTTCTGTCTAATCCCACCCAGGGATTTGTTGAGACCACGGGACAGCTCTAGGGCTAGGTTATAAACTTTTGCCAAGGTATCCCGGTCGCTCGGGGCAGTTGTTCTCCAAAGGAGAGTAGCAATGAAAGGGTCCATCGCGTTAAGTTAGGTCTGTATGGTTACGTCTGGAGATGGGATAAAAGGGCCCGTGCACCGCTTCAGGGTGCGCTGGAACCTGTGGTTGAATGCTGCAAGAGGTTCATTGGGTTACTTTTGGATGGAGATGAACTAGCTATGGGACCAGGCTGGGTCCACATGCACGCGAAAGACAGCCAAGAAGGCGTCCTCCATGTCCTTCCAAGTGTTGATGGAGTTGGCAGACAAGTTAAGGTACCAGTTCAACTCACTTTGTTCTAAGGACAGGGGGAACATGTGGGTCACAACATATTCATGCTGGATCTGGTGTCAGTTCATGGCATCTTTATATGCCTGTAAGTGTTCCTCTGTGGTCCATGAGCCTAAGTGCTCATATCGCGGGCAGATCTTCTCTGGGTGAGAGGGTAAATCATTGGTTGCGCCCAGAAAAGTTCCCATTAGGGACCCGGTGTTTCTGAAGTATGCAGCCATCGGGGGAACTATATGTTGGGTAGTTTGGGCACTGGTTCCCAGGATTATCGAGGGAGTTTGGGTATTCGAAGATATGGTAGATCCCCAGACAATAGTGGCCTGTAGGACTTTCAGGGGGCTCGAGTTCGAAAAACTTTCTGGGATTCGAGGCGGACCTAAGGATTCTTTCAAATTTCGCTGGGGAGAAAGATCCAATCCCAGTGAAGGCTTGCCTCTTAAAACTACAACTCGGGGAACCCTCAGGAGGTGTAAAATCAGAATCTTGGGCGGGGGATGAGTTCATGCCCTCCTTCTAGCACCAATTTCTGTTGACGGGGTTTTGCTGACCGGGTCCGCCAACAGTCATAAGTTGTCACCGGGTTTTGGGGAAATCGGCCAACTCTGCCTGCAAAGGTTATCTGGGGGAAATGAATCCTCTGGGCCTTCAAGCATCTGGGTGTCAGGTCATGACAGTGTGGGGCTCGGTTGGGAGAGGTGACTATTTTTCGAGGGGGATAGCTGGTTTCTTCAACTCATCATCTTCGAAGATTCGATCAAAGTAAGGTTTTTCGAGCGTTTTATACTTAGCAAATAAAACAGAAAAGATCCTGCAGGGTTAGAAGTATTTCATCTAACTATAGTCATGCTGAAATGTCTGGAACATCAATAATACTCTGGTAAACTACACTAAATATTGAAGAAACACATAACCATCAGCTAGCATTTTATCAGTAGCAGGAATAAAGAGGTCGTTAATCAACTTTAACATACCAGAGTAAAAGACAAAGAACATTAAAACATGAAATACCATTAACTCAGAAGTAGGAATGCCAACAACATCATTGCCAAGAATTCTTCTTTCTTCATTAATATTTAATCTAGCAAGCACTGGTGCGTGATACAATGGCGGCTCCAGGGGAGCATCTAACAATCAAGAACATAATAATGGAGCATTGAGCTCTGCAACTTGAAAAAGGGAATCACTTTGCTATTGCTATGGACAACAAAATCATCAATTTTTCCGACCCTTGGAAATGGGCCGATTTGCCTATTTATACAACTTTCTTCTAACCCTAACCCTATTTACATTATGTTTCAATAAAATATAATATCCGGGGGCCGGTACTACCTGCACCACCCTACAAAAGACTTGGAGATGGAATAGGTTTCTCACGTCAGAAGAATAAGATAAGGATATACATTAGAAGAATCAGTCTCGAGAAGAGAACCAGAAAGGAGAAAGGAAGGAAGTAGGTCCCTCGAGGACTGAGGCTACATGTCTCATAAATGGGAAATGCAGCGCCCTATCTCCAATGCCAGATGTACCCTTGAGCGGTGCCTCGAGAAGACCACCCTGTCAGAAAAGCAACTACCGAGCCAACGCCTCTTGATGTGCCCAACTACCTTCTGACAGTCTTTATTAACCGCCTCTGAAAGTGACCGGTCGGCCTCGGGGACCGGGACGCAGATCACTTTAAAGAATACAAAATTGTTGGATCCTGGACTCCGGAATCTGGGAACTTACGTCCCAAAAGAATAAAGAATACTCAAAATAAAGAATGTTCAACACTTGAGTTCTCCCCGGCCCCGGGAGAAAGCTCAAGGTTGTTTATTATCGTTGAAGGCCTGGAGGAGGTGAGAAATGCTGTCCTCATCTACATTCTTCACGCTTTCCCTTCTGTGCTTGGCGACCTCAACTTGTTCCCCCAGGTCTGGAACATTTTCTCTAAATTCATCCGCCATCCTCGCCGCGTCACGGCCCTTAAGTATCATTTTGGTTAATTTTGCCATTTGGGCCCCGTCTACCTCCTCCGGGGATTGATATCGGGATTGCATTACTTCATCAAAACTCCCCAAAACTGAATCTTCAGGGGTGTATGTATCTGTACTAAGGGGATCAGCCCCAAAAATCTTTATTACATAAGAATTGTATAAATTAGAAGGATATTTCACGGTGTTTACCTTCTCTTGCAAGGACTCTACCAGTTGCCTGGTTACCTCCAATTTGAGGTCAAGTCTGGCGTGCTGAGTTCTGACAAAATCAAATGATTCCTCAAACAAAATTTTGGATTCAAAAATTATGTCTTCTCCCAAGGTGAGGAGATCTTCGAGCTCTACCTTCCATGCTTGGTAGTTTTCAGCGTCACTCTCCCACTGTTCAATAAGAGCTTCTGCCTGATGAATGATTTGTCGGGCTGTGTATAAGTCTGGGAGAGTGGATGCCAGGAAACGCTGGGTGTTTCCTATCTGTAGGGAAACTCATTCGTCTACTGGTTGGGCCTTCTTTTTCATTACTCACAGGGAGTCTATGTCACTCTGCGATATTTCTTTTGCTGTAGAGGTCTTCAGAGGAGCCACGTTGACGGGTCAGGCCAGCTCAGTAAGAAACCCCATAAGGTTTGCATTCTTTTCTTTCTCCGCTTTGGGCCTCCTTTTCATATCGGGCCTCTACTGCCCTTGCTGCTTCCTTCAGAAAATCTACCTCGCCTTGCTTTCCCCTTTTTCCCAGGGATACCTCTGCAACATTGTAATCTGCGGGGTCTGCGGTTGCTTCATCGGCGTCTAGGGGAGGTGTTGCCACAATGACAACTGTCTCTCCGCCCGGCCCAGTTCGTAGAGTATGAAATTTTTAGGCCTTCTTTGCCTTTGGCGCGGCCTAAGCTAGGGCCATCATTTCAGCCAGGGAGGGAGGAATCACCGGTGCAGACTGAACTTTTCTCTTTTTGCTCTCTACCAGCCACTGAGGTGGGAGAGGTGGCCTTCCTGCCAAAATTTGTTCTCCTGATTCTCTCCCGGTGTCCGGTGGCTGTTGCTCCTCTTCAATGTGAACTTCATCCGTTCCCCTCCCTGCCTCAATTTCTTCTGCAGCAGTATTTTCTTTGTCGACCTCCATCTCCTCAGCCTTGTCCTGTATGTCTAATGCTGGGTCCAGACCTTGGTAGGATTCTTCAGGGATTTCCTCTTCGTGCTGCTCTTCTCCCTTTTCTTCTTCTTCTGCCAGAGTTTCTTCTTCTATCGGTAGTAGGGGAGGTATCAGGCCAAGATTTAGAGTTTGGGCCGTTGTGATAACCTGCTAGAAGGTTTCTCCTGGGAGTGGCCTTGGGAACGTGGCGGTTGGGTTTACAGTTATTCTCGAAGGTCTGGTTCCCCCAGCGGATGCCATTTGTTCACCTAGCTTTAGTTGGTCCACTGCCGGACCTTGCATCTCTTGAGCCCCAGAGATAATCTCCGGCTCTAGCTCCTCTTCTACCTGCTGCTTTTGTTCTTGTGCAGGTTCTAGTTCCAAGTCCTCTTGGTCCACAGTCTCTTGTTCTTTCTTTAGGACTTCTGTCCCTGTTTGTGTATCGTCCCCCTGCAAATTCTCAAATTCATCGGTTGCAAATACATCAAACTCCTCTTCCGGAGGGGGACTGACTGGGACCTCTGCCGGTTCTGCTTCTTTCTCCGGTTCTGGGGAACTGGAAGAAAGGATCTCTACTTCCTGGGGGAGGGACACTGCTAGCGCTGGTTCTGCCTTGGGCTGTTTTATGTGCTTCCTCTTCCTCCGGGTTACCAGAGGGGGTCCCGCATATTTTATTTCCGCTACTTCTAGCGGATCCACCCTCGTCGCCTTGACCATTAAGGCTGCCAATGACAGGGAGGAAGGAGGACAAAGTGGCCCGATCATTAATGGTGGGGTGGCCAGCTTCATAATTAGCTGTTCCCTCATTTGTTGGGAAGCTGCCACCGATTGTTTTATTTATTCTGCTATGGGAACTTCTTGCGTGGAAGGGGTTGTAGCTATTTTATTCCCTTTGTCTGCACCTTACGAAGAAGTCCCAGCCCCTGGGGTCAATCTTGGTACTGGTGGTGGAGTTAGCTTTGGTGCCGGCTGAGCTTTCTGGCGAGTACTCCTGGGGCACACTTTCTTGAAGTAGGCGTGGCTTCGCTCTACTACTTCCCGGGTGAAGTCTTCAATTGTGGGCTCTTCCTGGGCTGCCCAATTTACTGGTGGAAGGGATCTTTTGTAGAACCCTTTTTCTTTGTACTGGGGATCTTCGGTGGGGGCGACGTCTGAGAAGTCGGTTGGGAATTTCTGGAGCCAGAGCTTCTGCATCATTCCGGCTGTCATCCTGACATAGTGCCTGCTCTGCACCTCCACATCATCTTGGAAATCTACCCAGAAATCCTCCATATGTATTCGATGGGGCTTTGAAGCCCGGGGCAGTTCCGTTACAATTCGGCCATGCGGATCAAAATTCTTCCGCGCCAGATAGAACTCCTGTAAGTTGTAGCTTTTTAACTCATTGTCTGCCTCCTTCATGGCGGCCAGACTACATGTGTAGTTCCCACATGAGATTGGGAACGAGACATTGGGGGACCTTCTTAAGTGCAAAGAAGGTATGCAACTCCATCATTTGCCAGCAATATTCCAGCAGCACGATCTTGTCCCCACAGTGCCTAGGCAACAAGTAGGGTTTCCCGGAGAAGCCGGCGACCGTAATGTATGAGTGCTGTTGGAATTGAACATAGTAGTGTCCATAACTACTGACCAAATTCATCTCCTCGATGGACAGGTGGTATCCGACATCTCGGGTTGGTGTAAGCAGATGGTAGTAAACGAACACATCGTTTACTCGGCAGAAACTGGGGAAACTGGCTTCCCATTGAATTTGTGGGAAATGGTCCCACGACACCTTTTTTCCCAGGCCAATCCTGAGTACTTCGTTAGTGAGTAGGCCATGAGAGTGGGGCCTTTATTGTGCCAGGGCCCAGAAAATGTAAGAAGACATATAGAACTTCTTCTTTTGGTTCAGTTGCCGGAACCCGGAATCGACGTGATTGGAAATTATGGTGGCCCAGTCGAAGAATCCTTCCTTGGTGGCGATGCCAAGGAGGAAATAATACATCCATTTTGCAAATTCCTGGGCGGAGGGTTGCCCAAAGACCCGGGCCAATGCTATCATCCCCATCTGGATGCTCTCTTTCAATTCAGAGCGGGGAATCTCTATCTTCATTCTTTTTGGGTCCCTCTTTGGGACCTTGAGCCAATGGGTATTCATGTATACCCGGGAAACATCCTCCAGTTGTGTAAACTGCTTCAAGGCATCAGTCCTTGTGACCACCAAGGCCTTGGAAAATTGTGGGATCCCCAGGCTTGCTTGGAAGGTGACTGGGTCGAGAGACACCAGTGGAGTGGGGTATCCTGTGGGCTCCGCGGGTGTGAGCATGACGACCTGGACAGAAGAGTTGTAGTGGCTTGCCAATGTTAGGATAAGCTTTGGATATTGCACGAAGCACGGGAAACAGGCTACCCGGAGGATTCTGGAGTTCCCAAAGTTGATCGCCAATGGATCTCCAGCCTGTCGCTAGATGTGCATGATCTTTACCAAGGCCTGCATCTCTGCCCAAGTCCCGACACTGGTGTCGGTCATCAGTTTTACCTTGGACTCAATCTTTGAGCCCACAATCTCATTATCTTGTACAAACTTCATGGTGAGGGGCAGCTTTGCCAGGGCCCTCTCCATCTTTGACTTTGTGGTGGCCCTAGTCTCTGTTGCGGTTGGCAGTTCTGGGCGGAGATGATGCGGATGCTTCAGACATGTTTGGAATATGAAGTCTGGGAACCTGCAAGATAGGACGACCGTCACAACATGTTTATCAAAAATAATTTATCCCAAAGTCCGAAGAACCCACCACCGTGATGTTTGCTTTCCTGAAAAGTTAGTATCATGCAAAGGCAACCAAAAAGAAAAACATACTGTAACCTTTAGATATCACACATCCGGGTCCAGGGATTTTATCACACTTGGTAAAGACACAGGATGGGTGGTGGTAAAAGACCCGAGGTCCAGAAAAATGACCGTTAGAAGAGATGTGTGAAGAGGCAAGTTGTCAAGCCCACGTGGACGCCACGTGCGTTGGCAATAAATGGATGTGATGGCGAAGACGACGGAGCCAACTGTCTGAACGTGCGAAAAGGGAAAGCCACTTGGCTGGAAGCAAGTGTGCGCATGGGAAATAAATGGGGTTCTGACAGCCTTGATGGAGGAGAGAGAAAACTGCCTATTTGAAACTGACTGAGAGCCGAGTTTCAAATAGGTGGTTTTCTGCCTCGAAACAAGCTCGAAGGTGAGAAAACCAGAAGCAAAGGTGACTCGACCAGCTTGTCAAGCCACCCAGAAGGATATATATGGAGCCAAGGGATATATACACAAAATCAAGGAGACATATACAAGGGTTACATATAGCTATGAACACATATACATGAATATACATCCTAGGTCGACGCCCGCAGGAAGACTAGACAAAGCAAAATGCATATATACAACCATTTACATTATTTACACAATTTACAGACTTTATAGAAACAACTTCCACACAGAGGGCGGACAACCCTCTGGCAGAGCTGACCCACCAATGGGCGGCAAAACCAGAAGACCACAGACCAGACAAGACAGAGAAGCAAAACAAAACAAAAAATAAACAAAACCAAGAAAACCCAAAGAAAAACTAGAAAGCGAAAGCAAAACAGGGAGGAGGGAAGGCAGAAACAACAACCTAAGAACGTAGAAGGTGGAGGAGGAGGAATGATTACCGAGGAAAATCTGCAACAACCCGAGTCGTCAAACTATCAGAATCACCACCACGAAGCGCTTGCACTTGCCTGAGAATGACAGAAGGTGCAAAGCTTTGATTATTACTAACTCTCTGCAAATGTTCTGCTAATTGCTTTGAAATCACTCTTTAAATTCGCTGTAAGTGCTTGAAAGTTTTAATCGCGGTAAGTGTGAAAATGACAGGTAAGTTCCATTTATACCCGCGGTAAAGCAATCCTCCTCCTCTGGCAATTCCCAGACGAGTGAAACCTCTAGACTCTGGGCCCGGGGATTCCTTATGATGATATTCCTAGGAACATCATAGAGAAGAATCCCGGAGTCCGGAATCAGGCTTCCAACAAAGACAACCTCCGGGACCGGAATCCCGGAGGAGAAAACCAACAAACAAAACAACAAACCAGGGAGGAAAACCCCGGAGAGAGAAAGAGAGAAGAAAGAAAAAGAAAGAAGGCAAAACCACAAGCAAAAGCAAACCAAAGCAAAAGAAAAGGGGGGGGGACCCAACATTTTGCACACAAAATGTAGGGACGGGGATGCAGGGCATAACACTTACTTAAGCCAACAATTGTTTTTTCTTCTAAAAAGCCATGTTTCTTATATTTTAGATTATACTATCAAATTCAACCCTCCTCAATTAAATCTAATTAAAATACCACTATGATTTAATTTAATATTGACCATACCTGTCAAACAATTTTTAATGATATTCATCATTTCCCTTCAAAAAATCAACATATCATAGTTAATGAGGAAAAATCAAAGACATCATATATACCTATCTACTTTAAATTCAACCCTACTTCAAAATCCACCAAACAATTTTTTTTCTTTCTAAAAAGCCATGTTTATACTTTAGAGTATATTGTCAAGTTCAACCCTACTTGATTGAATTATTTTAAATACCACTATGGTTTAATTTAAGATTGACTGTACCTGTCAATCATTTTTTTATGATATAGTCAACACATCATAGTTAAGGAGGAAACATCAAAGACATCATGTATCCTTGTTCTCCTCCAAAATTTAGAGTCTGTCCGAAATTCCCCCTTTCATGGGTAAGACCTAAAAAATTGAATGTCATTGAAGAAAAATGGTACAAACTAATTCAATTTTGACGTGGATGGAAGTTGAATAGGTAGTTCCTTACATATGTGGCTCAATTATTTGATTGTTTGAGCTCCCCACCTCTTGGGTGGATCTTGAATTTTGGGGAAAATCCTCTTTCAATAAGTAAGAGACTCATGATATCCCCATTACTAGTGGAGGTTGGCCATACCTCTCTTACCACACACATCTTTTTTTCATCTAACCAGTCCTTCTAGAGTCTGAAAGTTGCACTTAAACAACTATGTATTACGATCAATATATTATTGTTTATGTGGAACCCAGTTTCCACCCAAGAATTTTTTTTAACACACCAATCTAAACTCCACCTAATGCTTAATTACCCTATCAATTATTTCTCCACTGGTTCATCCAAATTGGTGGCTTTGTTAATTGTTCTAGTTTACAGACCTAATATGAATAACAAAATTTTCAAATTCAAGATGAAAAAATAACCATGAAAGCATGAAGATTATTTGAGGCATTTGAATTGTTTGACATTGGAATGGAAATACACCCAAATGAGGGCATCCTCTAACTCTAGGTACTTTTCAAAAGGAGCTCTATCCCCATGTCTGAATACCTCCAGCACATGAATTCAAAAACTACAAATCATTATACTCGCTCACATACAGTAAGTAATAACAGTACAAATAAAGATTGAAACTTACCACGGGTAGCTCTTTTCGAAAGATATAAAATATGAGCTTAGCTATGGTGTCCAAGAGCTAGTGCTCTCCACTAATATGATAGTGGATGTACAGTGACATTTTTTCCTGAGACATTTTCCACTGTGCAAGCATTTCATCCCTATGTAACCTATTGTATCGCCCCTACAACTGCAAATCCCCACCCACAAATTTTAATTCACAGAAGTGTTCATGAGATGTATTTATTTTCATATAAGTAATTATTTTGCAGTATTTGAAATTAAGTGATGATTCATATATTACATTCATAAGTTGAAGGCAACGGTTGAAAACTTCTCTTTAAGTCATTGAAACCAGGGCAAGTGACATATTTCAAGATTCTATAGAAATTGTGTCGTGATGTCAAGGATGCTGATGATAAATAATGTGCAATGTCTACAAAAAATGATAATAGAAACCCTACCAAAATAAAAATGAAAACCAGGATAAGATTTGAATTGCTTGTATTTTGATTCAAAAATTTGATTTTATTTCCTAGATCTGATTTGATTGAAAAAATATGATTTGCATTTAATATAAAGATCTTGTTTTCTCCCCTAGTTTTTAGTGTAGGAAACCTAATTCTTGCGCACGTGAACATGACTACATGCTGGGGAAGAAAATTGTAAACCAACGAAACCAAATCCACTAATGAAAACCATATACCACTGCCAAATAGGTTTGGGGAGAAATCCCCACTTATAATAGCCTATTGACTAATAATAATAATAATATTATTATTATTATTTTAAAGAGTTCCCGTGTATGGTTTTTTTTTAAATGTAATTTTTTTTCTAAAAAACATAATTTCTTAAAAATAGAATTTCTAAAAATAGAATACTGCTGCATGCAAATTCTAAAAAAGAATATTTCTTCTATTTATTTTTTAAATTTTCTTTAATAAAAGAACATGCAAATTAATACATCTTTCCTAAATAACACACAAATAAATATATCTTTCCTAAATAGCATGCAAATAAATATGTTTTTCCTAAATAACATGTAAATAAACATACCTTTCTTAAATAACATGTAAATAAATATTACTTTCCTAAATAACAAGCAAATAAATATATCTATATTATTTACATGCACAAATAAATATACCTTTCTTAAATAACATACAAATAAATATACATTTCTTAAATACCATATAAATAAATATATCTTTCTTAAATAACATGCAAACAAATATATTTTTCCTAAATAACATGTAAATAAATATATCTCTCTTAAATAACATGCAAATAAATATACATCTCTTAAATAACATGCAAATAAATATATCTTTCTTAAATAACATGCAAATAAATATATCTATATTATTTACATGCATATACATAGTTCTATTTTAAAAGCAAACGTTTCTTTGAACATGAATTTTTTCAAAACCCTCAAACCATGGATTACCATAATTGAAAATAAATCAAAACAAAACCTTTAAGAGAAACCCCAATCGAATTTCCTTCCAAATAATTCTCTAAACAATCATGATTATTCAAAACACATCTTTTAACAAACACTCAACATTGACACACAAGATCTATACAGACACGAAGAAGACACGACTAAATTCAAAAGAGAAAGAAGACCAAATTTTCAATCCAAAATTCCAAAGCTTGAAATCAAATTCTTTAATCCCCAAAAACTTGCTAGAAAAATCACTTGCAACCTAATTGAATGAATAATTTTGACCACCTAGATCTCTTTTAAAGAAAACTTAGAAGCTAGGGTTTGAAAAAGTGCAACCTGTGATAGCTAAATGTGGGCCTCTGATTTAGCCATACACTTCAACATGGTCATTATTCTTTAGCTGCATACAGGAATGAATATGGATTTATTCATCCTACATGTCTGAAAGAGTCGACCTGTTGCCTTCTAGAAGGCAGGAGTATGAGCTTGCTCTCAGGTCATTGCAAGCTCAGTGACTACACCGAAGACCTAAACGAAGGATTTAAATCTATAATAATGTAAATAAATGATTAATCTAAATGCAAATGCAGTTTGTTGTTCATTCAAAACTAATTAGGATTCATTTTAGAAGCACCAAATTGAGTGTGAGATATTCATTTTAATAACACCAAATCAAAAGTGTGCTCTAAATTAGATTGATTTGCTTGAAAGTAATAAACAACAAATATCAAATAAAAGCTATGAATGCAAGAAGCTAAGACGAAAATGCAGCATAATAACATTAGCTAAAAGATTAGGATCCTTTGTGAAGGAAAAGAGTTTCTCTTTTATAGAAATCTCTCTCAAATCGACGGTCGAGATCGAAGAAAAAGAGTGGCTCAGATTCGATTGAAGAAGCACAATCCATGTGCAAGTGATTCAATTGGTCGAGAGAGTCAGTTGACTGAACTGACTGATCATTTATTTTAGAAACTTCCAAAATCAGTTCACAGTTAACTGAAATGTTTCTAAAATGATAAACAGTAGAGAATCAGTTAACTGAGTGGAACTGGATTGTTTCCA
>MU226572.1:27081-53301 GCA_018584345.1 Thuja plicata | reverse complement strand
AATTTTGTAATTTTTATTTAATTAATATGTCATAATATCAATTAAATAATTAACATAATGTTTATTTGCCAATGTAATGTGATTTTAGGAATTAATTAATTAATCAAGTATGATGATCGATTAGGACTAGGGTTTAGGTCAGATCAGTTTGAATTCGATAATTGCCTGTTTGATTTAGGACTTAGGATAATCAAGATTAGGGTTTCTTGATTAATTGCTGAGATTGGGGGTCTAGGGTTTATGTGACCATTTTTAGGTGATTACACAACCCTAAAATAAATTAAAACTCAACTTAAAACTAATAATTAAATCTCTAATTATTATATTTAGACTATATTAAAATTATTTAATAAATATAGATATTTAATTAATACTATATAATTAAATATCCACATATTAATATTTGACATTCTAGAAGGTATAATTATTTAAACTATATAATTAACCCTTAATTAATCTTTTATCGACATCATGACAAAATGCATCACTGACTTACATGAATGCATACACATTGAAATTGACCAATCACAATGTAGTGAAAGAATGCAAAAATCTCAAGCATCCTCAAATAAGGGTTCAAGAATTCACATCACCTTGACAAATTTGGATAGGGTAGTCGATTAGATACTTGTCCACTCTTAGGAAAAATTTAGGTTTAGGATTGGGTTTTAGGCCTGAGTGCTACCTCCTCTCTTTCACCAATGAGATATGTGAAAGGGCACGCTCACTCCTGCCAATTCAGGGAAGACAATGCCTAGTAGCTATAATCTTGCATCACAAATTCGAGCATGTGCATACATGTATATATATAATAGGCAATGGTAGGGATCAATACATCATGTGGATCTTGCAAGCAAGTGACTACAACTCCATCCCTGACCACACATGCACATCAAACATAAATATAAAACATACATACAAATCCATATAAATGTGGATATAGGGGTCAGTAGGTCACTAAAACTATAAATATCCATAACATCATCATATGAAAATAATAATCACTATCTAACTATCAATATGATATAAATCTAATAATCAAAGTATCAAAGTAATGCATCATCAAAGTAATAGAAGGTCTAGCATGTGCAATAAAAATGCCTTTTATTATTTGGCATCACAAATATAAATGGTAGCAGATGGGTGGGTATTACAAAGAGCCACTAATTTCTGCAACTTGGAAATCCAACCAAAATCTAGCTAACTATTGCTCCTGCCAATTTGAACACATACCTTATTGTGGATCGTCTTTGATCTAAATCTTCATCCAATCTAAATCAACATATCCATGCAATTATGCATCTTGAACTCTAAACCTCAAAACATGGGTTGAAGTTCCTTTAAGATATCTTAGAATCCATTTAACTACTTACCAATGAACTTTTACCAGATTACTCATGTATCTACTAACCAATCCCACTCCTGGGGAAATATCTAGTCTTGTATAGACCATAGCATACATGAAACTCCCAACTAAAGATGAATATGACATTGGTACCATATATTATTTTTCCTCAATCATCTTGGGACACATGTCAGAAGATAATTTGAAATGCTCTGCTAGAGGTGTGTTTACTGCCTTGGCATCCTTCATGCTAAACCTTTCCAATACTTTTTCAATGTATTTCTCCTGTGATAATATAAGTTCTGTTTTCTTCTCGTCTTTGATAATTTTCATTCCAAAGATTTGCTTTGTAGCACCCAAATCCTTCTTTGAAAATTTCTTAGTTAATTGTTGTTTCAACTTGTTAACAACAACCACGCGAGATCCAAAAACTAACATATCATCAACATACAACAATAATAATACAAATTATCCATTATCAAAGAAATTAAAATAAACACAATAGTCAGATTCACATCTAGAAAATATCTGCTCAGACATAAAAGAATCAAATTTCAGATACCATTATCTACGAGCTTGTTTCAACCCATATAAACTATGATTTAGTTTGCAAACTAGTGCTTTTTTACCTTTTTCCCAAAACCTTCTTGTTGCTTCATGTACAATTCTTCTTCCAAGTCGCCATGATGAAACATTGTCTTGACATAGAGTTGTTACAACTCTAGATCGTGAAAAACTACTAAACCCAACACTACTCTAATAGAGGTCATTTTTACAACTGGTGAAAATATCCTTGTAAAATAAATACCTTATTGTTGAGCATAACCATTGACCACTAATCTAGCTTTAAATCTCTTCTTTCCACTTGCTTCATCCTTCAAGTTATGCACCCACTTATTTTGCAATGCTTTCAGATTGGGTGCAAGAGTTACTAAATCCCATGTGCGATTTCCCTTAAGAGATTCCATCTCATCTCTCATGGATTCCATCCATTTATTGCTATCTTTAGCTACACATGCTTTTGAAGGAATTATATTTTTCCATTAGTATACATAAGGAAAAAAATGATCTACACCATTGGTTTACAATACACTGACAAACATGGCACAACACTACCCGACGCCAAGGTTACCCGATACTGCAAAGTTCAAAGCATCTCGACAAACACTATTTAGTGTTATCCAATGACAAAAAGGTTAATGGAACCCGACAAGTAAAGACAGTGCAACCTGACCAAACAACACAGAGAGGAACCCGATAGATGAAGGGAACCTGACGATCAGTTCAACAAAGGAACGCCGACAAACTTTCAGTTCAACCCAACGACCAAGAACTGACAGTCAGTTACATCCCGTAAAATGTGGATCTGACTTTCTATGCCAGATAAATCACTGAAGTTGTATTTATAGCTTCTTTATTTTCTTTTAAATCCATTATGTGCGGATGAAGTAATGTATTTATTATTGTTTTAATTAGTTTTACTGATTTAAAACATGCAAACTAAAGATTAAGGTCAAGTTGTAAACCTTGGATCTAAGAGTTAACATTGTAATGCGTGATTCTAAGATAGGTCAAATACTTGTATACATAGATGCCCAATATATTGCAAAAAATTTTTGTTCAATGAAGATTGTAGCCACGAAGAGCATCTAGAGACCAGACAAGAGAATTCCTGCAGAAGGACAGAAAAGAATCACAACAGTTTCAAGAACAAGAACATAGGCTACCGACGAGTAGAGAAAGGTATTAATCAGTCACTTAGGGTGATATTATTATTATGAGAGATTTAATGGATCTATAATCAGTAATTGTAGATTGCATATAGTCAGGTCAATCATATGTACTCATTCTAACAAGTGTAGTACACATAAGAAATCCTTCCAAGAAAGGTGTACTTAACAGTCCTATTGTAAATCTCTTAACCGAGTGCACACTTAAATTAGTGTTTCTAAAGATCTTAACATAGTAGATATTAACAAGTCTCCACCTTAATACTCCTAACATGGTAGATCATCAGAAGTGATTAATTGTAAGCCTTTACCGGCTCCCTTCCATTCTATAGATAGTGAAGTTTTGTGGGTGCCATCCCCACCATAGTTTTTATTTCCTAACAGGAGTTTTCTGCGATATCATATCTTGTGTTATGTGTTTATTACTTTCATGAATGTTTCTATGAATGTTTCAAACTATTAAAGATTATGAATTAATACTACATGCATAAGAAAGAACAACAATAATGGTCAGTAATGCAGTAATGAATGATTACTAATGATGAAAAGTGAAAAGAGTTAAAAGTTTTAGAGGTACTGACTCACCCCTCCCCTCTCAGTACTACTTCCCATTAATCCCAACAATTGGTATTAGAGCTAAGTATCTTCAAGGAAAAGATTAAAGGCTTAAGAACAAAGATCATACAATGGAGAAGTACAAACTTGATAAAAATATTGAGAATAAAAAGCTTGAGATACAAATGTTCTATGAATAGTATAAAGAAGCAAGAATCAAGATGAGAGAGCTAGCTACTGGATGAGAGGAAAGGTATGGAAACCCGGAGCAATGAAAAATATTATCAAGAAGAAGAGATTCCAGATTTATTTGAATCTTTAGGATCCAATACAAGTAATACATCAGAAGAGAACATCACAAATCTGAAGGAGATCAATCAACATCTGAAAGAGAAAATAAAGATGCTGCAAATCGGTCAAGAGAGCTAGATGGTAAGAATGATTTATGTGATGATTTCTGCTAGACAAGTTGAAACAGAAAGAACACTTGCTATTGACGACAAAAGGAAGATTACAGAAAAGCGACAAGAGAAGGAGTTAGAAATTCAAAGACATGCTGAGCATCAACATGAGATCACAAATCAGATTATTCTAATAAGTTAAGAAGAAAACATGATCAATATATAACTCATTAAAAGAGTATAGGCTATCGGTGAACTAAGAGAAGAGAATGAAAAATTAAAGCATGAGGTTAGAATTCAGAAACAACATAATGAAGTTATCAGGAAGGCTGAAGAGAGCAATAAAAGAATGGATGATTTTCTTGAAGGACAATGAAGAGTCACCAACAACAACGGTTTAGGCTTTACCGAAAATGGAGAATCATCAAATCAAGCCAATCCAAAGAATGTCTATGAAAATCCAAGACCAAGAAAGATGACATGCAAGAATTGTGGAAAGCAAGGGCACACATCAAATTTATGCAGAGGCAAAATGAAAGGTATTCCTAAATCTACATCTTCATTCATAGGATTCTGTTACAAATGTAACAAGAAAGGACATAAAACATATGAATGTAAGTCTAAGATGGAACAACCAAAGAAGGAAACCTACATGGAAAAATACTATTCTACATGCAAGATGAATGGGCACACAAGTCTTGAATGCTGGAAAAAGAAAAGGCAAGCATGGAAGCCTAAAGGTCAAGAAACTCCCTATCAACCAAAGAGAATCGGTAATCAATATGTATGGGACTACAATACATGGACAAGCTGTACAACATGTGGTAGATATGGTCACATTGCTACAAACTACATGAGAGCATGGACCAAAAGGTCTAGAGGCTGGTCAAACCCCAGAATGGCATGCTTGCATTGTCACAAAGTTGGTCATCTCAAAAAGGATTGCAAAGACTGAATGACAAATACAAGCATATATCCCAATGGAAACACCATTGAAGATATCCAGAGGGCTAGAGACAAAATTTGGAGAAAAGCTTCAAGCAATGATGAAGCTGGACCAAGTAATGCAAATGGTGACATCCCATCCAATAGATCTTGTGACATCACCACCCTAATTAAGATGAACAAGTAAGTATGGAGCTGCACTACAACAAGTCATATTTTGCATCAGTTCCATTATACAAATTGATAGATAGTCAAAATCTGTATAATAAAGATGCACATTGTGTTACTTGTTTCAATTCTGAGAAAACAACCCCGTCGGTATACACATACCAAAAATCATCGGTGAACATAATGGATAAGTTGTTTACACTTACCAGAAATTATCGGTCAACACATAAAAAGGTTAAGTTACCAATGTAACCCAACTCATCGGTAAGAAGGCGAAGTTACAAAATTGTCATGACAGAATACCGATATTCGTCGGTAAAAGAAAAATTATTAACAACAGTCCTGAGCATCATGTCAACACTGATGATGAATTTAAAAGTCTTCCCGATGAACTCCATCTTCATGTCCCAACAAGTTGTTGAGCATTTATTACAAAGACTTAGGGAAAAAAGGCTATAAATAGACGATGAGACAACTTCATTTTGCACCCACGATTTGAAGAGAAAGCAAGAGCAAAAACAGAGTGATTGAAGAACATAAAGCAGAGTGTCCTCAAATCAATCCAAGCACATAGAAAATAGAACATTCATCATTATCATGGATTGAAGTAAGTACTGAGGGAACCAAAAGTTCTTTGTCGTTATTTATCAAGAAACCCTAAAAACTTGAAAAATGATGGCAACCACCTCAAGAACTACTAAGATCAAAAGTGATAAAAGGAATGTGGTTAAGTTGATTAAGAATACCACATGTTTAGAGCCCAAATATAAGATATTCCTGGAGATTTTTTCACAACCCGATGAAACATGCACATTTTCTAAAATTCCACCTAGGGTTTTTCTCATAGAAGATGTTAGGTCTTATATTCACTGCAAGATTGCCAAAATAGGAGATTTAGAGATGGATGAAGCTTATAAGAAGCTTTGTGATGAAGAAGGAAACCTAAAGAAAGAACACAAACACTTAGAGGTCAAAGGGATAACTAATGCCCTATATTTCCCGAGGGACTTCAAGACCGACTGGATTAGGTTGGTGCTTAGCAGACTGCATAACCAAAATTTGTGGTTGGATCAACCCAAATAAATAACCAAGGATATCCTTCATGCTGTCACTGGTTATCCAATAACTGACAAGCCTAAGGATCATAAGCATCCCTCTAGGCCAGTAGTCACAAAACTCACAAAAGCTAAATGGGACAACAAAGGTCTAAAAGTAAACACCATCACTGACAAGGAACTGAGGTTCGGTGCATGTGTGATTGGTTATAAAATCTTTCAGGCAAGCAGATTGAACAACATATTTGCAACATCAGTAAGCACAACTTACAAGATTGTAACAAAGGGCATACAAATAGATCTAAGTGAGATCCTATTGAAACAACTTGATGAAAACATGAACATAATCAGGTCCACAAAGACCAACACATGTAAGTTTGGCTCACTTATCATGTGTATGTTTTTCTATTTTCAAGAGTACTTTCCTTCAGTAGGAAAAGTAAAGTGGAGCACTACAAAACCGATGACATTACAGATTAGTGAATTGATTAAGTCACTAGGAGATAATTTTGAATCTGTTATGACTGCATACTTCCTTGAATTCAAGGAAAAGATGATGGAAAGGACAAGGATCCCTGGACAACTTGTTGAAAAACATAGGGATGATATATGTTTTTATGGTGGACACTAATTTCACCCACATCAAACCGGTTGTACCAAGAACATCTAGGTTAGCACCACTGGACTATGAAATCAACATAGATCAGGCTACAAATGCAATTTATGCATTGATCAATGAGCCTATTGACAACAAACAACCAAGGTTTAGAACCTATGAAGAGGCCAGATCTAAGATAAAAAGAGGCCTAGAAATAAAGAATACTATCAATAAAAAGGATAAGATGGTTAAGAATACCAAGAAGATTCTATCGGTTACAGAGGAGAAATAAGAACAACCATAGGAAACCGATGAACAGGGCACCATCAGAGAAGAGCATGATGAACATAAATCAGATTCTGAGGAAACTGAATCTGATGCACCTCCACCTCCTACAAAGAAGCATAGGACAAGGAGTCAAATTGTTAAAACCGACACCACACCTCCTAAGAAAGGTCAAGTAAGGACCTATAAGAGGAAGCAACTAACAAAAAAGTAAACAAAGCAACAAACTGTAAAGGAAACACCCCCAAAGAGGAGAAAAAGAATGGTCAGAACTAAGGCTGACATAGAGGATTCTAAAGAAGATGAACCTGATGTGGTAAAGAAGAATTACAAGAATCAAACAATTGATGAGGCTGCTGAATCTATTGCTGCATCTGGCACAATGCATGATAAGAGAATCAGGCAATGGGATACACTCAAACTAGAGGACCAAAATAAGATACAAGATGCCATAATAAGGGCAATGGTCAAGTACAAATATGTACCAGATGAATTCATCAACCAAATACCTAGAGAGATGGGTAATAGAATATCCCAACAGTGGTCATATGCTCTACAAACTGAGAGAGAAGCAAGGGAGAGGGTACTTGTCAAACTAATGCCTCCCGAATCTAAGATTAAAGAAATCAAAGAGATTATGAAGAAGCACTCATGCAAGTTTGTAGCCAAGATAAGGGCTTACAAAGTGCTTGAAGATCAGTTTATAGAGCTGGATAGTATGACCAAAAAAAATGGAGACATCTATTAGATCTTCCAACAAAATCAACAAGTCACAAGGAATAGTTACTTCTCACCGACACACCTCATAGAGAGGAGGAGAAAGACAAGACAAGTCCTCAGCACATTGCTTTGGAAAATGTTGAAGAAATGGAGAAAATTGACTTGGACAAAGTCATGGATGATCTTAACATTCAAGACATCACAAATTATAACTCTGATAAAAATCCACAGAAGAAAGATGATGTTATATTCATAACACTTAAGGATCAGGGACAACAACAAGATTTGCAGCTATCAGATGGTAAAGAAATGAATGTTGATGATAATACATTACAAGACACTTCAGTCATGGACTTAATAGAACCAAACCCTGCAGAAAAGATACAAAAAGATGAGGATGTCACTGCTCTAAATGATCAAACCGATGAGCAGAACACCACTTTGGATACAACCCAAGCTACCACTCAAAGAAATATGCTTGTATTAATGAAGGCAATCAATATATTAGAGGGTAATGATGGATCTACTATAGAGGACACAAGAACACCCAGGGACAAGGGTGAAGCCAAAGTAAAAGACACCACCGATAATACAAAGGACACAACTACAGAAAATACTGCAACCGATGATCAGAAAGATAACTCTATTGATCAAAATAAAGAAGAAACACAAAAGATAGAGGAGGACAAGCAAAAATATAAGAGTGAAGAGGAAAATAAGGATGAGATGGAGAAGAAAATAGAAGAAAAATCTGTAGAGACACCCAAGGTGGATGGAGAGATGTCTTCACCAAACCGACAAGTGCACCCCAAGCATAAAACACAAGAAGCATCTTCTACAAAGCCCTCACCAAGCACTTTAGAAAGAAAAAATGAACTAGTAATGGTAGTTCATACATCTATGTCCCCATAAGTCTCAAAGAAGAAGAAGAACAAGCATAAGAATCCATTAAATCTTGATGAAATCATTGAGATACCAGTTTGTGATCCGAGGACGTTGGATCCAACTGAATTGACCAAGTATGAAAAACCCTGTGAGAGAAAGGCAATGTAAGACAAATTAAGGAAAGCCACAAAGGAGGCAAAGGTACTAGAAGTAGCAAGAGGGATACTTCAAAAAATAGTATCAGATGTAGATGTTGATCTGACAACCCCGATGCTTGATCATCTAGTGGTTCTCATAGAGGCAATCACATCATAGAACATCGATGCTGAAAAGGTCATGGAAGAGAGACTTGAACAGAAGTATGAGTTCAAGCTAGATGAGAAGATAAGCCAGGAAGTGGCATTAAAAAAGGTAAAGATTTTTGAATTGATTAGCACAATAGATCCAATAATCTCAGAAGCTATTACTTTGATAGAGAAATTGTGTACACTTGATCAACTCACGTAGGAGTATATCGACAAGATAACACAAATTGATGCTGATCTTAAGACAAGTGCACAAAGTCTCACAAATAATGAAGATGCGATTAAATTGCACAATGAGCAACTCAAACAGGCTCAGAAATTGAGACAAGACATATAGATTACATAGACTAAGTACATAGATGAGGTAAACAAGCTCCAAGCTCAATTCTTACTGACACTTTCACTACTGCAACAACATGTGACAGAGGCAAACACAATAATTGCCACCCCAGAAATGTCTGTCCTAGACAACATTTATGATATGCATGCAAGGCTAGAGCTAGAGCACATGGCACTAGAACTCCTAAAAGAAAAATGAGAGAAATTGCTCGAAGACATCAAGACAACCCATTATCATATTCTCGACACATTGTAATTTGCACATTTTTGTCAAATTTTGGCATCTTATAAGTTGTACATTTTTTTCATGAGTATCAAATAAAGGGGGAAATTATATGTGCAGTTCAGTTAGTATAAAAGGGGAAAATGAAAAGAGAAAATGATATGTACATTTATACAACTAAAAGAGCAAAGAACTGGGAATGTATAGTACAGAGGCAAGTATACATATGTACATATATACTTATACTATACTGATACATATAGTTAGGGGGAGTCATATAATGACAAGGATATAGACATGGTGTACATACTAAACACTTTAGTATTGTGCACATATCTATTTTTGATACTAATGTCAAAGGGGGAGATTGAAGGAATTATATTTTTCTATTAGTATACACAAGGGAAAACATGATCTACACCATCGGTTTACACTACAATGATAGATAGGGCACACCACTACCCGAAGCCAAGGTTACTCGATACTGCAAAGTTCAAAGCATCCTGACAAACATTATTTAGTGTTATCCAATGACAAAAAGGTTGATGGAACCTGATGAGTAACAACAGTGCAATATGACGAAACAAAATAGAGAGGAACCCACCAGATGAAGGGAACATGATGATCAATTCAACAAAGGAACATCGACAGACTTTTAGTTTAACCTGATGACCAAGCACCGACAGTTAGTTACATCCTGCAAAAAGTGGATCTGACTTTCCATGTCAGATAAATCACTGAAGTTGTATTTATAGCTGATGACATGTAACTGATTGAATGTTTGAAGATATTGAGTTGATGATCATGCAAGGCATTAAATTAGTTAATGTATTGTATTTTCATTAATTTCAACTTGATATAATCTTTATGGTCATGGAAATACTGCTAAAAGACTTCAAAGAATCGATGAATCAAGACTATGCTATCAACAATGTATACAAGTCAAGTATTCACTAAGTGACTGCATACACTAACGGAGTGCACATTGATGGTTAGAGTAAAAGAGATAAGTCACAATGTTTCTTGACGAATGAATGCACAACATTACCAACGAGTAGAGTTACAGTGTTGTCTGACGAGAAAAACACAAAGTAATCCGACGGAAAGAATTTTAGTGTTGCCCGACAGAGAAAACAAAGGACGGAGATCTCGATGACAACTCAAGTCACACTGATATAACAGTCAGTTGTCACTGATGACTAACTAAAGTGTTGACCGACAGAACAGAGAGTTCATAAAATGACAAAATTCTTAGCTATCAAGAAGCTAAAGATAGAGTTAACGAATACTTATCATTGTTTTAATCATCCAGATAAAGCCGAAGATAAGTAACTGATTTAAAGATGATTTGTCTAGTTGGAAAGAAGATCTCGTTGAAATAAATCAAGATTTTTTCTTTAAATCTATTAGAAAGAATTGTGGAACACGCCAAGATTCAAGAAAGCCAAGAAAAGAGGAAATCATGTCTATATAAAGACAAACCCAATTCATTATGAAGTGTGGGGTGAACAAGAGAATAGAGGAAAGATGCTAAAAAAAATCTGAAGGACAAGAAAGTATTCATTCAGTCCTGATCAACAAGCTAAAGGAAGAGCTAAATTCTGCAGACACCGACGAGCAGTGAGACAAGCATCATAGAGCATAACTAGTGTGGAAAAAGGTATATATTTGATTATATTGACTAGTGAAGTAATGGACCTACAATAGATCTAAAATATGCAATTGAGTTGTATGTATGAACAGATCATTAGTGTTTCAATTTAACCATTGAAGCATATAAGTCTGTTAACAGAGAAGGACTTAAAATTCTTTTTCAATTGAGATACATCCCAAGGAGTATCAAAAAGTTTGATCACAAAAGTAGCATTGGATATGCCCGATACCTATTGACAGGCCAAGTGAGTGTTTTATCAAGGATGGTAGTGTTAGATGCCAGATACTAGTTGACAAACTATTTCTAAATCCTCTAACAAGGTCACACCTAATATTGTGTTTGTAATCTTTAATAGGGTTGGCTCTTAACAGGGCT
Organism: Thuja plicata; assembly: GCA_018584345.1. Classification (NCBI taxonomy): domain Eukaryota; kingdom Viridiplantae; phylum Streptophyta; class Pinopsida; order Cupressales; family Cupressaceae; genus Thuja; species Thuja plicata. The sequence goes on along the minus strand of MU226572.1, from coordinate 41,718 downwards.
CACTTCAGAAGAGTGAAAATTTGGGGTACCGGTCCCAGTGGCTATTCCCTTAACAGGGTTTCCACGTTAAAATCCTTGTGTTATGTATTTATGGTTTATCACTTTACTATTTTACATTTCACATATGCATTTCTAGATTTATCGGTATACTCTACATATTTACTGTGTTTCGGTAAATAGATTTACTGCTTATTGGTAATCATACAGAAGAGAGATTAGAAAAGAAATTCGACAAGTAGAAAATTGAGTAAAGTATTTCATGGCATTCATCTTGTAGGACAGAAGATAATTTGAGACATAATTTGTGGTTATAAGTTTGAAGGGTTGATTTAAGGATTAATTTTTGAGGCCACTGATTCACCCCCCTCTCAATTATATCTAACAATAGCTTCTTGATTTTCTTTTAAATCTATTATGTGTGGAGGAAGCAATGCATTTATTATTGTTTTAATTAGTTTTAGTAATTTAAAACATGCAAACTAAAGACCAAGGTCAAGTTGTAAACCTTTGATCTAAGAGTTAACATTGTAAAGTGTGATTCTAAGATAGGTCATATACTTATATAAATAGATGCCCAATCTATTGTAAACAGTTGTTGTTCAATGAAGATTGTAGCCACAGAACAAGAACACAGGCTACCGATGAGTAGAGAAAGGTATTAATCAATCACTTAGGGTGATATTATTATTATGAGAGCTTTATTAGATCTTTAATCAGAAATTGTAGATTGCATACAGTCAGGTCAATCATATGTACTCATTCCAACAAGTGTAGTACACATAAGAAATCTTTTCAAGAAAGGTGGACTTAACAGTCCTATTGTAAATATCTTAACCGAGTGCACACTTAAATCAGTGTTGCTAAACCTCTTAATAGAGTAGATCTTAACAGGTCTCCACCTTAATACTCCTAACAGGGTAGATCATTAGAAGTGATCAATTGTAAGCCTTTACCGGCTCCCTTTCATTTTGTAGATAGTGAAGTTTTGTGGGTGCCATCCCCACTGCAGTTTTTACTTCCTAGTAGGAGTTTTATGCGATATAGATTATGAATTAATACTACATGCATAAGAAAGAACAACAAAAATGGTCAGTAATGTAGTAATGAATGATTACTAATGATGAAAAGTGAAAAGAGTTAAAAGTTTTAGAGGTACTGATTCACCCCTCCCCTCTCAGTACTACTTCCCATTAATCCCAATAGATTTTTCAAATGTAGTAGGTTTAGATTCATAAAAAATAAATAAATAGTGAATAAAATCTCTATATCTGGTTGAAGACCTGTGCTATCTAGTGGACCTCCTAACTGGAGTAATCAACTCTTGTGTATTACTAGCTGTATGAACATGTTGTTCATTATCTTTGAAATCGTGTGGCTGATCATGTGTTTGAATTTGTACTGGTGGCTATGTCTGGGTTATAATCACCTTTTGTTTAAATATATCACTACCATTCATGATATCTTCTAATGGAATATACTCCTTAGGTTTTTTGAATTCTTGTAGACTCGACATTACTTTTTCATTATATATCACATCTTTACTTTGTGTGACACACCTAGTCATTGGATCCCACAAGTTTTAACCATATGTTTCTTCTCCATATCCAATGAAGATACACCTTTTAGATTTCACGTCGAGCTTAGTTTGTTTTTCTTTTGGAATATGAACAAAATATTTGCATCCAAACACACACAAATGATCATAAGAAATTTTCTTACCTTATCATTTTTCTTCTAGAATTCCAAATTCAAGCTGAGTGGATGGTGCTCTGTTAATCATGTACACTGATGTATTTACTAATTCTGCCCAAAACTCTTTCCATAGTCCTACATTTGAGAGGATGCTCTATGCTTGTTACATAAAGGGTTCTATTTAACCTTTCTACAACACTATTCTCTTGTGGTGTAAGAAGAACAATCTTGATTCTCTAAATACCATTCACTGCACAATATTCATCAAATTCTTTTGAACTAGACGAATCAACTCTTGTGCATTACTAGCTGGATGAACATGTTCTTCATTATCTTGGAAATATTTTGGCTAATCATGTGTTTGAATTTGTATTGGTCGCTGTGTCTGGTTTAAAATCACCTTTTGTTTAAATATATCACTACCATTCGTGATATCTTCTAATGGAATATACACCTTAGGTAATTTGACTTCTTGTAAACTTGACATTACTTTTTCATTAAATATCACATCTCTACTTTGTGTGACACACTTAGTAACAAGATCCCATAACTTATAACCATATGTTTCTTCTCCATATCCAATGAAGATACACCTTTTAGATTTCGTGTCAATATTATCTCATTTTTCTTTTTGAATATGAACAAAAGTTTTGCATCCAAACAAACACAAATGATCATAATAAATTTTATTTCCTAACCATTTTTCTTCTAGAATTCCAAATTAAAGTCGAGTGGATGGTGTTCTCTTAATTAGGTACACTGATGTATTTACTACTTCTTCCCAAAACTCTTTCCCTAGTCCTACATTTGAGAGAATGATCCATGCTCGTTCCATAATGGTTCTATTTAACCTTTCTGCAACATTGTTCTCTTCTGGTGTAAGAGGAACAATCTTGATTCTCTAAATACCATTCACTTCATAGTATTGATCAAATTCATTTGACAAATACTCAAGTCCATTGTTAGTTTAAATTTTTTTTAACCTTATAACTAGTTTGGTTTTCAACAAGTGCTTTGAAGGTTTTAAATATACCAAAAAATTCTGATTTATTTTTCATCATATAAATCCAAACCTTCCTAGTGCAATCATCCAAGAAAGTAACAAAATAAATGGAACATCCAATAGATGGTACCTATGTGGGCCCAAAGACATCTGAATGCACTAGATCCAATGGTCATGCCTTGATTTTGTGTTCCTTTTTAGAGAATCTTGTACTTATTTTTTTTCGTAGATGCAATGCTCACATAACTCCATATCCACTTCTTTCAAACCTGGAAGTTGGTTCTTTAAAATCTCAAGTCGCTTCTGGCTCATGTGTTTGATCCTTTTATGCCAAAGTTTTGTCGCACTATCTTCTACTACCACTGTAGCTCCCACTTGAATTGGACCCTCTAGTACATATAATATACCAGATTTGCTTCCTCTGCTATGACCAATGCTACTTTTGTTACCTTCCATGTTCCTGCTCCAAACGTGACATTATATCCAAGAGCACCTAATTGTATGACTAAAATCACATTTCTTCTTAGTTGAGGAACGTGCCTCACATATTTCAGCAACCAAATGTTACCATTATTTATCTTCAATAGAAAATCTCCTTTTCCACTGATACTGCAAGGTTTATCATCGTCGAGATAAACCTTACCAAATTTTCCTTCTTGGTAATTTCTAAAACAATTCTCTTGAAGACGTTTCATGAAATGATACTCCTAAATCAAGTATCCAAACATCTATAGTAGCATCACCTAAAGATAATATAAGAGCATCACCTTCTTCTTCAGAAGTTGTATTTACCTCATTATCTTTAGATTTTCAACCTTCTTATTCTGGAAGGTCCAACAAGTTTTCTTTACGTGTCCCTCCTTACCACAATGTCAACATATGCCTTTTATGCTTTTGGATTGAGACCTCTTAGTAGACTTTGATCTTTTCCTTTGGTTATCCTTGCCTCTTTGTCATTTTCTTCCTCTGTTGCCAGTTACTAAAGTAGTACCTGATGAATTACAATGAGTTTTCCTTTTCATATCCTCACTAAGAAGAACTCCTACAACGTCATCAAATCTTAGCACACCCTCTGGGTTAGAAGCCGCATTACTAACAACCATAACAACTCCTTCCCAACTATCGGGTAATGAACATAATAAAAAGATAGCCTTTATCTCATCCTCTACTACAATTTTTATTGAAGACATTCGACTAACCAAAGAATTAAACTTATTTAGATGATTTGTGACATAACCACCTTCTTGCATTTTTAAATTGTACAATTTCTTCATTAAGGGTAAAAGTACAAACCTATGTCTCACTTTAGGCTAAGAAAATGAATGAATTTGGAAAAAAAATGTTTCAACTGGAAGGGTTCCGACCGAACCGATGTGACAATCACATAGCATCCTCGTGGCAAGGGGTTTTTAACCGAAACAATTCCAACTGAAACAATTTCGGCCAAAATCCCATGAGTATTTAAAGCCAAATATGGTAGATGATAAAATATTTGGCTTATATGTACTCATGGGCTTTCGACCGAACTAGTTTCGGCCGGAACATGTTCGACTGAAATCCCTTAGGTGGCATCCTATGTGGCAGCCAAATCAACCAAATTTTTAGAATTAAAAAACTTTTGACTTCTGCAACTAATTTTTCCATCGAAACTCAACTTTTTGAGAAAAATAAAAATGCCCTTTTGTAGAGCTCGGAGTCAAGAATATGCTCATATAATTTTTATAGTATTTTGTTTAGATATAATATATTATAATTATAAAATACTACAAGTAGGTATTTTAACATTTAGAAAAAGAAAAAGGAATATTAAATCACATCAGAAAAATTTAAATAATATATGGTTTGCTAGAGGAGAGAGTCCTTTTCAAGAATATGTAATTTCAGTTTTGGTTGGAATAGATTTGATAGGGAAAATATGGTGGGAGATGAAAACTACCAATTTTAGGTAAGTTGGACTTTGAATTGTTATAGCAGAGAAAATATACATCAAAAACCAAATTTTCTTTTTTTATGCACTTGCTATATATGTTATCTATTACATATTTTAAAATTAGATGAAAAAAGATTATTTATATATAGTTTTTTGGTGGGAACTAGACCCCTTGATTTTCAGTATTTTTTAGCAATTTAAAAATTGGCTTTAAAAACTAAAAAAATATATCAATTCTTGTTCAAAAAATTTATTATAAATAATAGGAAAAAAATTCATCCCGTTTTACATTTTTCATCAGTTTACATCTTCAAATTCTAAACAGAAATGTCACTTCAATGCCATTTAAGTTGAACGGTTTTGATGTTGTTAACATTTTCCTTTATAAGTGTGTGACACAAGTTTGTACTTTTACCCTTAAAAATACTTCATTCGATACAAAAGGTCTCGTACAACTCTGATAGATAATCCCAAAGTCTTTTCGCTATCATTTGTGTTGATACATTGAACAAAACATTACTAGATAATGAGAGAAAGATTGTAGCCACAACCTTCTGATCCAGTTTATCACAATCTTCATCAGTCATGATAGTTTTTTTTTTTTGTTTTTTCCTTCCAATGTAATCGAAAGGTCCTTCTGAATGAGGAGAGCATTGATTTGCAATTTCCACATTCTAAAATTTTGGCCTAAGAATTTTTTAATTCTCCATTTGTTTGTCTCCTCCATTTTATATATATATATATATATATATTTTTACAACCTTTTGTGCTAATTTTCTCGCTCAGATTTCAACAACCACACCAAATTAAAATTACAATGATTTCAATCAAATACTTCAATTGTATTTTAGATCTGCAATACACAATAGATCTACATATCCTTTCTCTTATGCCGCGCAGATCCAACCATGCTGAAATGAAGTTTTATTTGACCACGTGTAGACTTCATGCTTCTTTGGAAAATCTAGTAATCATCTATCATGGCCTTTCCTCATCCGATGGTCTGATAACGCCCAAGGAACCTCCTCCAGTGGCTTCATTTTTCTTAGAAACCACTATGGAATCCACTATTGAAGGGAGATATACGAATATCCTCCAACACACCCTTCTATACTGCCTCCCTATATGGATCTGATACCATTTGTTATCATATTGCAGGATTCACATATTTTTAGATCAATTAAAAGATCTACTCAATACAAAATTAAACAGAGAGAGAAGAAAAAATCAAGAAATTTAAGTGGTTCGGCAATATGCCTACGTCCACGAGAAAGCAAGAGAAATCTTTATTATTAACCGCAATATTACACACTTTTCTGTATTAAAAATAGTCCAATTTATAATGGACTCTGCAACCAGCTAACCCCCTATTTCCAACCATGCATAATAAACTTGCATAATGAAGCATCACCAAAAATATTTACGGTGGAACTGATTTTGCTTTTTTTACTGGAACTGGTTTTGTTTCCATTTGAACTGTTGCAAGTGAGACAATAACAAAGAAAATTCACTGGAATTCACATCCGAAAATCTCCATAAATTGTAATTAATGTTTTTGTTTTGCTTGTACTGTTTGTTATGCCATTTTGGATGTATGAAGGTGGTTTGGTTAATACAGTTTCTAAGAGAGAAAAAAGAATCAGAATAGTTGTAGCAACAGTGGAGCTCACCCAACAAATAGAGGATTTTGTTTTCTATTTTTGTTGAGTATGAAGAAAGAATAGAAACTCTACGTATGTATTCATATATGATCAGTCTTTTTATGTTTCTTGAATGATGTAGAAATGCATATAATTTTAAGTTCATCTTTGTTCTCTCTGTTATTATTTGCACTCTGTTTAAGTTTCCTTTCTCCGCTTCTTCCCTTAATGTGGTATTAGAGAAAAAGGTCATTAGATCCAAAGATTTTCAAAAGCGTTCTCAAGGAGCTAAAGTGTCATCCTGCGCAAGTCTTCACAAGCAACAATTACATCTTCATCTGGAAAAAATCTTACAAATGACACAATTTAATGAAAATTTAACTACAATTATTGCACAATCACAATAAAAGCATCATTCACTTCTCAAGATATATGAAATCACATGGAGGATGGATTTCCTGAACCTACAAATATAATAACAACATGCAATGCATTGTTTTAGTGGAGAAGCATTTTCTCAAAGACAATCAGAAAAAGGATTTGAAGGCTCTCTTCCACATATTTTGAGCAATGCATAAGAGCATCTTCCAAATGTTTGTACTAGTAACAAAGTTAAAATACGAGATGTTATTCAAACTGCATACCAAAGAGTGACTAAGGTGAAAAATAGCCAAATTGCAAATGCTAAGAAGAGATTTGTTTGCTGTGTACTTTTATTTGTTGTTAAGATGTTGTTATTCTATAAGTTTTAAAGACAACACAATGTTCAATTATTATTGTAATACTTTTTGTGCAACTACTGTTCATTTTCTATAATTTCTATCTGTAACTGATATGCAATTTAATTCTTAATTCAATAAAAGAAGAAGATATTTTGAGACCATATGTATAAAAGAACCATAATTAGAGGATTCATTCTTTATCGAGTTATTGGACTGGTAAATCTAATCAGGTCTCAAGGAGAGACTCTTGAAGACAAAAGAGTAGTAGAAATGGCTTGAATAAATTTTTGGTTTGAAAAGTTTTCTTATAAGGTTTGAATATATTGGCAGTTAGAAAATACAAAGAATCTCTGACCATTTTTAGTAGATTCTACACGCATCTCTCATTTCTCATGAGCATAACATCTCTCATTTCTCATGAGCATAGGCTAAGAAAGTCAACGATTTCATCTTTGGAGCATGGTTTCAAGATTCATGTTTCAATCACTCATGGTAGACGTAAGGTAGGATCAAATTTTAGAGGTAAAGGTATAGTGCCCACCCATAGTTTGCTTTTCAGTTTAGTTTACCAAACTCTTTTAGGCCATATTTTAGGTCCGTGTTTATTATTTCAATGATACTTGAGGATGTGGATGCTTGACATTATATTATGATTTGATTTATATATCATGAGCAGTGGATAGTTGTGTGTGATTTCATGTGTTGGTAGTTAATTAATTATGGGTGCTTTCATGATGATGATCTACATATGATAATGTTATCTATGCTTATGGTTTTACTGACCCCATACTTGCATGTGTATGGTTAGCATATATTTTTTACTTTTCTGTTTGACGTGCCTGATGTGGTGTGGGACAGAGTCGTAGTTACTCGCTTAGCGAGGTCCACACTATGTACCAATCTCATCCAGTGTCTGTATATATATATATATATATATATATATATATATATATTGTAATGCTTCTCTAACCCTAACATGTCCTAAGTATGTTAGTTATAAGTTTAGAAATGTTCTCAGTACTTTTATGCTCGGTTTATGGTGCTACTTGAAGTTAATGTCAAATCTAGTTCAACTATAATAACTCCACATCATAACAATGATAAGTGTTTTCATGTATTCGGGTCCATGATGTTTTAGGTCCTTTATGTCATGGGATAATTTGATAGATCTATAAGGTTGTTGTATGAGTAACTTCTTATCAATGAGTATGAGTACACTTGAATGAAGTAGTTGATTATGATGCTTTTGCGTTTATTTCTGATGGATGTATAAATGATATTCAAAATTTCCATAAAGATTATGTTATTTCTATGCTATGTATTCTTATCTACCTAGTCATTATTAATACTCTTGTATGATTATATGAATGATTGTATCTATTGATTAAGGATGAACACAAATCACCTAATAGATCAAATTATGGTTTTGATCTAACCCTTATTTTTTAATTAATTAAATAATGCCTTGTATTGTGTGTTCTTACATGTTACCCGCCCTAGTAATATTATACCTGAGCTCAGTACTTTCTCCAATTAAGCTAGATGATGAGATACTTTTACTATATGCTTGGATAATACATTAGTTTATAAAGATGATCTATATTGTTATCTAATGAATTATATTTCGAGAGGATTTAAATAGTTTTTCAAGCATATGTACATGACTATATTATCCATGATGATGCTTCACTCCTTGTTGCTACAATAAATGATTATGATTATTTTGAGCTAACAATACTAACCCAATCATGTTTTAGTATGAATATTGTCGGATGTGTTTGTAGGATGAGGGGAGGCAGTCATAGTAACTTCTATGGGAGATCCACACGATGTCACACTCCCCCTCCTTGTCTGTCATTGTTTGTACATATATATGTATTTGTCATTTCTCAACTTGGTGATGTAGGATGCAGGTACCAAGCATCAAATTCACCTGGAAACACAGATCTGAGTGTGCCTTAAAAATCCTCGAACATTATCGTCATGGAGATATTACCCAAGTTCCCTCAAGCAGACCCTTTTTGAATTAGGTTCCTATTTCAGGAAGTCACCCTAATTTGGCTTGATTGTATCATTATTTTGTATAGTTTTGAGATTTATGTTTTGGTTGGACAATTATGTTCTTTTATTCTTGTCAGTTATGTTTTCTATATGGGTCTTGGTTATTTTTTTTATTATAAATATATAATAGATGTATTATGTGTGTGAATACGTTTATGGTGTGGCTTAATATATGTGTATGTATGTACATATGGGTGCACACACACACACACACACACACACACACACATTTGTGTGTGTATAAAGATATGAATATGCATAATTATACTGGTGATATAAATATTGTAATTGTGAAATAATAATAATAATAATAATAATAATAATAATAAATATATATAAGATAACTAAATATTCTTATGCCTAATTGGAAAAACTAGTTCTTCTAGGAGATTTGAACCTAAGATAAGACTTCCTAGGAGTAAGGCTAGCTAGTTTACCATTGGGCTATGTGAGTTATTTGGTAATCCTTTTTCTTACTACCATATTTAATAACTTGGTAAGTTAAGTAAGTTAATTTAAAATTTAAATTGTAACCATAAGCTTTCGAGTAAATAAATTATGGTTAACACTAAATTAAGTATTTATTAAATAATTCATACCTACCTTATAGTTGAATAGTTGCTTCCCGTAAAGAAAATTCTCCAACCAGTTATTTATATGGAGAAGAAAATATTCCTCAAGAGAGAACTGATTTGGGAGATTCTGAGAATATAATTTACAATTGGAAGATGAGGTTATTTCATCAAGGGTGAAGGAAGACAACAATTTGTTTTGTTCTGAGAAAATGGAGAAACAATTGTTGCAAACAAATATGCAGTCTTGATGTGGAGGCCATATCTCTCTAACCAACTGTTGGATCATGCTAATTGTCGGATATGTTGGTATTACCCAAATTATGTCACTTCTCATCGGAGCGATCAAAAAAATAATGGGTGATTCAAAAGTTATAAATCTCTATGTGGAGTTATAAATCTCTGTATGTGGGTCTATCCAGGAAGACAACAAGAAGGAAGTTGGAAATCCTGGAGGTTTATGGAATTGCTCAATCACCAAGGGAATTCTCTAGAGGAATCGAGGTAGAGTATGAAACTAGAAATAATTTCCCATTTCTATGTTATTATTAGAGGAACATGTTTTTTATTGTGACTGTTCTATTATTGATCATATCTATAGATATGATGTTCTCAAGGAGCTAAAGTGTCATCCTGTGCATGTCTTCACAAGCAACAATTACATCTTCATCTGGAAACAATCTTACAAATGACACAATTTAATGAAAATTTAACTACAATTATTGCACAATCACAATAAAATAATTATTCACTTCTCAAGATATATGAAAACACATGGATGATGGATTTCCTGAACCTACAAATATAACAACATGCAATGCATTGTTTTAGTGGAGAAGCATTTTCTCAAAGACAATCAGACAAAGGATTTGAAGGCTCTCTTCCACATATTTTGAGCAATGCATAAGAGCATCTTCCAAATGGTTGTACTAGTAAAAAAGTTAAAATACGAGATGTTATTCAAATTGCATACCAAAGAGTGACTAAGGTGAAAAATAGCCAAATTGCAAATGCTAAGAAGAGATTTGTTTGCTGTGTACTTTTGTTTGTTGTTAAGATGTTATTCTATAATTTTTAAATACAACACAATGTTCAATTATTATTGTAATACTTTTTGTACAACTACTGTTCATTTTCTATAATTTCTATCTGTAACTGATATGTAATTTAATTCTTAATTCAATAAAAGAAGAAGATATTTTGAGACCATATGTATAAAAGAACCATAGTTATAAGATTCATTCTTTATCGAGTTATTGGACTGGTAAATCTAATCTTGTCTCAAAGAGAGACTCTTGAAGATAAAAGAGTAGTAGAAATGGCTTAAATAAATTTTTGGTTTGAAGAAGTTTTCTTATAAGGTTTGAATATATTCTGGTGGCAGATAGAAAATACAAAGAATCTCTCACCATTTTTAGTAGATTCTACATGCATCTCTCATTTCTCATGAGCATAACATCTCTCATTTCTCATGAGCATAGGCTATGAAAGTCAACAAATTATGCCTCTAGTTATCTTTAGTGCTATAAGATGAATGCCTTCAAATACTTATATCAAATTAATACTTGTTAGAATGCTTTGTAAAACCTTCTACTGTATATTTACCGATAAGCAGTCTTTCTATTTACCAAAACATAGTAAATAACTAGTGTATACCGATCAATCCAGATTTACTTATGTGAAGTACAAAATAGTAAAGTAATGACTCATAAACACATGACACATGGATTTTTAACGTGGAAACCCTGTTAAGGGAAAAACCACTGAGACCAGTACCCCAAATTTCTACTCTTCTGAAGTGAGCTCAGTGAAGATCCAACCCTGTTAAAGGTTACAAACACACTGTTAGGTGTGACCTTGTTAGAGGATTTAAATAATAATTTGTCACTTATTATCTGGCATCTAATGCTACCATCCTTGATCAAACACTCACTTGGCCTGTCAATAGGTATCGGGCATATCCACTGCTTCTTTGTATGATCAAACTTTTTGATACTCCTTGGGATGTATCTCAATTAGAAAAGACTTTTAAGTCCTGCTCGGTTAAGAGACTTGATGCTTCAATTGTTAAACTGAAACAATAAATTGATCTGTTCACATATACAACTAGAATTACATATTTTCAGATCTATTGTAAGTGCATTACCTTTCTGATCAATGTTATCAATTTAATACCTTTTCTCCACACTGTTCTTCTTTGTGATGCTGTATCATTGTTCATCGGTGTCTGCAGAATTAAGCTCTTTCCTTAGCTTGATTGATCAGGTCCGAATGAAGACTTTCTTCTCCTTCAGAATCTCTTCACCATCTATTCTCTTGTCACTCCCCCTTTTCATATTGAATAATGTTGTCTCTTAAATAGACATGATTTCACCGTTTCTTAACTTTCTTGATCTTGGCATGATCTACAATTCTTGCCAATTAGATTTAAAGCAAAAAATCCAGTTTTATCTCATAGAGATCTTCTTGCCAATTGGACAAAGCGGCTTTAAATCCTTTACTTATCTATGGCTTTATCTTGTCAATTAAAACAATGATAAGTATCATTTAAGTCTATATTTAGCTCTCGAGAGCTAAGCATTTTGTCATTTCTGAACTCTTTTTTTTGTCGGTCAATACTTCAATTAGTCATCGATGACAACTGACTGTTCCGTCGATAAGACTTCAATTGTCTTCAGGATCTTCGTCCATTGGGAAACAATGTAATTCTATCTGTTGGGTTACACTGTGCTTTTCTCGTCGGGCAACTCTGTGACTTTTCTCATTGATAATGTTGTACTTTTTATCGTTGGGTAATACAGTGACTTTTCTCGTTGGGTAGCTCTGTCCGTTGGTGTGCACTCCGTCGGTGTATACAATCACTTTGTGAATACTTAACTTTTATGCATTAATGATAGCATAGCCTTTGATTCAAGTCTTTAGCAGTATGTACATGACCATACAAATTATATAAAGTTGACATCAATGACAATACAATACATTAACTGATTTAATGCTTTGCATTAACTTTCTATGATTTGGTGATCATCAACTTAACATCTTCAAACATTCAATCAGTTATAGTTCATCAATCTCTCCCTTTGACATTAATGGAAACACACTACATTATCACACTATATTATCACTAATACAATATACAATATAACAGTTGAATTTCATCAAACTAGCAATCTTATGTACTATAACCGATACAAATATCTGGTCCTCAGTAAGCTCATGTAGCTTAGATTTGATTCTTGCAGCTCTCTTTCTATCTTCAATCCCTTTACTGGATAGATGTAGAATCTTTCTGCTTCTGATGTGATGTGTTCTCTCCCTGTGTCAAACTCTCTCCCTTTGAGTGTTCTTTTGTTTTGTTTTTTCTTTTCTCTCTTTGTCAGCAATCTCTCCCTTCGTTATGTACTTTCCCTTTCTACTTACATCTCTCCCTTTGGATAATGTGATAGATATAATCTATCCTTACTGTGATCATGGAATTTATATAATCTCTCCCTTTGACAGCAATGCCAAACACTTATTTGACAATAATTCCAAACAATCCTTTCTATCCATAATATACTCCTTGAATTTCCCAATCCATCAGCAATATAACAACTCTGTTGCTTGGAGTAGATAAATACCTTGCTGCGTACTAATGTTTCTTTGAAGTCCATCTCTTAGCTTGCATCAACATGAATGATATTATGATAATATGTAAGCTGATGCAACCTTCTAGTCGTCTTACTGACCAGTAGACAAGGGTTTGACCCCTAGTCTTTTCCTTAAGTACTCAAATGCATCCTTGGGAAGTGGATTGGTGAAGATATCAACTAATTGTACCTTTGATTGAACATACTCAAGTATCACCTCCTTTGCTTGAACTTGTTCTCTCAAATAATGATACTTGATGGCAATATGCTTTGTTTTAGCATGCATGACTTGATTCTTGGAAATGTTAATTACACTGGTATTATCACAATAGATAATTACTGGTTCAAGAATTTTTATATGCATACCTTCCAGTAACCATTTGATCCATGCAATATTTGAGTAGTTTGCAGCAACAACAACATACTCTGCTTCTGTAGTAGACTGAGAGATACATCCTTGCTTCTTGCTGATCCATGTGACAAGTCTGTCACCCATAAAGAATGCTCCTCTAGTTGTGCTCTTTCAGTCATCAATGTTTCCAGCCCAATCAGTGTCGGTAAAGACCTTAAGTTCAAATTTGACTTATTTTCTATACCATAAGCCATAGTCCTCAGTATTCTTCATATATCTTAGGATTCTTTTCACAACAGTCATATGTGATTCCCTGGGATTAGCAAAAAATCTTGCAACTATTCCTACTGCATGTGCAATATCTGGTCTAGTATGTACAACATACATGAGTTTGCCAATCATTGATCCGTACAAGGTCTGATTTACCTCAGGTGACTTGGCCTCCTTTATGAATTAGTGGCCTAAAAAATAATCCTTAAATCAAAAACTTAAAACTTATAACCACAAATTATGCCTCTAGTTATCTTTAGTCCTATAAGATGAATGCCTTCAAATACTTATATCAAATTACTACTTGTCAGAATGATTTGTAAAACCTTCTACTGTATATTTACCGATAAGCAGTCTTTCTATTTACCAAAATACAGTAAATAACTAGTGTATACCGATCAATCCAGATTTACTTATGTGAAGTGCAAAATAGTAAAGTAATGACTCATAAACACATGACACATGGATTTTTAACATGGAAACCCTGTTAAGGGAAAAACCAGTGAGACCAGTAAACCAAATTTTCACTCTTCTGAAGTGAGCTCAGTGAAGATCCAACCCTGTTAAAGGTTACAAACACACTGTAGCCCCATGATAGAGCCACATGCATCTCAATTTGCAATGATAGCCCCACAGTACGTATATTTCTAAATTTATTTGTGTGTAGTTTACTATCAAGTATATATTTAATATGATCAAGTCATGATTGTATGAAACTTATCTGTTTGACTTTTATAGGTCACCCCTAGTTTGAGGGAGGTACCAC
>MU226571.1:0-10192 GCA_018584345.1 Thuja plicata | reverse complement strand
AAAAAAAAGTCGTCAGCTACATGGTCGAAGTCTGGAACTCAGAGAAACAGGGGAAAAACATGTTTTTGAGACATTTGAAGAGTTGACCAGGTAGGTATGGTGCACAAAGCAATACCAAGCCTAATCGGGTACCCGATAAAGCTGGTAGAATTTTTAATTTTTAATTTTCCCTCCCCTTTCTCCCTCTTTCCCTCCCTTTTCTCCATACTTCATATGATATTATATATATTATATATATTAGACAATATATAATATCTATTATATATTGAATTATATATTAAATATTATATATGAATTACAACAAGGCAAAGGTGTAAAAATAGCATATGTGCGAAATGTGAACATCACACCCTAAAAGGATATCTGCATTTCATCGACGGCAGATAAACTTAGGACTCATGTGTTCAAACCTTGAGAAGGATGTAGCAGGATGCATCAAGGCAGATTTTAGGACAGAAAAGCCCAAATTGGCGACAGAAGATCCAAAGAAGAAAGACAAAAAAGAGGTTTTTACAAGCTATTGTTTTAATTGTTGGCTCTACGGCCATAAGAAAAAAGAATGCAGAAAGCCTGTGCAAGATCATCCTATGTATGAGCATTTGAACGAATTCACAGCGAAACAAAAAAGATTAGCAGATCAAAATATAGATTGGGATTTGTATGCTTTAGTCTCTCGAATCCCCATTGAGGATCTTGCTTCAAAAAAGCTCTCCATTGAAAACCCTAATGAGCCTTCTCTATCAGACAAGAATAAAAAGGGATCATAGAGTAAAAATTTGAAGGACAATACTAGGGTTGAAAAACCCACTTCAGTATTAAGGGAAAACAATAAAAGCCCTATTAAGGATTTTTCTTTAGAAAAGATCTCCATTGAAAACCCTAATGAGCCGTCTCTATCAGACAAGCTTAAAAGAGGATCGCAAAGTAAAAATCTGCAGGATAATACTAGGGTTGAAAAACCCACTTCTATTTCAAGGGCAAACAATAAAATTCCTAAGCATTGTAAGGATGCTAAGCCGAAGATCTTCTCAATCCAAACCTTGGATAGACAGATAAATATTTTCGCAAAAACAAAGTATACAAAATTGGGCATAAGCAACAGCGTTGCTAAGGTGGAAAGACCTGAATGCAATTCATACTGCAGTACCAAGGAACCCCTATCTGCTAAGGGGAAGGCAGGTTCTTACCTACCCAAGCACCTCCCGTCTGCACAAAGAAGAATGATTTCACCTAGCAAATGGTAAAAAACAAGAAAAAGGTGAACAGGTACCCGTTATCTCACAATCCTTTCAATTTAACTCTTAATAATTCCTTTGATTTGCTTAAAGAGGAAGAAAATGATAAATATTCACCCCCCCCCCCCCCCCCACAAAAGGAATGGGACCTTTGGGGATAAGGGCTATAGGGAAAGGCAGAGGAAGATGGATTTGGTCTATCCAGAAGCCACAAAGCCCTACCCTTATCTCACAAAGATCCCACCCTTCTATGGAGGGAACTCTAATCAAAATGGCACAATTTATAGTGATGTTCCAATGATTAAAAATCCAAGATATAGTCCTCCTCACCATAGATGGATGGAGAGGCAATCAGGATCTATGATTAGCAATAATAAAAGTAACCGTGATTTTTGTAATGATTCATCTCATGAAACTTTAAAGTATGCAGCTTATACACCGCCACATAGGCGTATTATTCAGCAGAATCTAGGTAAGAATAATCATAGCAGTCATTATGTTTCTATCATCCTAGATAATGATGTTATTATGCAGCAACAGAAACTCTTGGCAGAAAGAGGTCTGATCTGTATCTGGAATGGTACGAGAGTATCTGTCAAGAATGTAGTGAAGGAATTATCATTACTGCTACCGAGGGAGGTGAGTATAACACACCTTATGGATCATTTTATTTTTATAGATTGTACTAAAAGGAATATGAATAGCATTTTGAATAGAAAGGATATCAAATTTAGAAACATTCCATTTTCCTTTTTTGAATGGATGCCATTGTTCAATCCAATGCTTTTAAATGATTTTAGAATAGAAAAGGTTGTCTCTTTAAACAACCTGCCTATAGAAATGTCCAACAAGGAAATCATAAGAACTATAGGGAATAAAATTGGGAAATACATTAGGACTATAGAGTCAACCTTTAATCAAACCGATAAAATTATCATAGTTGAGATGGAATTTCATCAAAAAAGCATCTTACCCATCCATTTAAACTTTAATTCAAATTCAGTCATAATCAATCCTAGAATATTAGATAATTTTATCGAAGAAGGTGTGTACTCCCAGAAGCTCCACAAAAACATAAACCTTATAAATCAACCCAATAAAGAAGTGGAGATAAAGTTATGTAAGGACAAAGGGGGTTTTATAATTAGTCCTACAAAGACTCAAGGACTGGATAGGCTCCATCCTACAGTAGACACATGTTTAAATACCTCGTTATCAAACCAATTTCAGATTAATAAGGTAACAGTAGTAGAAAATAACCCCGATCCCCAAACGCCATACAACATTACAATAAGCGTATCAAAGGATGAGGTCCATCCTAAAAATGTTGAAATAGATGAAACACTAATAAAAGAAAAAATTAATAAGCATAAGGATGAATTAATTATTCATGCAGAAAATGAAGAATCATTTCCAACAGTAAATAACACAATATACCTAAATAGTCATAATTTCAATGAAAATCAGGCTAAGGAAATTGAACTAGAAAAGACTAAGCAAGACATAAATAACATCCATCTACAACTTGAAGGTAATGGGACTGAGATACAGACACAACAAACCCAAAAACCTGATTGTGACAATATAGAAGAAATAGTAGATCAGGCAAATAAAACTGAAGAGGAAGTCAATCTAATTATAAACTACTTAGGAGAATCATTAACTGATGATTTGAAGGACATATTCTTAGAAGAGATTTGTGATTTTGACGAATTAAAAATGCAAAAAGAATTCTTAATTAAGCAAATCTAGGAATGTATTCTGGAAGAATACAAGGATAAGGACCTTACACAGACTCAGCCTTCCTACCCTCCACCCTCAAGGATGGAAGGCTCAGACATAGCTCCTCCAGGAACATCAGGAAAAGATTCAGATCAGTTAGATATTAGTAAAGAGACAGAAGATCAAGAAATGCAAAAAGTAAAGACAAATAATGAACCTACTAATGAAAAAGGGGTTACACAAGTTATTGCAATCCCTCTAGAATTAGAATCCCTGGATGTGGATCTAGCAGGGAAAGAAAAAGATATAATAGAATTTTTTGGTAAAGAGCTTATAGATAGAAATGAACCCTATGAAATTATAGAGGATAAACTAAAAAGCCATGATAACTCGGATAATTCAATAACTGAAACTGTGGGAGATTCAGCATTGGTTAAAGATGCGATTGAGGACCTTTTTGGAATAACTAATGAAAACAGAGAATTGGGTATAGCCTTAACTAGAGGCAGCCTAAGTACTCCTAACATTAATAAATTAAAAAAGAAAAGAGGCAGGAAATCAGCAGTAGAACTAAGAGCGCCAGATGGCAACGCTGAAAATCAAAAAAAGATAGTTGATGTACTAAACACAGGGAAGGGGAAGTGCCTTCCCAAACAACAATGAAAGTCACTACTTGGAACGTTAGGGGCCTAAACGCCCCTAACAAATAGTGACTGATAAAAAGATACCTAAAAACCTTTGAATCAGAAATTATTCTACTAAAGGAAACTAAACTTAATTCATTAGAATACGCTAAAGTTAGTAAGAAACTAGGCATATGGAAATCAAAATTCGTACCTTCTATAGGTCTCTCCGGTGGGCTAGCAACACTTTGGGACCCCCGTAAAATTTCAGCTGCACTTATTTATAAGAATAGTAACTGGATGCCCCTTGACATCCAAAGCTATAAATCTAATCTAAAGTTCTTCCTAATCAATGTTTACGGTCCCACTCCAAACGTAGATAAAAGGAGAGTGTGGCAAGAGATACACCTCTTTTTGAGTAATAATCCAGGCACCCCTATCTTTATTGGAGGAGACTTTAATGCAATCCTAAGTCTGGAGGAAAAGTCAGGAGGCTTAAAATTTGAATCCCAAGCCTTAAAGGACTTTAGCAAATGGGCTACAGATAACCATTTAATTAGTATTAACACAAACAATGGGGTTTACACATGGAATAATAGAAGAGAGGGTTTAAATCACAATGCGGAAAAACTGAACAAGTTCTTTATTAGAACCAACTCAAATAATTTTAATCAATTGTACATAGCAGAAATCCTTCCCGAGGTAGGATCGAATCATTTCCCGATATGACTATCTATTATAGAAGACTCAAAACCGTCCAGGAATCCATTTAAATTTGAATTCATGTGGTTTCAAAACCCAGAGTTCATTAATCTCCTAGAGGATTGGTGGAACCTAATTTCAGTTAAAGGATCCAAAATGTTTTGTTTAATAGCAAAACTAAAAATTATCAATAACAAAGCACTAGAATGGAATAAAAGTAAGTTTAATAATATCTTTGAAGAAAAAGATAAGTTAGAAAAAGAGATAGCAGACCTTAATAATATAGTAATTACACAAGGAATGAATGAACAGAGTTATCACAGAGAAAAAGAATTAATGAATAAGTACAATGATATCCTCCTTAAAGAAGAGATTTTTTGGAAACAGAAATCAAGGGAAACGTGGTTAAAAGAAGGGGACAGCAACACTAAATTTTTTCATAACACCACAAATTTCAAAAGAAGTATCAACAGAATTTCTAAACTTAAGATAGATAAAGATCATTTCACTGACAACCCAGAGCAAATCTCAAAATCAATCACGCAATTCTATGAAACCCTCCTTAACAATACAAAGGCCATAGACATGGAAGCTCAAAACAAAATGCTTAAAGCTATACCAAAGTTGGTTACTGAAGTAGATAATAAAATGCTTAATAAGAAATTATCCCTAGAAGAAGTGAAAGCAACAGTATTCCAACTCCACCCAGATAAAGCCCTGTGCCCAGATGGGTTCCAAGCTGGCTTTTTTCAGAAATGTTGGCACTTCATTGGGGAGGAGGTATGGTAAGTAGTAGAAGCTACCAGAAACTTGGGATCCTTGTTAAATGAAATAAACAATACATTCTTTACCTTAATACCTAAGAAAAATGAAAGCTTGGAACCAGCAGATTATAGACCTATATCCCTATGCAATATTGTTTACAAGATTCTCTCCAAATGTCTAGCGAATAGACTGAAAACTCTTCTTCCCAATATAATAGTAGAAGAACAAACAGGTTTTGTAGCGAACAGATCGATATTTGATGGTATTATCATAGCACAGGAAGTAATCCATACTACACAAATAACTAAGATTCCAAGTATGCTCATTAAATTAGACATACAAAAAGCTTACAATAAAGTAGACTGGAGATTTCTCTGTAAGTGTATGGAAGCTTTTGGATTTTCAAAACAATGGATTAATCTCATATTTAACTGCATTTCAACCCCTAAAATTTCAGTTCTAATAAACGGGTCTCCGAAAGGGTTTTTTGGTATTTCCAGAGGAATTAGACAAGGAGATCCGATATCACCCTTTCTTTATGTAATTATGGCAGAGGCGCTAGGAAGAACTATAACCAAGAATCAAATGGAAGGTGGAATTGTTGGGTTAAAGGCAACAGAAAACGTACCAAACATAACGCACCAACAATTCGCGGACGACACGATCCTACCAGGTTATGCAAGCAAAAAAGAAGCCAGAACATTTAAAAATATTTTAAACCTATACATGAAAGCATCTGGTCAGCGTGTCAACCCTAACAAATTAGAGATCTTCTTTATTAACACTTCCCCAAAAAGAGAATTAGAGATATGTAATATGATGGGTTACAAAAGAGGTAATTTCCCGTGTAAATACCTAGGCATTGACCTGGATAAAGGAATATTATCCTCCAAATTATGGCAGCAAGTTATCACCAAAGTACAAAATAAAAAAATTTCCTGGAAAGGTAGATGGTTAACGAAAGCTGGGAGAACTACTATGATTAAAGCGGTTCTTTCAGCTATACCCACATACCATTTATCGATTCTCCCCCTCCCTACTAACGTGAAAAATAGCATAGATAAAATGTTTAGAGATTTCTATTGGCAAGGCCCTTCAGAAGATAAAAAACTTGCCCTCATAAAATGGGATAATTTATGTAGACCTATTTCAAAAGGAGGACTGGGCATCAAAAATCTCCATTGGCAAAATCAGGCTCTTGGAGCTAAACTTTTATGGAGAATGTATAAGGAATCAAGTAGTAAATGGACAACAATATTATTAAATAAATATATCCCTGAAAGTGATCCCATCAATATATTTAGATCCTCCTCTCACGTTAAAGCATCACATATCTGGAATTTTATAAAAGAATGCAGAGATATTATCAGTAAATATTTAACATGGGATGTAGGTGTGGGAGATCAAGCTCTTTTTTGGGATGATTCATGGGCTGGCCTCCCCCCACTAAGAAAACTAGGTTTTTCTTCAAAATTCATGGAAGAATGTAAAAGAGTGAAAGGATTATACCTTAAGGATTACCTTAGTAAGGAAGAAGCATTCAAATGGAGCAAGTTAGAGGATATCGATCCTGCTTGGTATGAGAAACAAAACCTTATGACAACGTTGAATTTGAGAGAAGTCTCTCCTAAATAAGATCAGACATTTTAATTTGGGCAGGATCCAATAATGGTAATTACATGGTAAAGGAGGGCTACAACACGATAATCAAATAACAGAAAATGGATAATATAGACATGCCGCTGAATCTTTGTTGGAACAAATTGTGCCTACCTAAAGCAGGCATGTTTTTATGGGCATCATTGCAAGATAGAATTCTTACTGTGGATAGAATCACCAAATTAGGATTCGAAAGGCCTTCTAGGTGCCCCCTGTGTGAGAACCAATCAGAGGTTGTAAACCATATTCTCTTGAATTGCCATTTTGCGCAAAAATGTTGTAATTGGTTGCATCAAAGTTTAGGATGATAGTCAGCATCCCAACGGGATCTATTAAATAACCTTAAAGCCTGGCCCTCCCTATATATAGATAGTTTATATAAGGATATCTGGATTATCGCTCCATCGATAGTTGTTTGGGAAATCTAGAAAGAAAGAAACAGAAGGATCTTCATGGACCAGAAGCTCCATTGGTCTTTAGTCACAAACAAAATAGAAGCGTCAATAGTAGAAATTATTAATAGCAAACTAAGAGATAAGCTTACTTATGAGGACTCTTTCAAGAATTGGGACAATAAAGTTAGATTCAAAAGGCCTAAACTAGACATACCGCCCCTATATGGAAGAGGAGGCCCTAGAGTAAAAGTGGATAGAGCCATATGTAAATGGATACCTCCGAAAGCTGGGTGGTATAAATTGAATTTCGATGGAGCCTCAAGAGGTAACCCCAGGGAAGTAGGTATTGGGGGTATCATTCGAAACTGGGAATCAGAAGTGATAGCTAAATATTCCAGGCCTATTAACCCTACCACTAACAACATGGCAGAATGTGTAGCAGCATTAGAAGGTCTAAGGTTATGAAAGAGTCTTAACATAAAGAACGTTATTATAGAAGGAGATTCGCAAGCAATTGTCAATGCCATTCAGACCAAAAAAACTCTGAATTGGCTTCTGAATTCAAAGATTGAAGAGATCAACCAAATAATAGATAGTATTTACAAATACAAGATCAGACACACCTACAGAGAAGGTAACAAAGAGGCAGATATGCTAGCTAATTTAGGAGCTGATGGGATAGTAACAATGATCCAAAATGATATAGGTATAGATTAAGAAATAGTAATTAACAGGATCTATGAAAAGGCACCAAAAACATTAAACAAGCATATCAAACTTTAAAAAACAATCCTACTCTTGACAGACCCCTCAATTATACCCCTTTGATGTGTTGTTTAAAATGACCAAAAATCTATATTTTAAATAATAAACGGAAACTAAGATCATAGTCAAACCTTGGTTAAAAGAGATTAGTATGTATATATAAGACTCTTCTTCAAGGTTCTCTCTCCCCCAAAATTTCTTGAATAGAGCCCTAGCATAATTAGGTTCATCTCAAAATTGAAAAAAAGGGGATGCTATTATAACAGAATTATTAGTCTAACACCATCCAGATTAGGTCATATCAGTAAATTCATGCTTAAGGATTTACCAAACCTATGGTTTCACATATTAAGCATTCATATTGTCTATCGAAGCTAGGCCTCATATTTAAATTCTCTAGCTTAGAAGTACCTGCCAGCAAGGGTAGACATATCTAGTACTGATTCAATGGGAATAATGTTTCATACAATCCCTTGACTGAGGTCCACCATCTTCGGTCCCTAGTAGTGCCTTATGCTATCTTTCCCTATTAACCCTTAGGCTTCCCTATCCTTCAACTTGAGTCTTTTTCCTTTTTTGATGAAGCTACTTACTCTTTAGGTATGTCTTATTTGCATCGACACCTCTCTCCCTGGTCTTTAGGAGAGTCTTTTATCTCTTATCCCCTTAGAATGTGTCCCTTTTGCAGTCCCCTAATCTTCTATCTAGAGGATTCTAGAAGCATCCAGTAAGAGCATGGATGCATCTAGAATTTTTCTCAAAGACCTCGGACAACACCCTGTCTGGGCTTAAGGGTCTTACTTTCTTTCAGACTGTTATGTTTCTTTTGTAGTTTATCTCAGCACTCTCTTTCTGTTTATCTAAGCCTCCCCCTGCAACTCTAGTAATGGAAACCAAGTTATCAACCTTCCACAAAGCCTACACAAGGGAAATGGCCTTCAGGGGGTACATCATGCCTGAAAGGTGGAATGAGATGCTAAGGCCGATGGCAGAGTACACATCCAGGAGAGCTCTGGAAAAGGTATTGGAAGAAAAGACTTTCAACTATGACTTCACATACAGAACCAATGGGAATGTGATAGGGACATTCATTGTTGTGTCTTTCCTAGCAGGTAAGGAAAGGAGGACATCATCTAGGTAACTAAAATGATTTTTAACAAGAACTACCTCATGGGCTTAGAGAAAATGGTATATTCCATTAATGACCAGTTAGCTACACCTCACCCTAAGACCATAATGAAAACAACTTTATCTAAGTTGTATAAGATCCCTCAAGAACAGAGGGTGCCTCTGTTAGTTTTTAAGGAGGAAGAACTATTTGAAGCAACATGGCCAAGTATGGCAAGGAATGTAGAATTCTTGTACAATGTGAGGCTCCAGGTGGAAATGAGCACTGAAGAACGCTTGGACTACTGGAGAAGTGAAGGCTTTGACATCCCTGGGCACATGAACAATTACGAAGAAGAAAGGATTAGGATAATACCTCCAGAAATCAAAAGATGTACCAGGCGTGCCAAAGCAGAGCAAGAGGATGGTGAAAGTATTATCATCATGAGAAAAGATAATCATGAATGGCTCTACACCAAGGTCAATTTTAAGCACAATGTGTAATGTTCTAAGTTAGTATAGTTCATAGAAAGATAGGCATGAGTATGTACATATATCTAATCTATACAATTTTAGCATAATGTAAGAACTGCCAGACATCTACATTTGAATCAGCTATATATGTAAAGTAAGTAACTAGGCCCTTTAAGCCCCAGTATACAGACAAATGTATGTAAATAAGAGAGTTGCATTCCTTATGATCATAACCAGACACTATGAAAAGGGATACTTGCTAAGTTTAGTTGACATGGAATGAGTTATTAAGTCATGTAAAGGAAAGACTATGTACATTATATAATGAAAAGGATATTTTATTATATTGGTCTCCTTAATCTTGGATGAAGAATGTACAGATTTACTATGAGGACAAAACAGAGATCAGGAACATATGTACTATCCATAGCAAAAAGATTTATCACTGTACCAATTCTCATAGAGAGGATATTATTAGCCGAACTTTCTTTAATCTAAGCCTATAGCATAGCCTTTATTTATGGTTAAATATTCACAATGAAGGTTGTACAGATAAAATATACAAGCACAAAATATACTAGAGTATAGATATCCTGCATATGCAATACGGCTTAATCACCAGCATCAAGTATAATAAATCATTATGTCAATAGAGAATGCAGAATCCCAGTTTCCATCAATAAGATATATATAAATTAAGACTCTAGCAATAATATACAGTTTTGTAAATATTTATACCTGAACA
>MU226570.1:353250-365491 GCA_018584345.1 Thuja plicata | reverse complement strand
ATCAAAACCTAGGTCAAACAGACATTGCTTTACCTATGTTTTTGACACTTTGCACAGATGACTAACATATCATTTAGGTTCAGGCAGGAGGATGGTTGGAAGTTTATGTTGAAATAGGGGAAGCCACGCTGAGGAGTGGGACAGAGCTCAACACATTTTAATCTTCAATCTTTACCGTGCAATGCAAATTAGCAGGAGCAAAAGAGAGTTACTGATTCGAAGAAAAAATATTTCAATCACTGGTTAGCGAATGCAAAGAAGAGGAGGATGGAGATTAATCTACCTTCGCTTTGCCACAGAATCTACCTTTTCTTTGCCTGCCCCTGCAATGGCTGATTCATCGATCGCTCATTATCCCTTGCCGCGTCTGGTAGCTATAACAAATGAGAAACGTTTTCCTTTTTTTTTTCTCTTATATCCCGTTGTCATCGCAATTGCGACGTCGTCGGGCTATAATTGAAAAAAAAATCAAAAAACACATTGCATTTGCCTGCCATCGCAAATTGACCCCTAATGTATTAGTGACCCTTAATCTAATCAGGAATTTGGGTCTCTCAGAATAGACCATTGACTCTAGAAGAAAAATAACTATCAAAGCTTATGATGAGGAAGAAAGATCCTCTAAAGGTCTTATTGTTCTACACATCAGAGTCAGACCAATTGAAAGAAATGGCGTATGTCAAGTTTTGGATCTACCCCTAGCCTACAATATCCTATTAGGGAGACCATGGATTCACGAGATGCAAGCTGTGTCGTCTACTTATCACCAGTGTATCAAGTACCCACATAATGGGGTGGAATTAACAATTCCTGCGGATGCTAATTACACTTGTAACAATATCAAAGCAGGTAGTATGATTCCACATAACAATGAGGCTATGGATGAAATTGCTCCTGAGACTACCAAGGACATGGTTATGAAGAGTTTTGGAAAAATGTTAAAACTTGAAGAAACAGGTATGGGAGAATACAAGCTGGACCTAACTCCCTCACTGATAGAGTTATCCATATCACCGAGATCCTATGGCAAACCTTCCTCAAAATTCACACCTACTACATCCAAGGAGCCAAAAATACACAAAGCAACTAGCATGGTAAATGCATCCACGTCTTCTTTAGATAACACAGAAGAAGAGGTAGTCTTGGACTGGCTTTACAAAGGAGAACCGACAGAAGATGAGGTCAAACATATAGAGATATCCCCCGAATAGTATGGTAAAGGATATGATTTCCTCAAATAGATGGGATACAAAGGAAAGGGACCTCTAAACGACACATGAAGAGGACTTATTGAGCCTATACCCATGGATTTCCAGAATACTTGAGACAAATAGGACTGGGTTTTAATACTAAAACTAACAAACCTGCTTCAAAAGATAGCCCAGCCTCAGACAAAGGGAGTGATGAAACAAATGAGCTAGAGTAGTGGTCCTATGAAAGGTTATTACATATTGGCACAGAGAATCCAAACCATCAAGGATAATGCTATGTACCCATATTTGAGGTACCTCAAGATCTTTATGTACCTTTGTTAGCACAACCTCCCATTCAAGAGGTAGGAGACTCAACAATAGATGATTAAGAGATACCATTGATAGCAACAGCTACAAAAAGCACACCCTAACAATAGGATTTACATCCTAACTGGGGGCAGTTGGTAACGATCACCCATGTCCTTAATCTACCACACTTTGATCAGCGGGTATCTAACCAGGTACATCAAATAACCATTGCTGAATACTTAAATAGATCTAATGATGAGGTCATTGACTCTCATGATTATCAATGGGACAAGTTGTCTGTCACCACAGAAGATATTGAAATAGATACAATTCACATGTTTGTGGATCCCTCAACTCCTCGTGAATAGTCTAACACTACTCCCAACGACACTGATAATCCTAAACTAGAGGAAGAGTTCCTTCTCCCCATCATGGATGGAGAGACTGGTGCTTTCCTAAGTATAGAAGAAGTTCAGAGGCGACAAGAAAGAAGCCTCCTTTTATGAAGAGATGAAGATGACATTTCTACTAATGATTCACTAGAGTTTGGTTTGCATATAACTAACAACAACCCTTTTAATGATGATCTAGCTCTTATTGATCTAAACATTGAATAATTTAACTTAACAAAAAATGTCATGTTAGTTAATGGTCATGATGCTAACATGATGCTATCCTTCCCAATGTCTGATTCCTTGTCTTTGATAAACCCATACTTAATTGATTGCACTAATATGAATCCTACTCCTATCCTCAACTTTCCCAATGACTGCACCTTGGCTTGCTATCTCAATGCTTGTGAACCTTACCCTTCTTCCACCAATTTAAGGAGCGAGAACATGTCACATGAGGATATCAGGTTTCTCAGTCAAAAATTCAAAAATAAAAAGAAAATGGGGACTGACGTTGAAAACCACATTGTGGCAGTGTCAGATCCTAAAATAGTAAAAACAAAAGATGTATCCGATGGTGAAAACCTCTCAGAGGCACCAAAGGATGAGATTCTTGATATCCTCCCTGAACATTTTCAGGAAAGGTCTTCAGTTCTGATAGAACCAACACAGCCAGTTAATTTGGGCACAATTGAAGACCCGCAAGTAGTACACCCAGCACAATATTTGTCAAAAGAAGAAAGGACATAGTTCATAGAGTTCCTAAAAGAGAAGAAGATCAACTTCACATGGTCTTATATAGATATGCCTAGACTAGATCCTAATATAATCATGCACCACTTATCTATAGCTCCCGGGATCAAGCCCGTAAAACAAAAACTTAGAAAGATGCATCCTCATATTGCACTACTAGTAAAAGCAGACTTAGAGAAATTGTTGAAAGCAAGATTTATCAGAGTCATTGCCTACACAGGATGGATCTCCAATGTGGTCCCCTTGTCTAAATCCGATAGATCTACCAGGATATGTATGGACTTCAGAGACTTAAATAAGGCATGTCCTAGGGATGACTTCCCACTACCTAATATTGACATGATCATCGACCTCACAGTAGGCTACCAAATGTAGTCATTAATGGATGGTTTCTCAGGCTATAATCAAATGAAAATTTCCCCTGAGGATCAAGAGAAAACTGCATTTACATGCGCATGGGGCACCTTTTGCTAGAACGTCATGCCATTTGGGTTAAAGAATGCGTGCAACATATCAATGAGAAATGACCAGTATATTCCATGACATGATGCATAAAAACATGGAGGATTACATGGATGACACCTTAGCTAAATCCAAAGAAAGGAGAACTCATATTGCTGATTTATGAAAAATAGTAGATCAAATGGAGCAATTTCAACTCAGGCTCAATCCAAAAAAGTGTGCCTTTGGGGTCCAATCAGGGAAGTTGCTAGGATTCATTGTTTCAGCAAAGGAAATTGAGGTAGATCTTGCAATATCCAAATCTATTCTAGAGATGACTCCTTCATGCAACATTAGTCAAATGAGGACATTGCAAGGGAGACTTCAATCAATCAGGAGATTCATGTCATAACTTGCAGACAGGGAACACCCATTTACCAGATTACTACGTAAATGGGTCACTTTCAAATGGGATGAACACTGCGAAACCAACTTCAAAGAACTCAAAGGGTACCTAGCTACTCCTCTTATTCTTATGGCGCCTATTCACGGCAAGCCATTACTCATCTATATTTTAGCTACAACTACATCACTGGGAGTATTGCTCACACAGGAAGGTGAAAAAAAGAAAGAAAGAGCTATCTACTACATCAGTAGAATGCTAGTCTCCTATGAGCTCAATTACAACATAACTGAAAAAGCATGCTTAGCAGTCATCTTTGCATCACAAAAATTGAGACACTACATGCTCTCTCATACAGTAAGGCTTATTGCTAAGATTGATCCTCTAAAGTACCTTTTGAGCAAAACAACATTAATAGAATGATTAGCAAAATGGGTCCTCACTCTAAGTGAATTGGACATTGAGTATGTAGACATGAGGGCTATTAAAGGACAAGTCCTCATAGATCAACTAGCTGATTCACCATTTCAAGATAACAAACCTCTAAGGATTGAATTCCCTGATGAGAACATTATGCATCTAACTGAGTATCCATGGAAGATGTACTTTGATGGTTCTTTCACACAATAAGGTTCTGGAGCAGGGGTTCTATTCATAACTCCTCAAGGCTACAAGATACCCAAATCTTACACATTGATGTTTCCATGCACCAATAACATTTCTGAATATGAAGCATTGGTAAACGGTCTTAAGCTTTCCATGGAATGGAAAATTGTAGAGTTACATGTATATGGTGACTCCCAGCTCATTATCAATCAAGTTAATGGAGATTACCAGATGAAAGATGAAAATTTGACACCCTATAAGCAATTGGTTGATGACCTAAAGAAGTACTTTGTCTTCATCACATTCTAGCAGATACCCATAATAGAGAACAAAGCTGGAGATGCTATGGCTACCTTGGCATCCATGTTACAACTAGAGGAACATCAATTCCTCTATGACTTCTTGGTGGAAGAACTCTCCTATCTTGCTTTTGATACCCCTGAATACTAAGTAATCTATGCTTTGAACACCCCAGACCAATATCGGTATGCTAATATTATTTCTTACCTAACTGACCAAACCATTCCAAACAATCTATCCATAAATGAGAAAAGAGCCTTGATTAGGACAACATCACGTTATGTCCTTATAACTAATAATTTATATTGACGAGGTCTTGATGGTACACTTCTTAGATGTTTAGAACTCAAAGAGTCAGATCGTGCATTAAAAGAAGTCCACGAAGGTGTATGTGGATCACATTCGAATGACTTTTCACTAGCAAAGAAACTACTCAGAGTAGGATATTACTGGCCTACCATGGAAAAGGATGCTATTCACTTTTCAAAAACATGTCAAAAATTCCAGACACATGGAAATATTATCCATGCTCTTGCTAGAGAACTTATACCTTTCATAACACATTGGCCATTTTAGTAATGGGCCTTTGACATGGTTGGAAAAATATATCCTAATTCTTCAAATGCACACAAGTTCATCATTACAACCATTGAGTATTTCATGAAGTGGGTCAAGGTTGTGCCGCTAATCAAAGCCATGGGCAAACAGGTGGCTATGTTCATTCTGAACTACATTATTTATAGATATGGGATACCCTCTTCAATTGTAACAGACAATGGGGGCCAATTTAAAAATCAAGACATTGATGACCTTTGTGAATAGTTCCAAATCACTCAACACTACTCCTCAATCTATTATCCTCAAGGTAATGGATAGGCTGAGGCATCTAATAAGAATATTCTCAAAATTCTACACCGAACTGTAACTAAGTTTGGCAGAGACTCACATCTACAATTGAATCTGACACTATGGGCCTACAGAACAAGCAAAAGAACACCATTTAGAGCCATGCCATTTTCTCTAGTCTATGGCGCTGAAGTAGTACTACCTATTGAGGTTGAAATCCCATCTTTGCGGATATCAAGTTACAAGGTCTTGTTACTAATGAGCAAAACTGCATCGATAGGGTGAATTCTTTAGACCTACTTGATGAGCGCAGACAATAGGTGTTCGATCATCTGAAGGTGTACCAAGAACATATGTCCAAAGGGTACAACAAGTAGGTCAAACCACAAAAATTTATAGTGGGGGATCTCGTCTTAAAAGAGAATCCTAATAACCAGCCTAACGGAGAGCAAAAAGGAAAGTTTGAACCTAATTGGATAGGACCTTATGTTATCACTACTACTTCTGGGACAGGAGCTTATCAATTAGCTAGACCTGAGGGAGACGTCCTTTTGGATCCTATCAATACTCTACATTTGAAGCGGTTCTACGCTTGATGTTTGGCTAGAAGAGCCTATACAGTAAATAGTTCTCAGAAAATACCAAAAACATTTAGAAAATTGATCCTGCAAAAATCCAAAAATAGTGGAAAAAGTCCTGAAGAAAGGTCTCCTTGGTGAAAACCTAGCAAACTAGCACCTTGATACTACAAAAAAATTCAAAAAAGAAAAAATAGCAAAAAAATTGAAAAAGAGAAAAGTGCCTTGATGAGAACCAGGTAAAATAGGCATCTTGGTAGAAAAAAGAAAGAAAAGATCTTGCCAAGTGGTGAAAACCTGGCAATCAGGTGTCACTTGTATTCTACACTCTATCTATCAATGCATTGCTAATACAAAGCCTTCAAGATTACACCTGTGCTAAAACGCTGACTTCGCTTCCTAAACAACTATCTTATCCTCGCTTGGGATTTGTCTGCATTTCTATCTTAGGATCAAGTCATTCTGCACTGGGGGCATCTTTGCCAGTCTGATAGGTTGCATCTGCTATATCCTCATAGGATGGTTTGTCTTGTGATATGATGCTTTTCGATACTTTCACCAAATGATCACTTTCATGAAACAAGGGTGACACAAACATTGGACTAACATGAACGGTGTTCCAAATACCTACATTGGATTGCAAACAAGAAGAAAGTTATACACAGACATGGAGCACATATTTCTTGAAATCCCAACTTTTTTATTGTTGAATCTCTCCTACGCTTGAAAAATGAATCAATAGTATTTCTTAATATTACCTAAACACAGTTTGATCTTTGTCAAAGATTATGACTCTTTTATGAACCCATGATGTTTTCACTAGGGGCATCTAACCAGTTATGAATTTTATTTGATTGATTCACAATTGATAGTTATTATGTCTTCTGAGTTACTCCATGACGTCTGTGCAAAGACAAAGAGTTGCAAGGATGGGGGCATAAGATTTTCTTGGTTTTCTGCGTAAGGTGATTGTTCCAAATGATCCTATAAATTTCACCTAACTTAGATGTTTATGGTAAGAGTTGCCACTATGGGTGGATAGCCGCATATATCTTGATCTTTGTTATGTTTAAACTACGGTGAGGTTGACACAATTTCCTTGTTTGTTTTCTAAACTCAGATTCTCACTAAGGTATACGAAGCATAATGTACCCAAGGATATGAATTTTCAAGGTCATTACGGGTCCAATATCTTGCCTTACATAGATTCTGAGATAATAAAAGGAATGTGACTATTTTGTTATCTTGGCTTCTATGCCTTGATTCCTAAGTCTATTTCTGACATTTCAATAAAAAATAGTATTCATACTTTCATAATATCAATGGGTATTAGTGATTGTTGTACTATCAGGTGGTATCCATTCTAAAAAATGCCCTATGATGATAAATTGCTACAATATCTGCAAATCAGTGAGAGTCCTATGAGTCTGTATGTAGCTGCATTTAGAGGTTTCATGATGCATTTTTGAAAGAACAACATAAGGATTTGAGCTCAAGCTCATTTCTATTTTTAATTCATCTGAAATCCAAGATATTTACATACCCATGCTTCTCAAAATATCTGATCTATCGGGAACAAAATCAAACTCACCTTTTCAAATGTAATTAACTTGGTACTCATGTGTTTACTCTTAAACACACCTTCATTTCTTCACTTCTTCTAATCCATTCTTTGATTCCCCTACCCGATCACTGCAAGTGATACATTCTTTCAATAAAGGGATTTTATTCTTTTTCCTTCGATTTCATTCCCGAGGGGGCATGATCACACTATCATCAATCAAATTTTTTCTCAAAACAACATTAAAAATGACTTTGTTATCAAACAAACTAGGTGCATGACAGTTTTCTTGACTAAGTCAGGACTGTTGGATAGAAAGCTTTGGTTCTCATAAGCTGGATATCTTGTGTTTCCTCATTTTAAAAGATTCTTACTAAGCTCCTGGCAGCTTTATACTGACTTTTGGATGACAACCAAGTTCAAAATCAGTATTATCAATCTTTGGACGACAACCAAGTTTAGAATTGATATCTTTAAGATATTTTATTGATCTTTGGATGAAAACCAAGTTCAAAATCAATACTATCAGTTTAATTCGATCAAGTGTGAGACTGATCTCATCAGGCATTTCGTTCGATCATGAGCGAAATTCTCAATCTTTCTGAAGTCAAACATCAAAAACTTTCTTTGAATCAATGTGCTCCTCGCACATTACTTTAAAGAGGGGCAACTGTAACCACCTGGATTTGGTCTGCTCTAACCATAGACTCTATTTTCCCTAAGTGTGATCATACCCCCAATTATGTCCAAACAACTCTTCAATTGGCTGGCATAATTCATTAGAATCAGATTTAATCTCCTAAGTGATCTATTCATTAATTTACATTAATCACTTTAGCCAAATCAAACCAATCAATTCAATTCAATCAGTTCAAATCAATACCTGGCTAAGGTAATTAATTTAAAGGGAATTTAGTAAAATCCTATTTATACCTCATCACTTGCAAAATCAATCCCCTAGCCTAATTTATTCAATTTGGCTATAGTCCTAATTAATTATTACAAAGCAATCAAAAGCTTAAATGATTAATTAAATCCCTATTATTGATTGAATATGTTATTACAACAATTCATTTCATTAATATTCCCTCAAACCTAGCCAATCTCAAATGTCCAACCTTGAGTTCAATCTCATCCCAACCCCTTCTCACATGCTAATTCTTCTTAATTAGCTAATTAACCCTAATCAGCTAATCCCCCCTCCACTCATTCTCTCTCCTCCCATCTCTATCTCCTTAATCACATCCCTCAAGCCTTAAACCTAATCCTAATTAAGCTACCCTTAAGCTTGTCACATTCCATTAAGGTGTGATTAGGAATTGAACCCTCCCCCTAAAGTCAAAGTTGTCAAGCTTGACCTTAAATCCTCACCCATGCTTCTTAAACCCTCAACCATACCTCATTAATGCTTTCATAAATGAAGCATTAATGACTCTTACATATTCCTTCCACCACTCCTCATTAATGAGTCTTACACTCTCATTAATGGCAGCCCTTCTAGAGTCTTCTCCCCTTCCTCCATTTCTTCTATAAATAGGATGGATTTTGAGCTCAAATGGCCCTGAAATTGGAAGTATTTTATTGTATTGTTGTAATGCTCCTAATTTTGAAGAGTTGATAGCATCCTTATGCTGCCCATATTTGGAGAATTGAAGGAACAATCTCATGTTGCTTATGTTTTAGGGATTTTCATAGTGGTTTCTAACTTATTTCTTAGTTATATTGTTATACTCTTCATTTCTAGAGCTAGAATGCATGTTTTTTAATAATTTAGATTACTTTTCATTTGAATCTTCCCTTCTTAGGTTTTATTTGTCACTGGAATATGCATAATCTAAGGGCTATTATGTCATTTTTCATACTCCTCCTAGATAGGAAGCAATAGATCAATTTTAGTGATTGCTATGTTTGCTAACCCCTTGTTTTCACTAATGAAATGATTTATTGAAGTGTTGTGTCTCCGAACAGGTACAAAAATCACACACACAGATTTAAGAAAGATACTATGATTGTGCACCTATGATTGAAGATGAACCCAAGCCTAGCAATAAAGAAGCAATTATTTGTTAGGAATAAGGTGTCTCAACCTTGGATAATTCATATTCTTATTATTTGTTTTGTAAAATGTATTTCTTGCAAACAATGTAACTAAGTGTGAGTGTACATGTCTAGTTGGCATGTTGATGTGTCACTCCACTCGATGTGTCGGCATCTTGAATTGTGTGTAAGGAGATCATGGCTGAAACGGTTATGATGGATTCCTATGACACGTAAGAGCTATTTCTAGAGGATCCAATGATGGGTGAAGACATGCAATGACATGTGGCAATTGATAAAGTTGAGTACTGTACACTCTTCCACAATCGTGGGGTTCAGGTTCCTATTTTCTCAGAGAATGGTAAAACCCTAATACGGCTATCTTTGGAAGTTGCCCTAAAAAGCAAAGCGCATGATATAAGCATTTTTTAGGGTTGCAAAAAGATATAGAAAAAGAGTGTATTGTTGGTATGATCTGGTGCAACTAGATTTGTCTTTGTGTGTTGATTGTCTCCTGAAAGAACTTGCATTGCAAGTGTGTTGTAACCATTGTGTTGAAGATAATACATTATGCAGGTTTTGGAGTGATGGGGTTTTTTACTGAAAGGTTTTCCCTAGGGTAAATCATTGTGTCATTCTCTATTTTCTATATGCATGGTATATAGCTGCAATATCTTTGTTAAAATAGTTAACGAATCTAAAATTGTAAGGATTTAAAAGAATTTGCACAATACTTTCCTTTAGAGATTAGTGTAGGAAGCTGTTTCCGCACCCGAGTTTCCTTACAAGTGGTATCAGAGCCTGATCAACTTTTGATCCTAGTTGTTGGGTAGCATTTTTTGAGCTAATCTCAAGTTGAGTGGGAGTTTTTTGTGTAGAGCATTCTGAATCTTATTTGCAGATTGAGATGACGGGTATGTGCAGGATCATGGTATGCCAAAAAGTGGCGATGTGAAAAAGAAGTCCTAATTGGTAGACTGATAGAAAAATATCTATAACTTTCAAATGGTATAATATTTTTTAAATCTGAAACATGTCACATTCTATGCTTCACCTACTATAAGAAAAAAAGAAAAAAAATTCAATTTGATTAAGTTTAGACTAAGTTAAGGTGGTCAGACACGGGAATTTTTATATTCTAGAAAACTTGTAGAAGAAAATTCATAATTAATTATTTACCTGGAAAAAAATTACAAACAAATATGCGTCACATCCATACATGAGTTTACTACTTATATATAGAATCTAGTAAAAATTATTATAATTTGATTGTCTTTAAGGTGGTCAGACATACACCTACTTCTTATCTTTTTAGTCCTGATTGATATACTGGTTGAAAAATAATGAAAGCTTTCAAACAATATAATATTTTTTAAATCCTAAACATGATTCACATTCTATGCTTTTCCTACTACAATAAAAAATTAAAAAAATTTCAATTTCATCAATTTTAGAGTAAGTTAATGTGGTCAGACACAAAATTTTTTATATTCGGGAAAAGTTATAGTAGAGAAATCATAATTAATTATATACTTAGAAAAAAATTACAAAAAAATATCCATCACATCCGTACATGAGTCTACTACTTATATCTATAATCTTGTAAAAAAATATTATCATTTTATTGTGTTTAAGGTGGTCAGACATACACCTACTTCTTATATTTTTCCTGAAATTTTCATACTACTGCATATAAATTTGAAATTTCACCATAAAGAATATTTTTTTAAAAAAAAATCGCTTGTAGAAAAGAAACTAAATCAATTTTCTACAGATTCTCTTCTTAGACATTTTTTATATAAGATTGATAACTTGTTCAAATTGTTTCGTCAACTTTCCTAAACCTGATTTTCTAAATTTTCATTGCCACTTAAGGGCATGATTTGGCATACCATGATCATGCACATACCCTGACAAGTTCCTCATACAGTAGAATGGAGGTGGAGAAATTTAGTGGCACTAATTTCGAGTTGTGGAAACTCAAGATGGAAGACATGCTTGAAGACCGCGATCTATGGGAGGCTACTTCACTTGATGTGAGACCTGCAACGATATCTAAAGCAGATTGGGAGATCAAGGATCAGAAGGCTAAGGGTCTCATCAGACTCTGTCTAGAAGATGTTGTTCTTCTAAATGTTCTTGATGAGACTACTGCAAATTCTTTGTGGAAACGGCTTGGGTCTGTGTATCAGGCCAAATCTCTGGTGAATAAGTTGTTCCTGAGAAAGAAGTTGTATTCTTTAAGAATGGAGGAAGGTGAACCCGTAATTGATCATCTCAACGCATTCAATTTATTGATTGCACATTTGGCATCATCCGGTGCCAAGATCGAGGAGGAGGATCAATGTACGACCCTGCTTTGTTCCTTGCCAGATTCATGGGACCATCTTGTGATGGCTCTCGGAAGTACTATAGTCACATTCCATATGGATGAGGTGGTGTCTTTGCTGCTATTTGAGGAGATGCAAAGAAAGACTTTGGATTCGTCTAAGGAAGCCGTTGTTGTTCATGGGGAATCCAACGACAAAGGAAAGCAGAGTGACAATAAGTCAAAGAAGGGTAGATCCAAATCCTGTGGGATTTCTAAGACTCCTGGAAAGTCCAAGGCGAAATGTTGGAACTGTGATAAATTTGGGCACTTCCAAAGGGACTGCAAAGAACAAAAGAAGAAGAAGAAAGGCTCAGATTCAACTTTTGAAAAATCTCAAGAAGATGGAGATGCTTTTATTGCAGCTTTGGCAGCCCATGCATCTGATGATGTGTGGTTGGTAGACTCGGGTGCTTCTTTTCACATGACCTCTCATCGAAACTAGTTCTCAAAA
>MU226570.1:306105-350106 GCA_018584345.1 Thuja plicata | reverse complement strand
TAGGAATAAGGTGTCTCAACCTTGGATAATTCCTATTCTTATTATTTGTTTTGTAAAATATATTTCTTGCAAATAATGTAATTAAGTGTGAGTGTACATGTCTAGTTGGCATGTTGATGTGTCACTCTACTCGATGTTTTGGCATCTTGAATTGTGTGTAAGGAGATTGTGGTTGAAACGGTTATGATGGATTCCTATGACACATAAAAGCTATTTCTAGAGGATCCAATGATGGGTAAAGACATGCAATGACATGTGGCAACTGATAAAGTTGAGTACTATACACTCTTCCATAATCGAGGGTTCCTATTTTCTCAGAGAATGGTAAAACCCTAATACGACTATCTTTGGAAGTTGCCCTAAAAAGGAAAGCGCATGATATAAGCATTTTTTAGGGTTGCAGACATATATAGAAAAAGAGTGTATTGTTGGTATGATCTGGTGCTACTGGATTTGTCTTTGTGTGTCAATTGTCTCCTGAAAGAACGTGCATTGCAAGCGTGTTGTAACCGTTGTGTTGAAGATAATACATTGTGCAATTTTTGGAGTGCTGGGGTTTTTTACCGAAAGGTTTTCCCCAAGGTAAATCATTGTGTCATTCTCTGTTTTCTATATGCATGGTATATAGCTGCAATATCTTTGTTAAAATAGTTAACAAATTTGAAATTGTAAGGATTTAAAAGAATTTGCAAAATACTTTCCTTTAGAGATTAGTGTAGGAAGTTGTTTCTGCACCTGAGTTTCCTTACATTATTGAAGAAATATTTGATTGTATTGATGTATCATGCAATGAACCTGAAACAAGCAAAGAGGAATCACAGATTACATATGAAGATGTCACACCTAAAGTTCCAAAATTCACAACTAGATACCATTCAAAGGAAGATATCATTAGAGACCAGAGAAGTAGAGTTTTGACAAGATCTAAAGCCAAAGGTTTAACAGTTGATGAAGAGGTATGTTTACTTTCACAAATTGAACCTTTAAGTGTTGAAGATGCATCTAATGATTCAGATTGGCAGAAAGCTATGAAAGAAGAATTAGATCAAATAATCAAAAATGATACATGGGAACTGGTCCCTAGACCTTGTGACAAAAATGTAATTGGTACAAAGTGGATATTAAGAAATAAGATGAATGAAGAAGGTACAGTAGTAAGAAACAAAGCAAGATTGGTATGTAAAGGATATGCGCAGAGAGAAGGAATAGACTACACTGATACATTTTCCCCTGTGAGCAGACTGGAAGCTATGAAGTTGTTTTTGGCCTTTGCAACATTCAAGAACTTCAAAGTATATCAGACGGATGTCAAGTCAGCCTTTCTGAACGGTGACTTAAAGGAAGAAGTTTACATAGAATAGCCTGAAGGATTCAAACTATCAGACAAACCAGACATGGTATGCAAATTAAATAAATCCCTTTATGGACTTAAACAGGCCCCAAAATCTTGGTATGAGAGACTTGATGGTTACTTAACCAAGATTGGATTCAAAAAGGGAGCATCAGATTGTAACTTATTCATGAGAGAGACACCTGATGGACTACTACTTTTTTCTATCTTTGTTGATAACATTATCTTTGGAGGTAATGAAAAAGTTAGTGCAGAATTCGCCAAAGAGATGCAAAGTGAGTTTGAAATGAGCATGATTGGACCTATCAAATATTTTTGGGATTGAATGTAAAACAAACAGAGAAAGTTATATTCATAAATCAGTCTAAGTATGTGAAGGAGATATTGAAGACTTTCAAAATGGAAGATTGCAAACCAGTAAGCACCCCCATGATAACAAGATGCAAGCTTTCTAAGGATGATGATTCCACATCAGTTGACAAGACGCTATACAAGTCTATGATTGGAAAACTTATATATCTTACTCAATCTAGACCAGATATTTCTAATGCAGTTGGCATTGTTGGAAGATTTTCAGTTGAACCTAAACAAAATCACCTAATGGCAATAAAAAGGATATTCAAATACTTAAAGGGGACTATAGACTATGGTCTATGGTATCCTAACTCAGAGAATATACAACTTCATGTGTATACAGATGCAGATTGGGCAGGTTGTGTTGATGACAGGAAGATTACCTCAGGAGGAGCAGTATTTCTTGGAGATAGGTTGGTTACTTGGACAAGTACGAAGCATAATTGTATCTCTCATTCGACAACAAAAGCTAAGTATGTTGTAGCAGCATTGAATTGTTCAATAATGGTTTGGATCAAACAGATGATTAAAGACTTTGGTATTCAGATTGATTATCCTATTGTTATTCACTGTGATAACACTAGCACTATCAATATGTCAAAGAACCCTGTGATGCACACAAAGACAAACCACATTGAGATAAAATATCATTTTCTAAGAGAAAAAATTGTAGACAAAGAAGTAAAGTTGGACTATGTGAGCACTAAAGAACAGTTAGTAGACATTTTTACAAAGCCTTTATCAAAAGACACTTTTGAGTATCTCAGGGAGAAGCTGGGAGTAATTCCCTTTCCTGAGGCTAATTAGAACCTGTAGCAAAAGCATCAGTCCTTGGTGACTGATGATTGGTTGACTACTCTACTTCTGGAGTAGTACCTGTGCTTAATTGTTTTTGGCACCCTTTTCCATTGATGTCAAAGGGGGATTATATAGTTAGGGGGAGCATATACTCTGAGGGAGTATATGGTAATGAAAAATATAGTAATAAGAGATGCAGCAGTTAAGAGGAGCTTTTGATGAGGATATTGAGAAGATTGTAAAAAGAAGAAAGATACTTTGGGTTGATGGTGTTTTTCATATCATATGTTTCCATCAATGTTAAAGGGGGAGATTGTTGGAGATTTGCTACTGTGCAAATAGTTGATTGTATGTTTGTCATTGATGACAACATATATATACAGTAGTGTCATGTGAGAAATTATCAGTACATATTCTGGAGCCTTGTGCGTTTACATCTATGTGGTAGACATATTCAGGATGCAATGTTCATACACGCAGATTCAGATATGCAATTTTAATTGAGTTATGTTAATCTATTTTGGTAGTTACAGTTTATGGAGATTATTTGTTAAGAGGCAACGTATTTACGTTATTTCTTGAGTTGCGCCTATCTTCGGGATATGCGTGTTTGTATTCATGTTTAGTTATGAGTTAATGATGATTATCCAAAGGCGCTAAACTTGTTTTAACAAAAGCATGATGTTTGAGTTAATTTGGTAGAGCTGACTATGTGAAGTGACACATCTATTCATTTTGAGTTGCGCGGTCCTAAATTTGATTGTGTTCTTAGTATTTAGCCAATGAGGAAGTTGCTAAAGTGTTTCCTACAACCGTCATGACCTTATCCTTGTGGAAGATACTTATAGTAGTTCAATTGTGATTGCAAAGTGTGAATGAAGCGAGAAAGAATAAGATAGAGCAGAGAAGAAAGTTAGATAGTATGTCTACATCATTCATCAATTGAAGATCTATGTGAAGAATCAGAGGAAGATTACAATTCACTGGAACTAACCAAGACAACAGGTCTACACAAACAGTTCAATTTTAGATACACTGTATATCTTCCATTCAGAAGGTTGCAGCCTTCACCATTTGAGCAGTGAGCTCTTGGACTGTGAGTCCTCACCCTTAATAGGGTTATTTGTAAAAGACTCCTAACAGGGTTTGACCTTTGACCAGGTCTCTGTACTTATTGCATTGTAAAGATCAACTCCTAACAGGGTTGCAAGATCTTCTAGCAAGGATCATTATAAACTAGTACAGTTATTTGCGGGTGCTAATTCCCACCAGGGTTTTTACCTAATTTGGTTTTCCCTGCTACCAAAATTGCGTTGTTCATTTTTGTGTTATCTTGTTTAGTTTATGTTTAAATTTATTCTTTACTTAATTGAAAAAGAATTGAATCTTGTAGATAACTGATTCACCCCCCCCCTCTCTCAGTTATCTCTTTGGACTATTCCTAACAACATTTTTTTTATGTTCTACTGGATTTAATTTATAGGTACTAGGACAACAGGGCATACATTCACGCACCCTTAATAGAGAAAATTTACTTATTTCTAAACTTTTTTGGGTGATCTTGATTATTGTTAGAGAGGAGAGATTTTATGGGTTTGGTAGAACATTTATAACTTGGGTAATGAAAAGGGCTCATCCCTCCATCAACATAGAAAGGTTACAATTCTTTATCTATTTGGTCTTTCAAATGCTTTTGAGCAATCTTGCAATAGCTAATTTTATTGTTGGTTATTCATGTGATAGTAGATGTGAAAATTTAAAACTATTAAAAATTAATTTTTTGAGCTCTTTGGATGGTTTTCAGTCTATTTTGTATTTTAATTTTTTTTAATTCTTAGCAACTTTTGAGGGTTTCATGTTAAACCATGCTTTTGTCATATAACAGTTAGGAGAAGTTATAAACCTATTAAATATTAGGGATTTTGGTGTATCTCCTTGCTTAGGGGATGGCTAGAGGTTATTGATGGATGGGTGATGCCATAGATGGGTGGAGAAAATTTTATTTTCCATCGACATTTTCTAATAGTTAGAATGAGGTAGTTAAGTTCGACAAATTTTGTACACCTAAATTTTTAAGATTTTATTTGGACAATGAAACTAAATGGAGAACATGGAGATAAGGATTCATAAGTTTAAAGTTGGTTAAATGCAGTCTTTATCTCTCATTTATCATGCATTTATATTTTCCATAAATGATATTAAATTTATCGTTAACAAGAATAATATTTACAAGTTGCAATCAATTATTGAGAATCATTTCATTTTTTCTTGATATGAATATCTTGATATTTCAGTCCACCATAGACTTAAATCTCATGTATAGTACACCACTCTTCACATGTAAAAATATTATTTATGTAAAAGAAAAATAAAATGATTGTATATAAATGGTTGGAAAGAGTTTAATTTTAATATTGATTAGTTAATTTATGTAAAAAAAGGGTGGTTTGTGTTTTAAATGTTCATATTTAAATATGGGCATGATAATTTCTAATAACAGTACAAATAGCACATGTATAACTAAACCGAGATCCTATATGAACATGAAAACCTCTAATAACAATAAATATAGCACATTTATACTTAAACCAAAAGTTTGGATTAAAAAGAACAAAAAAAAAAAAAAAACCCTCTTAATCTGGGTGAGAGATCAAATTAATAGTAATCAACCTATGAGAGAAGGGAGAAGAGAATGCGAGTGATGACAAAGAGGAAAAAGAAAAATATTTCAGATGGAAGCTTATTCTGATCTAGCTAGCAGCTCATCCTATGTCTTTGAAAGCCTCAAAATGGAACCCTTGGATCTCCCCCATAACATGTCACCGAAGGAAA
Source organism: Thuja plicata (assembly GCA_018584345.1). Lineage (NCBI taxonomy): Eukaryota > Viridiplantae > Streptophyta > Pinopsida > Cupressales > Cupressaceae > Thuja > Thuja plicata. The sequence goes on along the minus strand of MU226570.1, from coordinate 344,771 downwards.
TTGTTAAACCACTTGTAACTAGTAAGGGTACTACTATCCTAGGTGCGGAGTTCGACAAGTGTGAGGCCCTATGGAAGAGCTAAATAAAGTCAATAAAATAGTTGCAAAGATGGACGCGAAGATGCAGAATGTCTCCCTCTTTGCGTTTAAATTCATGCACAACTTAGCCACATCTTTATGCCTATTGCAGAAGAACGTTATTGGTGAGGAGGAAAACGTCGAAGGAAACTACAAGGAGCCCTAAAACTTCCTCATTGGGGATTGGGTGATGGTGATGCTTAACACGCAATGCAAGCAAAAGGAAGCTTAGGGACTTGGCCCCTTGTTCTAGTTTATTTTTTATACTATTAGTGGCCTCTATGGCCTTGCTATAAACTCTGTTTTTAATCCTTGGACTATTATCTTATATACTAGTAGTTTCTATGTTATCTAGTATAGCCCTAGGTGACTCTGTTTAAATATTTTAAATACTTTAAATACTTTATTTACTATGTTGATTAGTAGAGTAGATGTTATTAGCTTTCGTAGTAGATATTGTGACTAGAGATGTTAGTTATCATATGCTTTTTTGAGCTAGTTCGGTTGTTTTTGATATATTGTTAGTGTTTTTGTTCATTCCCACTTAAGATTCCCTAACACTTTGCTTTCCATTTTTCTATAAAACCTATCACTTAAAATCCCCTTCCCACTTTTGTTCTTTATTTTTATGTGAGTAACAACTACCACTTATATGATTTTCATGAACATTTGATTATCAAATCCATCAAAATCTCCCCTAGCATAACTTTGTTCAATAAAAAGATAGTATTGACAACACCACCTTCTACTTTGAGCATTGAATCTCAAAAATTGAAAACCAAATAAAAATTGATACATAATGTTCATCCATCCTCTAATATGCTCTCTTGGCTTTATTTTAACCCCTGCTATGTAAAACAAATAAAACATCTATTAATCCCTAACAAAAAAATTATTCAAGAATTTTATCCAATATTTAAATGAATGGAAAACTCTAAAAAATAATGTTCATCCATCCAGAATCATTAATATATTCAAATTGTATACCTAAAAACACAAATATTTAATGCAATGTATATATATGCAACTGCCCATATACAACAATTAGAATACCAGTACATCCACTACAATGAATTCATTACTTTGACAATTATCATAATAAAAAACATAATAGTCATTTTGAAAGAAATTTAATATTTAACCAAATATTTTAACTAAATTTTACCTGATGTTTTTTTTTTATAATTTAATAAACTAAGATTTCATCTTCGTGTAGCCTTAGTTAATATCACAACCCTAGATGAACGTCACTCATATATTTTAAATAGTTGTCAATGTCTCGTCAGATCTGACATTGAGAACAACGAATCTGACTCTTACTTCTTAATTTAAACCAACCTCTCATCATGACTCATGTCCTGTCAATTAATTTCCCACACTTAAATTGATCGTCTCCACGTATGTTCATTCACCACCTTTAATTTGAACCCTCAAACTTAATTATTAGATAGCCTTCCTTCCACTGCAAGAAGCATATTATACCATCTTGAATGTTGCAGACAGCAGAAGTTGTGTTTGGAGAAAAGATTCATATGAACAGCTTATAATTACCAGAAGGAATCATTAGGGTTTTTTGGGCACCAGGTATTTCTTTCTCCGTGTTGTTAAACTCATTTGATGGGTTTGCTTGCCCTTTCTGCAGAAACCCAATTTTCTTCTTCTGCATGTAGTGCAATCTACTGCAGTTTCAATTTTTTTGAAAATGTGTGTGAGAATTATGAGAGTATTAATTTGAATTTGTTTTCATCATATATCTGTACAGCTGGTACTACAGCTGTAGGCAATATATTGAATTGAATATAATGCGTTCTGCTTGGGAAATGGGTGATCATAGAATAGATTTTTTTGTTACAATTCAGTTTATTGCTTGGAAAATAGGCGAACATTGAATAGAATTTTTGCTACAATTCAATTTTGGTCTGTTAATAGACCATATTAGGGTAAACATCATTCTGTGGTACTGTATTCTGGGTCTAGCAGTTGTTTTTGTTTGGCACCATATTTCTAACAATGGGTTTTGTTTAGGATTACAGCAGTCTCTGGGGAATGCTCAATTTATGAAGGCCATGAGGAGCTCAGTGGAGAAAACAGCTAGGAAATCTCTTCTCGAAGCTTCTTCAAAGCCCAGAGGAAGGAGAAGTGGAAATATTAGGAAACAGCAGGTCACCAATGATTATTACAATGAAGATATGACAGTGACCATTAAGACACTGATGAATGGAATGAAGAGTTGTGATGAGATGGCTGCATGTCCAAGCACTCTGCTAAAGCCCATTTCTCTTTGTGTAGACAACAGTAGCATTATACCTGGTCTAGAATTGTCCATTCCCCAAAACAATCAGACTACCCATAATGACTCCACTATTAAATGCTATGCACTTACCCCATTCTATTCATCAAGCACACTAGAATCTGAAATCATATCTGATGAGCCTTCCTTAAACAAAATCACCTATTTAGCTCTAAATTCTCTACCCTCTACAGTAACATTGCCAGACCCAGTTGTCAAGGGCTGTTTTCTACAATTCTTAGATAATCTTGACTATGAACCCTCAGTAAGCCCATTGAACTCCTACAAGGATGATCAAAACCAGGATGCTGTGGTCATTTGTGACTTAGTCTCAGCCTTTCATACTACTGACAACTCTTTCATTTCCTCATCTGGTGTCTGCAGTTCCAACTATAACAGCAGCTGTCATGTACCTTCATATTTAGTTAGCAGTTTAAGAAATCCATTGGGCAGCTACATGGAACATGAAATGCATAAAGCAGGAGGTTGTTCCTTCAAGGGGTCAGGCTTGCTGGAGGAGATCATTTGTGGGTATATTTAGATGTAAATTTAAATGTGATGTACCTATGGCTAGAACATCTTTATCCGTTTCTGAAAGGCCTGCAATGGTTGCTAAGTCCTTATTTTTGTATTTAGGGACTTAAGGGTTTTGTAATGCAAGCTTAGAATCATGATTTTTTGGAAAACAAATGGTCTTAAAGCACATTTCAAGTGTAAAAGAATCAGAGAAACCTGCTTAGGATAATGCACAGCTTAAAATCATTAGTTTTTGAAACACAAATGGTCTAAAAGCACATTTGAAGTGAAAAGAATCAGAGAAATCTGGTGAATTATTTTGAATTTGGTAAAGTGAAATTTACAAGAGGGTTTATGGTGAAGTTTATGGGAAAGAGGGTTTATGGTGAAGTTTATGGGAAAGAGCTCCATACAGATTAGCAAATACTATTATTGAATATATATTTTCATTTGGGGTGGTTGAAAAGAAGGGGACGGTTCGTCTGTTTTGAATTAGAACACTTCAATCCCTATCATACTACAAGCTCATTTTTGTATGCTTTAGGATGGATTTACTAAATGGTTTATTGAATGATATTTTTGTAGGAATGGTATGTTTTTTTTGGGCATGTTTTGGGAAGGATTTACAAAATAGTTTATTGAATGATATTTTTTTATAGGAATGGTAAGTTTGATGAATAGTATGGAAATTTTGGTTTCTATAATTTTTAAATTATAAATTTTTTTAATATTTAATTAGTTGTTATAAATTAATGTGGTGTGTATTATGTTTATTTTTTATAATTATGATTGTATATATTTATTTATGATATTTATGGTTGTATTTAGAGACTTTTTTTATTTAATTAAAAAATAGATATGTAAAGAAGAATCTAATTTACATTTGTTTCCTTACTACATTTTAAATCTATGGGACACATGTTGTTAAATATTTTGATTGGTTTTGATTCATCAATGTTATATTGGTCCAATTTAATATTTTAGGAAAAAATATATATTGGTAATTCAATAAAATTTCAAAGATGTGAATTTTTACAACATTTTAAATATGTATGACTTGTTAATGTTAATGGGTCTTTCTCCATAGATCTAGATGGAAAGGTTTCATTAAGTGATGTTTGGGAAAAATTAAAGCTAAAGTAGATCAAATTAAATTTTGACAAGGGTTGAAAGGTACCTTTCCATTAGAAAAGGATCTGTAACAAGAAATTGTAGTAGAAACCTACTGTAGCAATAATACTAAACCATGGAATAAACAATAAAGGGAGGGTCAGGTCACTTTGTATGTGGATTATTTGGAAAAATTTATTAATACCCATAATCCATTTGGAAGGTGACTCAATTATCACAGGAGAAGCAATGACCTAAAATTCAAATAAATATATTAAAAATATCAAAATGTCACTATCCACTTGTGAGGACTCTCAAGTGACAAATGTCAAACAAGGTGGCGGATGTGCTTTCCAACTCTGCCTTGTCATTATTGACAAATCAAAATGGGAAGATGATTTGAAGATTTTCAAGATTTGTCCTCGATGATATACAACCCTGATTGTTGTCAAAGAGATGGGGAAATAATGAGATGTGATGGTCGATGTATGTAGTAGGCAAGAGGGGTGGTATTTAAAATGCCATCAACGATTTACTATTTTTTGTTGTTTCCCATTCTATCCATCTTGGTGCAAGGAAGGCCTCGTGCAGTATATTTTATATATGATGTCTAGCAATAGTTGAAGAAGTGCAGTTCCAATTTTTTTTTATGTTGGAGGCTGAATAATAGCATTAGATGAAATAGTAGTACTAATAGTGGTTTAATGAATGGGCAAAAATTCAGGGCTTTTACTCAGCTTTCTGTTATGTATTGTTTTTAGCTTTAATATAACTCATTGATCACTTAAAAAACAATAAAAAATAGAATTTTGAACTAACTATTTCTAACAATCTATCATTATTAAACTTAATTCACAAATTATAGTTTAGATTAAAACAATACAATACAAAAATAGAAATTTGAACTAACTATTTCTAAAAATCTATCATTACTGAACTTAATTCACAAATTATAGTTTGACATCATCTTAGATCTATGGGATACATATTTGTTGTTAGAGATTTTTGTTTGTCAATGTCAAATTGGTCTAAGTTGATATTAAAAAAATATTATTATTGTTAATTCAAAAGATTCCCAAAAATATCAATCATTACAACAATACAAATATTATAATTTTAAGCTAATTATCCTAACAATCTATCATTAGTAAATTTAAATTTTCCAATTACAATATGAGTATGAATATCAATTCAAAACTAAGATTTTGATCTACACAAGTCTCAAAATTCAAAATTTGAATATTTTGACATATCAAAATTCAATCTTTTTGTAACTTTTTTTTCATCATTTCCATTCATCGTACTTAAATTTCATTAATTTTTACATTTGAATAAAAGAATTTTCATTATTTAAATTAATTATACTAAAATTTAATTTAACATTTTATACTTGATATTTATATAAAGAATTAATTTTGTTTACATTTTGTTTGTNGATTTTGATCTACACAAGTCTCAAAATTCAAAATTTGAATATTTTGACATATCAAAATTCAATCTTTTTGTAACTTTTTTTTCATCATTTCCATTCATCGTACTTAAATTTCATTAAGTTTTACATTTGAATAAAAGAATTTTCATTATTTAAATTAATTATACTAAAATTTAATTTAACATTTTATACTTGATATTTATATAAAGAATTAATTTTGTTTACATTTTGTTTGTGATAACCATGTTGTACTAGAAATTGAGCAAGGAAACAATAGGGCTCAAGGGATGGTAGGGGTCAAGTCCACTTAGTGAGACATTGTGGAAGGAATTACATTCATTGTATCATCTTGGTTTTGGGATTTGAAGGGATTTTGATTATGAAGAATCCTTCAATTTCTTGCCCATTTTTTCAATAGAGAAAATAGCTTGGATTTTGTAGTTATACAACCAACTTATGTTGTTAAAGTTTGTTTAATTTTTGTTTAGCTCGAAAGATGGATTGGAGTTGCTTTAAAACAACTCAAATTAGATATTTAGCAATAGTTTTGTTTTTTATTCTTTAAAAGAATATTGCTAAGTTTGTGAAGTTGAAAAAAAATTAAGAGCGAGTTTATATATGATTTAAACCCAAATAAAGCAAGACAAGATTCTTTTCTTGCAAGCTAAGTAAAGCATCTAGGCTCTATATATGTAAAATTGTTATACCAAACTTGTATTAGATTCTTGAAGAGAAATCTTCTTGTTATAATGAATAGAAGATCCAACATTTGGAGGGTTTTCTTCACACTGGGGTGTCCTTTACTGTCTTTTTTGTGATTGACTTTTATTATTTTTTTTGCTTCCACTATTATTTGTTGCTAACTAATCTAGAGTATTGATTGTTATAAATCATATAGAGTTTATATTCTGTGAATTTATTGTGCAATTAATCTGTTTCTCGGTTATGAGGGTTATGAGAAGTTAACATAGTATCAGAGCACTAAACTCTGAATATAGAGTCAAGATTTGTGACATAAATTTTAGAAAGAAAAAAATTTGATTTTTGTCTCTAGTTTATTTTTTGGCTATGACAACCAATGTTTGATATGAGGACATGGTTGAGGGTGCATCAAGAGGAAGAAATTTTCTAGAGACATCGAGAGCAAGAGATTTCCTAGGGACATTAAGGGGAAGAGATTTCCTGGGTATATTACGAGGAAGAGATTTCCTAAAGACATTGAGAGGAAAGAGATTTTCCAAAAGTACATTGTGAAGAAGAGATTTCCAAGAGAAACTAGGGAAGAAGGGGAAATAAAATTTTAGTAAGGGAATTAGTTATTGGCGATTGATAAAATTTTAGAAGAGACTTCCCAGAGAAACTATAATTGGCGATTGCTACAACATTGCCAATTCAAATCTAGATATACTGTGATTTTTAATTCATCAAGCTCTTCTCCATCCTTCTATCTTAGTGTGGCATGTGATTTTCTGCCCTTGCCTTTCTTTTTAACTCCCCCACAATCAGGAATAGAATTTTTGGTGATTCATAAAATTTTATTTCCCCTTCTTCCCTAGTTTCTCTTGGAAGTCTCTTCTAAATTTTAAAATTAAAATTTGAAAACATGTGGCTGAAGGATGTTAATTTATTGCATTTAGTATCTGGTTGGTGGAAAGAATGCAGGGTTAAGGGATCAAAACTATCTTGGTTTCTATCCAAACTCAAGTACATCAAACAAAACTTGCTCATTTAGAATAGAACACATTTTAATAACATTTTCTCCTCAAAGGATGAGGTGGAGCAGAAACTTTTGGATTTAAATGAAGACATTATGCAACTGGGATCGAATAAGAATAGATTTGATCTAGAGAAAGAACTACTAAGAGATCAAGATGATATTCTGGAAAAGGAAGAAACATTCTAGAAGCAAAAATCCAGAGAGAATTGGCTGGAGATGGGAGACAAAAATGCAAAATTCTTTCACAAAAACACCAAACAACGGAGAAGTGTCAATAGGATTCGTCAAATCCGTAATGGAGCAGGGGTTATTCTTCAAGATCAGAAGGAGATACAAATAGAAATTGTCAACTTCTATATGAAGTTGTTAAATCACTCAAAGATTTCCCATCTTAAGGCACATATTACTTATTGATGGATATGCCAAAGATTATCTCCAATGAGGATAATTCAATGCCACTTTCCAAATTATCAGAAAAAGAAATTTTAGAAAATCTCTCACACATGGCCCCAGATAAAGCTCCTGGCCCTGATGGCTTTCCACCCATCTTCTTTTTACATTGTTGGCATATTTTTGGAAAGGAATTCATTTAAGCTCTAGAGGAATCATGGTCTTTAGGTATATTCCTAACCAAAATCAATAATAATTTCATTGCTCTAATTCCCAAGAAAGAACAAGATACTTGTATGGATGAATTTAGACCAATTGCTCTCTGTAACACCATTTATAAAATTATTTCTAAAGCTCTAGAAAATAGATTAAAATTGGTCTTGGGCAAAATTATTGGAGAGGAGAAGATTGGTTTTGTACCAGGGAGATCAATTCTCGATGGCATCATTATAGCTCAAGAGGCTATTCATTCCATCCAATGTAATAAACATCCTAGCATGATAATAAAACTAGATATCAAAAAATTCTATGATAAGGAGGACTGGAGATTTCTAGCTAAGTACATGGAGAAATTTGGCTTTTCTAAAGCATGGATCAATCTTATTTACTACTGCATATCAACCCCAAAATTCTCTACACTTGTGTATCATTGAAAAATAGAAGCACTTCCATTTTGGACTAGTTTATCCCTCTGAGTAAGTGGTTTGGGGTCATATTAAATGCCTTGAATGAGTCTTTGACTTGGATCTGGATTTTCCCCTATTCTACCCTATTTTCCACTTCTCTCTAACCTGTTTTTGTCATCCTACTCTATAAATTTTAGGTTCTTGACATCAGGATCAAGGTTGACCTTTTGGGTCAAGGTCGACCTCGACCCTGACCTAGGGTCCAAATTTCAAGTTTCCAAAGTTTTCGAATGTTGGGGTTTGGAAAGATTTAATTTCTACTTCTGGGTTGGCTGTTTCAGTCTTCAAAGTTATGACTCTTAAAATTATATTTAATATAGGTCCACTTCTAGGGGTATGAGACTAATTGGAATTCAATTCTCCTGTGTCGGCCTCTCTAGAAGATTGTGTCCTATACTTGTATATAAAGAAGCTTTTTCCCTCTCATTTTCTAATGACAAGCACGAAGTGGAAGCTAAGACGCAAGAAGCAATATCATCCACACATATGAAAAATTATGCATAATCTATTGAAGCAATCATCTACATTCAAGCATTCAAGCGTTCAAGCACATTCAAGTATTCAATTCATCAAGGAGATCCATTGGTATCTATTGAAGGATTCAAAGCTCTATGATGCTCTCTTATTGAAGGTTTCTCCATCCATATCCAGGAAAGCTTCTTCCTATTCCAAGATCCATTCAAGATTGATGTTGAAGATCTAAAGACAATTTATTTGAGACATACTAAATTATAAATCTTACATTCTATATTCATTTGGAGCATCTATACTTGTGGGTCCAAGGATTCGGATCCTCCACAAGGGTTTCTATACAAGCAAGGTGAATTTGTTCATTTACTTTGTTTATCTCAGCAATTTCAATTATATTATAAGGTTAATTCCAAAACCAAGGTTTGACCAAGGCAAACCCCTCCCCCCATCAAACAAAACCATTTTTCTTGCAGGAAAAGGTACGGGATAGCGAATTACAAAGCATATTTAGATACCCTTTTTGGCCTATTTTCGGGATTCGTGAAGAGAATTTCTGTTAGAGTAGTGCAGGTCAAGGTCAACATAAAGGGGTGCAATTGTGCCCCCGTATTTGGGTCAAGGTCGAGCTTTCTCAGAAAAGGAAATGATTTATGGGTTTTCTTCGTCTATGTATTTCTTTTGTAGATCGGGTTGTAAAATTTCCCAAAACTCAGTATAGACACTAGAAAACAATAATTTCCAGATCTTCTATACTTTGAGGTTAGTAATTGTCTTAAATTCATTTCGATTAAGGTTTTAATCAATTCAACTCTATTACACACTCTTCATCCCAAAATGAGAATGTGAGGTTTTCCTCTTTCTTCTAATTTCCAATCGATTGATTAATTTGTGCATTGACCATTGCTTACAGAACTCTATTGCACACTCTTCACCCTAAAATGGGAATGTAGGGTTTTCCTCTTTCTTCTTATTTCCAATTGATTGATTCATTTGTGCATTTACCATTGCTTGCAGTTAATCAACTTGGATCTTTCCTTTGTGAATTTGGGGCTAAAAGAAGAATCTTACCTTCCCCATCTGTCCAATTATACCACACCATCATTAATTTTTCTTCCTTTACATTTATATCTTTTATATATTTTCCTCTCTACTTTTTGTTGAACCCATTTACGACAACTCTTTCTTTTTGGTGTTAGATTTACATTTCATGTTAGATCTTGCATGCATATTATATTAGCCTTCTTTTATGTTCTTGCATTTACATTTTCTTAATTTAGTTCATTTCCACTGCATTGGTGTATGAGCTTTACTACCTGTAGTCCTACCTATAATATCCCAGTTAGAAGAAGCCGTAGACTTATGGGTTTCTTTGATCCTGAGTCTTCCTCTCCTTTCCGTAGGATCTCGGATGAAAATTTGATCACTCACAATTCCAATCCTTCTACAAATCATAACTCTTATCACTCATCTCATGATGAGGATGATGCTTTAAGAGTTCCTCCTGAACAAGTCTGAAAAATTTCAACCGAACTTGATAAAATGGGAAATTGGCTTATTCAAGAAAACCATAATCAAGATTCTATCCAAGCTATAGAGGCTCTTAAGAAAGTCCTTCATGATAGTGATCAAGGTGTTATTCTATTGTGTGGTATGACTCATCTTGTGCATTTAAATGTTAAACCTTTAGCTCAAGAGGCTCAAGATCTAGGATTCACTCCTCCTATCACTAGTGTGGAACCTTCTTTCGCTTCTTTACCTAGAATTCTTATACTTAGACTCCTCCTTTGATAACTACATATCTTCCATATTCTAATCCTTTAGCTTCAAATATTCCACTTCCATCTCTTCCTATGAGTGTTCCACCGGTATCTCTACCTACCTCACAAAATTCTTACCATAGTGTTCCTTTTACCTATTCCAACCCACTTCCAACTGTGTTTCCAAGTGTTCCATCAATTGTGTCTTCCATTCCCACCACTTCCTACACATTTCCTAGTGTTCCTAATATTTCTATGCCTCCTATTTCTTCTAATGATTCCACAATCATTATTCTTGCTCAAACTATGTCCTCTTTACAACAACAACTTGCGTCCTTAACTCAATCTATGTTTAGTGTTCCTACATGTGACATGGGTAGTCCTTTATCCCTAGAAATTATTCGTTCTCCTATCCCTCAGCATGCTAATATGCCTCATCTTGAGAATTACTATGGTAAGGGAGATCCTGTCACTCATGTTAAAACATTTCAAATCCTTTATAGTGATTATGCTCATGACCATAGGATTTTAGCCAAGTTGTTTGCTAGAACTTTTTATGATAAGGCCTTGCAATGGTATTGTTCCTTGCGTCCTTATTCTATTGATTCTTTTCCAAAACTTGCTAATACATTTATCCAACAGCTCCAAAATAACATCGGTTTGCAAGTGTCCTTAACTGATTTGATGCATTGTAAACAAAACACTAAAGAAAAATTGACTTAATTTATTGGTAGATTTAAGCATTTGTATGCTCAAATTTCTTATCCTGTTCTTGATATTGATATTTAGCATATGTTTATTTCAAATTTGCAAAATGATATTAGAGATAAGATTTTGCTTACTAAATTTACCTCTTTTCAACAACTTTGTGCAGCACTTCATCATTATCAATAACAAGTGAGTCAATTTGAGAGAAACACTCCAATGGCTCCTATTCCAGATGATAAGAGCAATGTTTCTCCTAATCGTAACAAGTTTCAAAAACCTACAAATTATGTCAAGATAAATAAGCAAGCAAATGTAGTTGTTGTTGCATCCAACAATGCCACTTCTGCATCCACTACTTTTTGTCTGAATCATACATTTACACCTCTTTCTGAATCTTTACATTGTATTATGAGTAAATTTTTGAATTCTAACATGATTACTTTGCCTCCTATTTGACCTCTTCTTCCTACTACAATGGCATCCAAATCCTTTGATCCCAAAGCCTTTTGTCAATACCGTCATCAGAATGGCCATGATACTGAGAAGTGTTATTCTCTAAAACATAAGGTTCAAGACTTAATTGATTCTAATGCTTTATCTGTTGATAATTTTGATGGTAGTGGGAACAAATCTATCTCTCCTCCTAATCAAAACCTCAAAATCTATACAAATCCTTTGCCTACGCATGATACTAATACCATTGCTCAACCATCTTCTGTGGATATTGTTTATGATTCAAAGATGGATGATCTCAATCATATTTTTAACCATGTGGAGCATGTTCTTTTGCCTCAACCTATATCTCCACCCCAGCCTCAATCTCAACCTCCTATTCAAGTTCCTCCATCTCAACCTCATTTTCAAGTTCCACTTCAACCTAATCCTAAACCGAAACCTCAACCTAAACTTTGAAAACAACCTAAGAATAAAAGACCTAGGGAACTCTCTATCACCTTTGATGAATCTGAGACTATTAAGGATCCTGATGGTCCCCTCTACATTTATGCTAGGATTGCTAAGATACCTACGCGTGCTTTTCTTGTTGATCCTACTTCCTTAGTCAATGTCATTACTGAAGAAAAACTTTTTATGAAGAACTTACAATGTGATTATTATGATACATCTAATGTATGGATCCAAACTTCTAATGGTTTTCTCTATCCATAATTTGGTTCTATTAACTTTCATGTTGAACTTTACGGTAAATTTGTGGACACTACCTTCATTGTTGTCCCTACTTCTGATCAATCTCAAGTTAAGCTTGGTTTGCCTTGGTTGACTGCCATGCATGCCGTTGCTTCTCCTATCCATAAGTGTATTAAGTTCATTCATGATTAAGAAGTGAAAAAAATTAATCACAATTTATATCAACCTTCTAGGCCTAGGGATTGTTCTACCCTTGACTTATTTTGGCCTTCATTACCTAATTCACGTTCTTCTCAACCTGATAACCTTTTTCGCTCATATCAATTCTATAAACATCACAAGATTGTTGAGTTAAGCATGCCTCAGATAGATCTTAACCATGGTATTTTTCCTATGCCTTCCATACCTCCTTTATCCATTACTTCTAGTTATGTTAATCAAGCTCCTAGTGTTGCTTTTTAGCCTACTGAGAATCCTACTAATCCTCCTATCGAATCCGTGAAGAAACCAGTTGTTGTTCCTCCTAGTTCTCAACATATTTCAAACAAGACAAAACATAACCGATCTGCTAATGAACATCATAAGAAGCATCGCGATCAAGCTAAGGCTCATGCCTCTGTTCTTTGAAGTTCTTTAGCTTCTTTTGACCAGCCTATGCCGGATGTTTTGGAAGAAGTTAATGTTAATAATGATGCTAAAATGAATGATTATGATGATTCTATTCATATCTTAGATTCTATTACAATTAATTTTGGTGAAGAAGATAATCTTGATGATTCTAATGATGAATATGAGACTATTGATATTGATATTGATATTGATTTACCTCATATGATTTCAACACAATTGATAATTACACCTAGTATTGAACATCATGATTCTCAAGAGGATCCTTGTTTGGAACTGGCTATTATTCCTATTGTGTTGGATATAGTCCCTCTTACGAGTTTTCCACCTTCCCTAAATGATATAGACCAAGATGGGGAGAGTAGGTGATGCGCTTGATTGGCTTGTCCTCCATGGTAGCCTTTTATGTGTTTTCCTATTATATTGTGCTTCTCCTGTAATGTGTTTGTTAAATGTTTGTTAGATTCTTTTATATGACCATTGTTACTTTGTTGGTGCAAGGTGATAAAGAACTCAAACCTATTCTACTATTCCTCTATATGTATCTATATTCTTCTATATGTTGTTTCATGTTATATTGTACCTATGCTATTTGTTCGTAAATGTTTTCCTTGTGTAGTCCGCTTGTATTTGTGACATGGTAGCACTGATTATTTTTAGTCTCCATGTGGTGGTCTGAAAAGACTCTTCTTCGTAATTCTTGTGTTTTCTTTCCTCCATTATGATTGTAGTTCTACTTTCTTTGGGGAATGATGTCAATTCATTTGCAATAATATATATATATATATATATATATATATAATCTTATGATCATACTGACCCTATAGTAGGTATATCCCTTCTATGTTCTATGTATGTTTATGTGGTATTTTCCTTGATTTGTCTTTGCTTGGGGGCATCTCATAGTGGAAACGTAATCAGTGGAGTTCTTTATGTTTTAGTTCAAGCTATTTCTCCTGTCAAAGTGTTAGCAATGATTTTAACGTGGGGGCATATGCTCTACTCACTTTTTGCACACACGCACTTCCAAAATATTTTAATTTAAAACTTTTTTCTCCCTTTATGGATTAGAGACTAATCCTTAAAGCATGGAATTTTACCTTGCAGGATCTCTTGATCCCTCCAGTTTCAATTTACAAAGTTTTGATCCCTTAAGGTCGAAAGGTGTCCTTAAGACTGGATCTCTCCATGTTTTGACTTTTCTCTTTTGGAATAGAATATTCCTAAGTGTGAATCCTTGATGGATTGACTAGTGAGTAGCCACATTCACTAGGCGGTTCAACTTCATCTTTCCAGTTGCACTGTTTCCTTGTGTGATTCACAATGGAACATAAGTTATCATTGGGAAAGGTAATCACACCCTCTCTCTCCTTTTCTTTGACTGGTGATGTCTCTCTTATTGTAATCTTTGTGACAAGGACTTGAGTCCATGGGGGCTTGAGGATTGGTTTGTCCCTTTGATTTCAATAAGATTATCTTGTCTTTACATGATCTCCTTTACCAAGAGTTTGCATCGAGTCCATACTCTTGCTAAAGTGGGGGCTAAATGTATCCTCAGAAAATGGAAGCACTTCCATTCTGGACTGGTTTAGCCCTCTGAGTAAGTGGTTTGGGGCTATGGCAAATTCCTTGAATGGGTCATTGACTTGGATCTAGCTTTTCCCCTGTTATGCCCTATTTTCCACTTCTCTTTGGTCTGTTTCTGGCATCCTGTTCTATAAATTTGAGGTTCTTGACCTCAGGGTCAAGGTCAACCTCAACCCTGACCTAGGTCAAGGTTGACCTTGACCCTGACCTAGGGTCCAAATTTCAAGTTTCCAAATTTTCTAGATGTCGGGGTTTGGAAAGAGTTAATTCCCGCTTTTGGGTCGGTTGTTTCGGTCTTCAAAGTAACGAATCTTAAAATTATATTTAATATAGGTCCACTTCTAGGGGTATGAGAATAATTGGAATTCAATTCTCCTATGTCAGCCTCTCTAGAAGATTGTATCCTAGACTTGTATATAAGGAAGCATGTTTCCTCTCATTTTCTAATGACAAGCACGAAGTGGAAGCTAAGACGCAAGAAGCAATATCATCCACACATATGAAAATTTATGCATAATATATTGAAGAAATCATATACATTCAAGCATTCAAGCAAATTCAAGTATTCAATTCATCAAGGAGATCCATTGGTAGCCATTGAAGGATTCAAAGCTCTATGGAGGTCTCTTGTTGAAGATTTCTCCATCCACATCTATGCAAGCTTCTTCCTATTCCAAGATCCATTCAAGATTGGTGTTGAAGATCTAAAGACAATTGATTTGCGACATCCTACATTCTACATCTTACATTCTACATTCATTTGGAGCATCCATACTTGTGGATCAAACGATTCAAATTCTCCACAAGGGTTTCTATACAAGCAATGTGAATTTGTTCATTTACTTTATTTATCTCAGCAATTTCAATTATATTATAAGGTTAATTCCAAAACTGGGGTTTGACCAAGGCAAACCCCCCCCCCNAAAAAAAAAAAAAAAAAAAAAAAAAACATTTTTCTTGTAGGTACAGGTATGGGATAGTGAATTCCAATGCAGATTTGTATACCCTTTTTGACTAACTTTTGAGATCCATGAACAGAATTTCTGTCGGAGCCATGCAGGTCAAGGTTGACATAAAGCAGTTCAATTGCACCCCCATATTTGGGTCAAGGTCGACCTTGCTAAGAAAAGGAAAATATTTATGGGTTTTCTTCGTCTTTGTTGCTTCTTCTCCAGATCTGGTTGCAGAATTTCCCAAAACTCAGTACAAACACCAGAAAACAACAATTTCTAGATATGCTATACTTTGAGGTTAGTAATTGTCTTCAATTCATTTCAATTAAGGTTTTAATCAATTCAAATCTATTACACACTCTTCATTCCAAAATGTGAATTCATGTAAGGTTTTTCTCTTTCTTATTATTTCCAA
This sequence comes from Thuja plicata, assembly GCA_018584345.1. Lineage (NCBI taxonomy): Eukaryota > Viridiplantae > Streptophyta > Pinopsida > Cupressales > Cupressaceae > Thuja > Thuja plicata. Next base: position 328,888 of record MU226570.1, on the reverse strand, counting down.
TCGATTGATTCATTTGTGCATTGACCATTGCTTGCAGTTAATCAACTTGGATATTTCCTTTGTAAATTTGGTGCTAAAAAAAAATCTTACCTTCCCCATCTATCCAATTACACCACACCATCATTAATATTTCTTCCTTTACATTTATATGTCTTATATATTTTCCTCTCTACAAAAAATGGATCCCCTTTTGGGTTTTTTGAAGGCTCTAATGGCATTAGACAAGGAGATCATCTATCTCCATTTTTATTCATCATCATGGAAGAAGCCCTAGGACGTAGGTTCATTTGCCTCAAAAATTAGGGGCTTTTATAGGGTATGGAAATTACTTCATCAGTAAAGGTAGTCACTCATCAACAATTTACATATGACATACTTCTTTTTGGGAAAGGTATCTCTAAGGAGGATTCACTCATTAAAAAATTTCTTGATTCATATTCTTTAGCCTCATGGAAAGTGGCAAACAAAGATAAATACTTTATCTATTTCTTTCATACCAAAAAGAAAACTCAGCTGAACATAGAGAAGTTTCTAAAATTCAGAATTGGCTCTCTCCCTTGTCCTTACCTTTGCATTCCTATTGAAAAAGCTCTTAGGTCTGATTCATCCTGGAAACCAATCAATGAAAAGATGGATAGAAAAATGGACTCTTGGAAAACCAAAGGTTATCGTGGGCTCACAGGGCGGTGCTAATTAAAGAAAATCTGGCAGCAATCCCTATATATTTATTACCTTGTCTATCCCTTCCCATGGGTGCTATATAGAAATGGTCAAAAAACTTAGGAAAATGTTTTGCAAGGAACTGACACCAAAATGAAAATTTCCCTCATTTTATGGGACAAGATCTGTAAACTAGCTCAGGCCGGGGGTACTGGAATAAAAAATCTGTGATGGAAAAATCAGGTTCTTGGGCAAAAATTTATTGGNCTTGTCTATCCCTTCCCATGGGTGCTATATAGAAATGGTCAAAAAACTTAGGAAAATGTTTTGCAAGGAACTGACACCAAAATGAAAATTTCCCTCATTTTATGGGACAAGATCTGCAAACTAGCTCAGGCCGGGGGTACTGGAATAAAAAATCTGTGATGGAAAAATCAGGTTCTTGGGCAAAAATTTATTGGAAAATGCTAAAGGAAAAGAATTTTAAATGGGTAATAATCATTAGAGGCAAGTAATTTCATTTCTCAGAGGATGAAGAGGTGGCAAGAATTGAAAGTATTTCAAAGGGATCCAGAATTTGGAATTTCATTTCCAAATTTAGAGGAATCATTGAAACTGACATCTCCTGGAACATAAAGGATGGCTCCATAACTAGATTCTGGGAAGATTCATTGGGTGGATTTCCTAGCATCAATCACATGCTAGGTGAAAATAACATCAGTAAAATATGCACTGATAATTGGGGCTAATTGGTAAGTGACTATATTATCCTTGATCCCCAGAAATTGGTGGTGGGATCATGGCAATGGAGGTAGTTTGATCAGCTTCAAACTGATCCCGAGGAACTTCCATCTCTCAAAAATATTCTTAAAGACATATTATTTTTTATTAAACAAGGTCCATATGAATGCACTTGGAATGGATGCAAGACAGTGGAGTACAAAGTTAAAGACGGATATAGAATTCTCTCTGGGACAACTTCTCAAAATTAGTCTCAATTCTTCAGTGAGCTGTGCTGGAATAAAGTTTGTCTCCCTAAGGTAGGTCTATTCTCCTGGGCTACAATCCAAGGTAGAATCCTAACTGCTAATTGGTTTGCAAAAATGGGATATTATGGTCCTTCAAGATGCTCCCTTTGCTACAATTGTGAAGAAGACACCAATCACTTGCTACTCACCTGTCCCTTTGCATCTGAATGCTGGCAATGACTGTACAAAATTGGGATGGTCCTCAGCTCTTCCAAATGACATTCTTTCTCTCTTCACATCTTGGTCATAGCTCTTCAAAGACAGTCTTTGTGGTAATCTATCCAGATCATAGCCCCTTCCATTCTAATTTGGGAGCTTTGGAAAGAGAGAAACAAAATAATCTTCCAAGATAGATCTCTTGATAAACCTCTGATTTTGAACTAAATTGAGGGTTCTATAGTGGAGGTTGAGAATGCCCACATCCAAATTCAGAGTGCACAACACAAGTATTATACCTGTTGGGATCATAAAATGATAAAAAATTGGTTCAGTCTAAAAACACCCCCTATTATAGGAAAAGGTGTGAAAGAAAATGCCATCCTCATGGCTAACTGCACTTGGTCACCTCCCTCTCTGGGATGGTTCAAATTAAATTTTGATGGAGCCTCAAAAGACAATCCTGGTCCTTCAGAGGTGTATTGTATTATCCATTCCAATAATGGCTCACTTATTTCCAAACTTGCTAAACCCTTGGAAATTGACACTAGCAATATGGCTGAGTTGAAAGCATTGTTGTTCGGTCTATCAATGACAATCGAGTTGGGTCTGAAGAAGTTGGAAATTGAATGAGATTCCTTGATAAATATCAATGCTGCAAGAATAGGACACAACCCTAATTGGAAATTGGAAGCAACCCTAGAATTCATTTTAAATTTAATGGAGAAGTTTGAATCTACAACGGTTAACCATATTTACTGGGAAGGGAATTACTTGGCAAATGAATTGGCCAAAAAAGAAACATTAGATGATTATTTCAAATACATGGGGCAGGCTTGACATGCCATCTTTATAACTTTCCAATGGGAACTTTCTTGTAGAGTTTGACAGGGAAGAGTTTGCAATCCATGTCTTTTCGACATAAATGTTATTTGCCTCCTCTTTGAAATATGGTTGTTGGTAGGTTGATGGAGGTCTTGATGTGACTTTTGGATTTTTTAACGTGACTATTAGTTTGCTTAAGCTATGTCTTGTGTGACTACTTGGTTATTTTGATGGAATTGCATTCTCTCCCTTCATCACATCAAATTCAATATGCATATGTTGGACAGAAAGTACTCAACAATTCCTTAAATTATCTGTTAGAAGGATAATTGTCACTTGCCTCTGGCATAAGGCTACTCTCTATCTCCATTTTTAGGGACTTAGATAATGTTTTTCATGGCTTGAATATGGCAATTCCAAAATTGGAAACTACCAAATTAGATGGGATTCTTAATATATTCCTTAGGATCAAGGTGGTACGTAAACAACTAGAAAATGAAAAAGGTGTGATACCTCTTTCCATGTGGATTGTTCATGCATGAGGGGTGGCACTCAATTTCAAGATACACTGTAGATTTCTTAATTGACTTCACGTGGTTTTTGAAAAACAACTTCTTCTCCACAATAGATTTACGATCACAGATCGGCACTCCGATCAAGCTAAGCTCAGAGATAGAACAAATAGCATTTGATACTCCCATTTCCATGAACCAGCTTATGGAAGTTTGAAACTTCCAACATCATCTAGTTATCCATGCGGTGAGGAAAGTTATTGGCTTCAAATTTTTGTGCACGAATCACAAGTTCATAGTGTACTCAGATATCTATGTCAGTTTTTTAGCTAGCATTGTGGTAGTTGAATCCTCCAAAATTTTGGCTGAGGAGATGTGCAGCCCCTTGCTCTCAGAGAAATATTTGGTGGGTTTACATAATTTCATCATGAACATTGATTCCAATGACACCATCCCACTACCTTGGGACTTAGCCACAGTCATGAATACTAGACAACCATTCTCTGGCTTTGGGGATGGCCCAAGAAGAAATATTTATGGAGGGACTCCAAGACGCCTCTTCAATCAGTGGGGTTGGGAATAGGAGGATCACCAATTGAGAAGAAGCATGATGAGGAGAGGATTGAAATTCCTCACTAAATTCCTTGGAGTTGAAGATGGTTTGAATGAGACCTATGGGGATAATTTAGATGAGAGCATTACTTGGGTCTACCGATATAAATATGAGGATAAAATAGATGGCTTGGATAGTCTAGACTCCTTAGATAATGAAGATGGTGAGGATGATATGGAGGTGGAGGAAGAGGCAGGGGATACGGAAGAGGATGAATATGGAATAGACATGGTGGAGGATGCCAATGAGGAGGAGGATGAGACTCTAGTGGAGGACTTTGATGATGAAGGGAGTGAGGAAGAGAGTGCTTCTACTATGGTGGTTGGGAGCCCAAAGTCAGATCCTATTGAAAGCTCTGAGAATGATTCAACTTTGGTATTAGATTGATACCATTAGATAAGAGTTTTTTGGGACTCTATTATGTTTATTATATATGCTACTATCTCTTTTGTTTTCTTTTGATTATGCTCTGCACATCCTGTTTTATCATTTGAGCCTCTGGTGCTCTTCGTAGTTCACAATCCTTTTGGGTGGATTGGGCTATGAACCTATTTTTTTCTACTCTGCCATGTTTTATGAACTTTTTATGTATAATAATATCTTAGATTTGGCCCCTTAATGATAATTTTTTTTCTTGTAGAAAGAAATTGCTATACTTTCTGCTGTGAATTTTTTAGATTCTTCTGAAGATAATTTTTACTACAAGTTACTTGCACAAGTTGAGAGTGGGGGTTTGGACTGTGAGAGGAGATTGTGAGGCTTAAATAATTGTTCTGGAAATCTTGTAACCCATTTAATGCATCCTTTCTCTTGAAGCTGAATAAAAGATGTAGTTGTAGGTTGTCTTCACTAGAGATTATGTGGAGAAGGGGACAATGAAACTCTGATTCATTCCTACGGATGAACGTATAGAAGATACCTTGACAAAGACTTTGAGGAAGAATAAGTTTGTATCTTCAAAGATAATCTGGGTGTCATGTAGAACACTTTCCTTGCTAAGAGGGAGTGTTGATTTTTTGTTTATCTCAGATTGTGGAGTGGAGTTTCTTTAAAACAACACGAGTTGGATATTTAGCAAAAGATTTATTTTTTATTCTTTTAAAGAATATTTCTAAGTTTGTGAAGTTGAAAAAAAAAAAATATTGATTTTATATATGATTTAAATCCAAAGAAAGAAAGGAAATATCCATTTCTTGCGAGCTAAGTAAAGTAGCTAGGCTCTATATATGTAAAATTGTTGTAGCAAACTTGTATTGGATTCTTGAAGAAAAAGATTAATGTTATGCTGAATAGAAGATCCAACATTTACAGGTTTTTCCCCACATGGGGTTTCTTGGGTACATATCTGTTATATCCTTATGTTTATTGGATTTTGTTATTTTTTTGGCTTCCGCGATTATTTTCTATTAATTAATCTAGAGTATTGATTGTTATAAATTAGATAGAGTTTCTATTCTATGAATTTATTGTGCAATTAATCTGTAGTTGGGTTATGAGAAATTAACATGGTACCAGAGCACTAAACTTTGAATACAAAACAAAGATCTGTGACACAAATTTCAGAAGAAAAAAAAAAAGAAAAAAAATTAATAAAAAAATGAACATATTTTATCTCTAGTTTCTTTTGTGGCTATGGCAACCACTATTCGATATGAGGACATGCTTGAGGGTACATCGAAAGGAAAAAATTTCTTGGATACTGTTGGAACAGTAAAATTTGGCTAAGTATTTATTTTTCCTTCAGGTCTGGTGATAGAATATTTTTCCTTATTTAAATTTTAAATTTTCATGTGTCGAGCAAATGAAATCTGTAGTTGAGTTGGACGCAAAATTGTTTGGGTCTGAGCTAGTATTTTCTTATTGGTCTATATACTATGTCATGGTGGTCAGCTCTAGTCAAAAGTTTCATTTTTGCTTGACCACTAGTTTGCAAGTCATATTTGGTTAAAGTTTCTTCATATGCAAACTAGAAATGTCTTTTTAGCTGTCGGAGGTAAGGTCAAAAGGTTAAGTAAAGTGAACATTATGGGGTTGTGATCTTGCAAAATGATTAAGACCTTTGTATTGCAAAGTCACAATGGTTTTGTATTTTCTACATCAAACAATTGCGATGTCACATTGGCGGTTAAGTTAACATTATGGCACAAGGTCATGGGGTTGAAGTCCAATTAATGTTTTATGTTGCGATCTTGTGCTAAGGTTAGTATGATAGTCAAGTTTACCTTTTTGTAACGTCGCATGACTAATAATGGTTAGCTTTTTGAGGCTGTGACCATGCAATAATGTCATGTTAGTGGTCAAGTTTGGTCTGTCGCGGGTTTGTAAGCCTTGTTAAGGGTCAAGTTTTTGAAGTGTGAACAAGCGCAGAGGCGCCACGTGTCCTAAGTTTTAAAAATCTTACTAATGTTTTATGCAGGCTCCACAAGATCACAATTATTTTTATAAAGACTTGAACTTTCCATGTGATGGTGCAATATTGTGACATGTGTACCATGGAGATTCAAAGAAGGAAAAGATTTTTGTGACATCGCAAAGGTTATAAATAGTTCTATTTCTTGGTTGCGGTGGCATGAGATGTTTCCATGTGTCTTAGGCATGCTGATCAATGGTTAGAATGAGGTCATACATTATCTTTTCCTACACATTCAAAGGTTGCAATGTTGCGAAGATGTTAAAGATGACCATTGGTGCAAGTTTGCAAGTTTATGTTGCAATTTAAGTTGGAAATTGGTACATTTCTTGAGTGATATGATACACTTGAGGGTGGTAATTTATGAATACACATTTGGAATGATGATTTCTTGAATTTGTTTATAGTTTTGGATATACAGATAAAAAAATGACTAAGTACAATAATCAGAAATACAAAGTATAGTGGTACAGTTTTGGACAACAAAGATAGTATATGATCCATGGGGACATGCGAGCTTAGAAGAAGACATTTTGAAGTATGTATAACCTTCTCGTAAGGTTTCTTGAGATTTTGTGATGAGCACAGAGATTTACAGTACCTTGAAGTCATGCGAAGATAGAGTAACACAGATACAGAGTAGGAGAATAGTCGCGATGATTGAGGGAGTATGACGTGGACTCCTAGCATGATAAGTTGGATTGTGATTGTGGATTACCTATTCATTGGTACTGTAAGGTTGCTGAATTTGTATTTACTCTTTGAGGATATATTAATTCTATTTTGTAATGTATTAGAGAGCCGATTGAATGATATTATATATATATATATATATATATATATATATATATGAAGAGATTTTTGTAAAGAAAGATAGAGTAGTGATGAGATGATGTGAAGCAGATGGAATGCATGGATGCATTATGATGTAATACAGATGTGAGCTACAACTGTAACTATCTAAGCATATCCGATGCTTGTAATGTTCACTACTGCATATTGATTATAATAGATCTATTTTTGATTATAAGAGTAGTGTGCTTAGTATACCTTTAATAGGGTTTTGTATTCCCCTAATAGGGAAATGTACTAATGTAATACTCAGTTCCTAATAGGGCTAGGTCTCATAAAAGGGACACTATACTTTTAGTGCATATTTGTGGGTACCATCCTCACCGGGGTTTTTCCTTGGCCAATTTTTCCTCGACAATGATTCATGGTGTTATGAGTTATGTGTTGTGTACTTATGTTCTTTTCATTTTAGTAATTATATGGTTAAGTTGGAAATTATTAAGTTCATGTTTAAAGTGTTGTAATACTGATTCACCCCTACCCAGTATTACTTAATCCTAACAATTGGTATCAGAGCTTTTATCCCTTGGAAATAAATTTTAACAACTTAAGGGAGATCGAGATGGATTCTCACGGTTTGGAAGAAAACTTTGAAGTATCTCTTGAATATCTTGACAAAGCTAAAGAAAAGAATGGTGACTTGAAATTCAAATTGAGAAGAGCAAAGGGATTCATTAAGAAAATAAAAGAACATATTGAAATTTCTAGAAGTCAGAGACAAGATCTTATGGTTAAGATAAAAGAAGATTTAGACAATGATAATTCAGATCAGATAATGTAGCTTGAGCAAGAGAAAGATACCTTAAAACTTGATTATGAAACCACTTCACTAAAGAAGGCTAGATTCAACAAGAAAAGGATGCTAAGAACAAAATTGAAGTAATCTTGAAGGATGATAATATTCATATAGGACAAATGAAGACCAAACTTGAACACTACAAGAATAAGTATCTGAAACTAGAGAAATACAATCAGATCATAAAAGGAGAACTTGTTGAGGAAAAGAATCATATTGAGAGAGTTCACATGAGTAGTAACTTAATCGATGAACAAAGAGACTAACAAAAACCTAAGAGAGACATGAGTGGTGTTGGATTAAATGAAGTTAAATGTTCAAAGAATCAAGAAGAAAAATATGATGTAAAAATTGATGGAGAAAGACCTACTCTTGAAGAACCTAAAGAATATATCAGACCTTTCAGAGGTAGATGATTAACTACAACTGATTATATGTTTGAAGTCATTTATTGATATTCAACTGAGTTGCAGAAGTGATGATAAACATTATCAATTAATTTATTTTCATTAATTTCAACTTATTTGAGTATTATTAAGGTGGAAAACATTTGTTATGATTTGAAGATCTAGAACAAACAGTGTTTATGTGGTTGGTAAATGAAGAGTTCTGTATACACCGAGAGATAGTAATAACTGAGTAAAACACACTGTATGTACCGAGCACAGTGATAACCGAGCAAGTGATTGCCAACACAATTATTGATAGAGAAATTAATTCAAATTGAGGCCGACTTGGATGCTAAGTTGGCAATTGATGATTTCGAGGTAAAAGATGAAATTTTTTATTTAATCATATGGTTATGAAAATTCAAGGAAGATCAGATGACAGAGATTGAAACGTGTTTTTAACACAACTACCGATGAAGGATCAAGCGGGAAAATGAATGATGGAGATTAAGTGGCAATATATGAAGGATGAAAATTAAATGAGCTATGATGTCTATATAAGAGACAAGAGATTCATTATGAAACACATGCACCTGAAGTACATACATGCAAATTTTATGCATGACTGATCAAACAGGTTAATGATAGAACCGAGCATTTTCTACAAACATAACTGAGCGACAGAGAAAAGAGGATTACTGAGTAGAACAAGTATGAAGTATGATATGAATTGTAGTGAACAAATTGATCAGAGGTATATGTACTTAGAATAGATCTGAATATCTGCAAATCAAAGTTGTATTTGAATTAGATCATTATTGTATTGGTTTAACCATTGTTACAGATAAATCTCTTAACCGAGTAGGACAGTGAATTCTTTATTATAACATTTAGAGAATGTTGAATGTTTACTTGTTGAACCCATAGTGAATGCATGATCAAGAGAGAACTATTAGTTTTAAATATTCTAACAAGGTCACATTTAACAGTGTGCATTGTAACCTTTAACAGGGTTGGCTCTTCATTGAGCTCACTTTAGAAGAGTGAAAATATTTTGGGTTACTAGTCCCAGGTGGTTTATCCCTTAGCAGGGTTTCCATGTTAGAAATCGATGTGTCAATGTGCATGAATGTTGTGGATTGTTATTTCAGTTTACAATTTATTTTATATGGCCTAGATCGGTAATCATAGTATTAATTTACTGATACTCGGTAAACACTATTGATGAAAGTTTAAGTTTATAGAATAAATTTTCATCAAGTTTATTTATATGATTGAATTTTTTTTGGTATACATCTCAAGAAATTTGGGACTATAGGATAATTTGTGAGGAAACCAACTGATTCACCCCCCCTCTCAATTATTTTAACAATTGCTATCAGAGCATACAGTGCTTATCAGAGAGCATAAAGTGCTTAGAAGAAAGTTTTCAATGACTTAAGCTAAAGATCATAATATTTATAAGAGAGATGCACCAAAGTTGAGAAAAGACAGCTTCTCAACATGGAAAATTAGAATGAGATTATACCTATCAAGGATTGGATATGACATTGCAAATTATTTGGATAATAAATTCATATTACCTACTGGACCTTTGACAGTAAATCAGATGAAAGAAAAACATGAACATAACCTTATCATGGTAGAGATTGCATCTTCACTTACAAATTCAGAATTTGAGGATATCAAGACTGTTGGAATTATTGGAATGATGCACTGAGAGGGGAGGGGTGAATCAGTACCTCTAAATTTTTTTATGTGATTGACCCATTAACCTTTGTGTCATCAGATTTGTATATACCTATCTATCTACTCATCTTTGATTATGTATGTGTGATCATAATATAAGTTATTTATATGTATAAAAATTCAAGAAATATTCATGAAACCAAATAACACATAAAACATGATATGATATCGTAGAAAACTCTTTTTAGGAAGTAAAAACTGCGGTGGGGATGTCTACCCACAAAACTTCACTATCTGCAAATAAGAAGGGAGCCGGTAAAGGCTTGCAAATGATCACTTTTGATGATATACACTGTTAAGAGTATTAGAGTGGAGGCCTATTAGGATCTACTTTGTTTGAAGCTTTAGCAACATCGTTAGGTGTGCACTCTGTTAAGAGATTTATCAAAGAACTGTTAAGTCTGCCTTCTATAAAAGGATATATGTTGTGATGCACTTGTTAGAATGCAACTACAATATAAATGTTGATCTGAAAGTGAATGCAATCTCTAATTGCTGATAACAGATCCTGTATAGCTTACAATGTATGTATGTAATCACCTTGAGTGATTGAGTAATACCTTGTCTCTGCTCATCGGTAGCTTTCCTGTGTTCTTGATAACTGTTGTGCTCTATTTTTGAAATTTGCATTAATTCTCTTCTTTTTCTTAGATGCTCTCCATAGCTACTATCATTCTTCAAATGATTACAAGTCCTTATTATTACTAATGATGGAACATCTATTTATACTAGTTTCTAGCTCTATTCTTGATTCACGCTTTTCAAATTAACTCTAGATCAAAGGTTTATAACTTAACCTTAATCTTTAGTTAGATATATTTTAGATCCATTAGGATGCTTTAAAACATTTACAATATGGTTTCTTGACACTTAAGTTAAGATTTAAAACAAATAAAAACTCTATAAATAGAATTACATTGCTTTATCTGATGTGTAAAATTAGATCCACTTTTTGCGGGTTCTTTAACTGACTGTCAGTTCTGATGGTTGGCTGCTCTATCAGTCTATCAATTTTCTTCTACGTCGATGTTCCCTACTTGAACTGTTCGTCGGGTATGCCTTTTCTGCTCCGTCGGCGATGTTCTCAAAACTATATCATTGGTTATGCTTGTCGTCGATAATTTCTATACTTAGTATTTTCACATTAGACATTTTGTCCTGTCAGGCATGCTTACTGTCCGCCAATTATGCTTAGTGTCCGCCGGTTATGCTTATACCAATGACCTTCATCATGTTTTTCCCTTTAAGTATACTAATGGAAAAAATTAATGTCATCAATCTCCTCCTTTGACATTAGTATCAAAAATTGATATGTGCAACATACTTGATGCATTAGTATGTACACCTGTGTATACTTCTTCCTTAGTCATGAAATGACTCCCCCTATGCATATGCTGGTAAGTGTAAGTTTATGTACATGTCTATCTTGCTTATGTACATGTCTATCTTGTTATACATACATTATACATATTCTCAATGTATTTATACATGTATACATTCCTCCTTTTCTTGCTAAAGTATATTGTACATATGTATACATTCCTCCTTTCTTGATAATGAGGGCAAAGGCACTTACATCTTTTCAAAAATGTGAGAGTGTGAGGCTTTGATTTCCTCCATCATTTTCTCCCATTTCTCCTTCAAATTCTCAAGAGCCAAATCCTCAAGTGATATCCTCACATGCATGTCATATACATTGTCTACCACAGACATCTCTGGGGTCGTGATTAGATTTCTTGCATCTATAATATGTTGTTGCAAAGTGGTGAGGTTTGGCAAAATTTGAGCTTGAAGCTCTGTAACCTCATTTCTAAATTGAGTCTCTACATCCCATATTTCTTGTCTTAATCTGTTTACCTCTGTTATCTTTTCATGATGTAGCTTTATAGTGTTTGCATCAAAGGTTAGGCTTAGTGCACTAGCTGTTAGATCTGAATCTAATTGTAACAGCTTTTCACTATTTTCTTTAGTGAAATTTTCTAACGTGCATAATTTTTGAACCAAGGTAACAACTTAAAAAATCGTAGGTTCTAATTCACTTGCTAGTTCAGATAGCTTTACCTTGTTCTTTGCCACTTCTTGACTGATATTCTCAATTAGTTTGAGTTGATACTTCATCTCTACCTGTTCTTACATTGCCTTCTCTGCATCTACATTCTGATTTGTGATGATGTCAGTAAGAACTGCTATTTGTTCCATGACTGATGTGTTATCTTCAATTTTGACATCTGGAACAATTTTTCGTAGAATATCCCTTGCTTGTTCAAGTGTTATGGATTCCCTATGTGCCTTTCTCATTTTCTCTTGAATTGCCTTTCTTTGACACATTACTCCAAACTTTTGAAGTGTTTCAGTATCTAAAGTAGATACATCCCACTTGGGTATTTCTATAACCTCATCAAGTGTGATAGCCAAGATATCTTTCTTCAATGCCTTTTTATTTTTCTTCTTTGGCTAGGAGGAAAATTGGTGTACTACCATTTGTAAACCTTGAGATTGGATTGATTTGGTGGGGGAGGGTCGAGAAGATGAAGCATCTTGTTGTTTCTATTCTGAGTCCACCGGCTGGTTTTGTGAAGACATATCCTCATTTGCCTTGGGTGTATCAATAGATTTATCTTCTTTTTCTTCCTTTCTTTCATCCTTTTTGACTTTTTCACTCATTTCTTTCTCTTCATCCTTTTTCAATGTTTCATCTATTTTGTTATCTGCTCCTTTGTCTTTTTCAGTAGACACTTCTTGCTGAGTGTTGGTTGCATCTTTCATTTCTGTATCTGTATACTTTTGAATATTTGATGCATCTTTATTTTCATCATTATCCATGTCCTTGGGTATATCAACATCTTTCTTAGATGATTTCTCATAACTTGATTCAATGTCAATAGCATCGATTAATATGTTCATGTTTGTCGGCGTATTGGCTTCTAGATTGTCAGTAGCTATTTCCTGACTGTCGGTATTACCCTGTGCAGTATTGATTTCTTCATCCTTTTTCACTTCTTCTGCAGGGTCTTTTCCTATATTGTCATTGACAATGTTATCTAACCATGATTCGTCATTGATATCATCAGTTATGCTACCTTTTATTGTCAAATCTTCTTTGGTAACTTCTTCTCTGCTCAAGTCAATATGAAGTGGACTTGGTTGATTTTGACTATCCTCACTTTGAGTGTTGTGAAGAGTAGTGTTTGTCCATACTTCATCTACAACGTCAGTATGTTTGGGGCCTGTTGGATCACTCTCATCTCTATCCAATTCCACAGATGAGTCATCTTGTATATCTTTAATGATGATTTTTTCCTTCTCTGGGCTAGCTTCCTTAGAGGGCTTTTTGAGTATCTTGCACCACTTCTTAATTCTATTTTGATCAAGATCAATTATCTTACCCTTGAGAAATTCATATGCTCTCATTTTTGGTGAGAACTCCTTTTCATACTTCTTCATCATCTCAGTAATTTCTTCCTTATTTGTATCGGGAGGCATAAGAGTTACAAGTATTCTTTCTCTTATTTCCTTTTCCTGATGTAGTGCAAAGATCCATCTTGCTGACAATCTCTGTGATAGTTCTTTGGGATCGTCATATTTTGAGAATTCAAGTGGAACATAATAATTTTTGCATATTTTTTCAATTATTTCATCTTCATTCTTATTTTGATCCTCTGTACTAAATTTTAACCATTTCCTAATGTTAGAATTAGAAATAGACTATGATTCTAAAATATTCTTGCATATTTTATCAATTGTTGTAGGCACCAAAGGTTCTTTTTCCTTTTGTACTTCTACATCTCAATCATCCATAGCTGATTCTTCTAGATCTTCTTGAGTTCTAGTCATCTTCCTCCTTTTGGTCTGTTTTTCTTTTGGAGGAGCTGGTTTTCTCTTGTATATCCTCACTCTTCCTTTCTGTAACGGTGGAGGAGTTGACTCTTTTGCAGTCTGGCTTCTTGTTCTTGAAGTGGCTATTGTTCTTGCTCTTTTGGGTGTAGGAGGAGGTGGAGAATATGACTGTGTTCCCTCTGAGTCATTCTTTTCATCTTCTTCACCGATAGGTGACTGTCCTTCAGTTTGTTCCTCCTTACCCTCTATTTCCTCTTCACTTTCTTCTGTAACTGCAAGTTGTTTGGTTAAGTTTTTGACCATCTTGTGCTTCTTGTTTATAATCTTCTTGACAACAATATCTTTCTTGATCTTTTGTTTGGCTTCCTCATAGGTTCCATATCTTGCTTGTTTGTTATCAATTGGTTCATTTAATAGTGCCTTGATGCACTCATTGGCTTGTCCTAATTTGATCTCATACTCTAAATGTGAAAGCCAAGACTTCCTAGGTACTACTGCTTGGATATACGTGAAATCAGTATCTACCATAAAACATATGTCCTCTTTGTGTTCTTCTATCAAACTTTCAAGTATCCTTGTTCTAGCTCGCAATGTTTCCTTAATGCTTTTGAAAAACTCATTCATTATATCATGAAAGTCTATTCCTAGTTACTATATATGCTCACATATCTATATGGTTACAGGTCTGCTTGTATCCCATACTAATTTGCCTATGGAAGGAAAGTATTCTTCAAAGTAAAAGAATATGCACATAATGAGGGAATCAAAATTACAAGTGTTTGTTCTTGAAGATCTTATGGTGTTCATGTTCTCCTCAAGTTGATTCAATAGGATCTCTTCAAGATCCATCTTCTTTCCTTGTTTGATGATTTTGAATACTGTGGTCATAGAAGTTCTTGATATGCTATTCATTTTGCTTACCTGGAAGATTTTGTACCCTACTACACATGCACCAAACATGATTTTTGTATCGGTGATAGTGTTGACCTTGAGAGCTCTTTTGTCTGATTTTGCACCAGTTAGCTTTTCTACTTACTTCAGAGATGGGTGCTTGTGAGCTTGCAGTTTGTTGATTGTAGGATATCTAGTTACTGCATGAATAATATCCTTTACTAATTTTTTTGGCTTATTAAGCCATAGATTCTGGTTATGCATTCTACTGAGAACTATCTTTATCCATTCTATTTTGAAAACTCTGGGAAAGTGTAATGCATTCGTGAGTCCTTTCACTTCCAGATGCTTGTGCTCTTCTTTAAGGTTTCCAGCTTCATCACATAGTGCCCTGTAGGCATTATCTATGTCTAGATCTCCCAATTCTGATATCTTATAGTGTATATAGGACCTTACGTCTTCTACCAATAGAACCCTAGGTGGGATTCTAGAGAATGCTCTGGAATCATCAGGTTACGATGCTATTTCTAGGTGCAGCTTGTATTTTGGTTCAACACAAGTGCCTCTACTGACAAGCTTGATCATTTTCTTTTTATCTTCCTTAATATTTTCAACTCTTGAATTCAATGCCATCGTGTTGCAGAAATTTAGGGTTTTTCGTAAATCAAACAGTGCGGTCAGTGAATGCAGGTACTTACTGAATCTTTGTGATTGCCCGTGAATCCTCTTAGTGGTGTTTAGAATCTTGCTGGAGTTTCTCTTCAATTTTTCTCTTCAATCACTCTACTAGGCTCTCTTGGTTTCTCAAAAATCATGGGTGCAAAATGAGTTCAGCAGTCGGTCTTTTATAAATTTTGTGCCCTAAGTTGTCATTAATGCTCACCAACTCATCGGTATTCAAAGACTGAGTTCGCCGGTTGAGGCATAAATAACATCTTCGGTGTAGGTGTAAAGTGTCGAGGTTGCCAGCAGTTTTGATGATGTCACCAATGATTGTCAGTAAAGTGGCGAAGACAACTTTCATCAGCTCAAGGATCACCGATGTCCATCGGTTTACACTTAGCCACTTGGCTTTGGTGTAAAGACCAATACATTCTGGTAAGTAGTGTTAACTTTTCTGTGTGTGTTCACTGATGGATATTTTGTACCCAATAACCGATGGTTGTTTTTTCAATAATGTTTAAAAGTGACAATATAGTTGGAAATGGTGATGACACCGGATCCATTGGATGGGGCATCATCAATTGCATTGCTTGTTCCATCACCTTTAGTGTTTGTGGCTTTTACCCAAATCTTGTTTCTCATCTTCTTGATGTCATCAACGGTATTTCCATTGGGATAATAACTTGTTTCTATCTATCGGTCTTTGCAATCTTTTATCACATGTCCAACTTTATGACAATGTAAACACGCCATTCCAGGATTGAACCATCCTCTTGGTTTTCTAGTCCATTTTCTCATATAGTTAGCAGATATATGACCATACCTTCCACATGCTATGCAATTTACCCATGTGTTATAGTCCCAAACATATGAGTTACCTTTTCTTGTCAGCTTGTAGCCATTATCAGGTTCTTTTGGTGTCCATGCCTTCTTATTCTTTTCCAACATTCCTGGTATGTATGTCCATTCATTTTGCAAGTAGGATAGTACTTGTCCATATAGGTTTCCTTCTTTGGATTTTTTACCTTGGATTTGCATTCATATGCCTTTTGTCCTTTCTTGTGACATTTATAACAATTACCAATGAAAATAGATTGTGATTGAGGAATACCTTTTATTTTGTTTCTGCAAACGTTTGAGGTGTGGCCTGGTTTTCCACAGTGATTGCATGACAGCTTCTTGGTTCTTAGAGTTGCATTTACATTCTTTTGATTTGATTAGTTAGATGAATCTCCATTGTTGGTGTAACCTATTCTTGTGTAGTTGTTGACTCTTCTTTGACCGTCAAGGAAATCATCCATTCTTTTGTTGCTATCTTTAGCTTTCTTGATCAATTCATTGTGCTGATTCAGAATTCTGACTTCATGCTTTAGTTTCTCATTTTCTTCCCTTAGCTCACCGATGATTTGTATTCTTTCAATGATTTCATTATTTAATCTGTTTACTTCTTGACTCATAAGAATAATCTGATTGGTAATCTCATGGTGATGCTCAGTAAGTCTTTGAATCTCTGATTCTTTTTCTTGTAGCTTTTTTGTTATTTTCCTCCTATCATCAATAGCCAATGTTCTCTCTAATTCAGCTTTTCTTGAATCATTCATGACATCAATCATTTTTTCCATCCAATTTTCTTAACCAATTTGCAGCATTTTGATTTGCTCTATCAGATGTAGATTGACTTCTTGTAGACTTGTGATCTCTTCTATTGATGTTTCTGAAGCTTTGCTCGTTGATGATTCAACATTGTTGAAGTAATCTGGTATCTCCTCTTCTTGATAATCTTTTTCAGTAAGCCTATTTGCCATGATCTTTCTTTCATCAAGCAACTTTCTTATGCTTACTCTCGCCTCTTTATACTGCTCATAGTAAATCTGAATTTGCAATTCCTCATTCTCAATAGTCTTGTCCAGTTTGTACTTTTCCATCGTGTGGATCTTTCCTCTTAAGTATTTAATATTTTCAAGAAAGAGACTTAGCTCTGATACCAATTGTTGGAATTATTGGAATGATGTACTGAGAGGGGAGAGGTGAATCAGTACCTCTAAATTTTTTTATGTGATTGACCCATTAACCTTTGTGTCATCAGATTTGTATATACCTATCTATTTGTTCATCTTTGATTATGTATGTGTGATCATAATATAAGTTATTTATATGTATAAATATTCAAGAAACATTCATGAAAACAAATAACACATAACACATGATATGATATCACAGAAAACTCCTGTTATGAAGTAAAAACTGTGGTGGGGATGTCTACCCACAAAAATTCACTATCTATAGATAAGAAGGGAGCTGGTAAAGGCTTGCAAATGATGAATTTTGATGATCTACCTTGTTAAGAGTATTAGAGTGGAGACCTGTTAGGATCTACTTCATTTGAAGCTTTAGCAACACCATTAGGTGTGCACTCTATTAAGAGATTTATCAAAGAACTGTTAAGTCCACCTTCTACAAAATGATTTCTATTGTGATGCACTTGTTAGAATGCAACTGCAATATAAATGTTGATATGATAGTGAATGCAATCTCTAATTTCTGATAACAGATCCTGTATAGCTTATAATGTATGTATGTAATCACCTTGAGTGATTGAGTAATACCTTGTCTCTGCTCGTCCGTAGCCTTCCTGTGTTCTTGATAACTATTGTGATATGTTTCTAAACTTTGCATGAATTCTCTTGTTCTACTTAGATGCTCTCCATAGCTACTATCATTCTTCAAATGATTACAAGTCCTTGTTATTACTTATGATGGAACATCTATTTATACTATTTTCTAGCTCTATTCTTGATTAACACTTTTCACATTAACTCTAGATCCAAGGTTTACAAATTGACCTTGATCTTTAGTTAGATATGTTTTAGATCTGTTAGGATGCTTTAAAAAATTTACAATATGCTTTCTTGGCCCTTAAGTTAAGATTTAAAACAAATAAAAACTCTATAAATAGAATTACATTGCTTTATCTGACATGTAAAATCAGATCCACTTTTTTCGGGTTCTTTAATTGACTGTCGGTTCTGATGGTCGGGCTGCTCTGTCAGTCTATTGGTTTTCTTCTCCTTCAGTGATCCTTACTTGAACTGTTCATTGGGTTTGCCTTTTCTAGTCTATCGGCGATGTTCCCAAAACTGAATCATCGGTTATGCTTGTCGTCAGTAATTTCTATACTTAGAATTTTCATGTTAGACATTTTTTCCTATCGAGCATGCTTGTTGTCCACCAGTTATGCTTACNCTGTCGGTTCTGATGGTCGGGCTGCTCTGTCAGTCTATTGGTTTTCTTCTCCTTCAGTGATCCTTACTTGAACTGTTCATTGGGTTTGCCTTTTCTAGTCTATCGGCGATGTTCCCAAAAATGAATCATCGGTTATGCTTGTCGTCAGTAATTTCTATACTTAGAATTTTCATGTTAGACATTTTTTCCTATCGAGCATGCTTGTTGTCCACCAGTTATGCTTACTGTCTTCCGGTTATGCTTATACCCATGACCTTCATCATGTTTTTTCCTTTAAGTATACTAATGGAAAAACTTAATGTCATCAAAGACATGTACAACTACCAAGCAGATGTGGGATCAACTTACACTAGTTTATGGAGGAGATGTAAATGTCCTAAGAGCTAAAGCTGAAAGTCTTCATGGAAAGTTTGATGACATGTGAATGAAGGAAGGAGAAAACATCACACAGTACAATAACTAACTTAAAGAAGTTGTGAATGCTATTTGAGGATCTGGTAGAACCATTGATGATTATGCTATTGTGAGTAAGATTATTAGAACTCTATTTCCTATATATTCTATAAGAGTCACTGCAATACATGAAATGAGAGTTGCACCTAGAAATAACATTATAGTTGATAGTCCTATTGAAAGCTTGATTTATTTTGATCTGAATAAGTTTGACAATAGTATTGTACCATCCATGGAGTCCACATTTATGTCCACTTTGAAAATTGATAAATCTAGTAGCAAACACATAATCAGAAATAACAGTGACAGTGATAGTGATGACAAGGAACTTGATGAGCTTGACGCTTTAATGGCTAGAAGATTGCATAGAGGTAAAGGAAGATATAAAGGTAAAATACCTTTGATATGCTTTAACTGTAAATAAATTAGCCATTTTTTTACAAGATGCCCTAAGAAAAGGAATGATGATAGAAATGATAGATCTAATGACAAAAAGGATGACCGAGACTATAGAGGAAATAGATAGTATAACAAAAGAGATAACCAAGATTATTAGATAAAGGTAAGAACGCTTGTTATATTGCTGGAGATAAAGTTAATGATAGTAGTTCTGAAAGTGGTGAAGATACTAAGATAGTGTTTATAGCATTAAAGGATGATTCAGATGAAGATGAAAGGTATGTAGAAACAACACTTATCTCTAAAGTTAGTAAATTGATAGTGGTTGTACGCATCATAAGACTAGTGATAAAGGAAAATTTGAATTTCTTGAACATTATGATGGAGGATCAGCAAAAATGGGAAATGATACACCCTTTCAAGTGAAAGGAAAAGGTACTATTATGCTGAACAATCAAATAAAATGTGAAAATTCTTAATGGATAAAAGGACTTAACTACAATTTGTTGAGTGTTTCACAGTTGAATAACACAAGTCACAGAATTGCATTTGATAATAGAAAAGCTAGAATCTATGATGGAAAAGGAAAATTGATCGGTACTGTTGAACAATCTAAAGGTAACCTATTCGATCTTGACACAACTGAAATTACTTGTTTATTGGAAAAGAATGAAGGTATATGGTTATGGAATAAAATACTTTGTCATGTAAATTTTGACAACATGGTTAAGATTAGTAGAAAAATAAAAGTTATTGGCTTACCGAGCTTATCTAAACTAGACTGTGTAATGTGCAAAATTGTCAAATGGGAAAGATGTCAAAATCTAGTTTCAAGAGAAAGAATTTTGAATTTAATGATATTCTAGAGTTAGTTCATACAAACCTATGTGGACCAATGAGACCATTGAGCTATTATGGAGACAAATATTTTATTTTATTTGTTGATGACTATTCTAGGATGATTATTGTCATATTCCTAAAAGAAAAATCTAAAGCATTTAAGATGTTTAAGTGGTATAAAGCTAAAGTGGAAAAAGAAACTAGTAGAGATATGAAGTTTTTAAGATCTGATAGAGGTGGTGAATTTATTTCTGATTAGTTCACTAACTTTTGTAGTTAGTATGGAATCAAGAGACAAGTTTCTGCACCAAGGAAACCACAATAGAATGAGATTGCTGAAAGAAGGAACAAATCAATTGTTGATTGTGTCAGAACATTAATGATTGAAAAGAGTGTTCCACAAACATACTAGAGAGAAGAAGTAAGAACAATAGTTTACACACTGAACCGAGTACAACTAAAGAGAGATTCAAAAAAAACACCTTATGAGCTATGATATGGTTATACTCCCTGTTAGCACTACATTGTTTTCTTTGAAAACTTCTTAGCCTTTGCTTTTCCCGGGATTTTTTGGTTTAAACTCCTGTGCTTTGCCACACAAAAGAAGTCAAAATCTCTTTTGAATTCCTATTCAAGTGCGGTCGCTTTGTCGCGTCGGTCTTTTTAACGTGTCTCTAAGTTGTGCAAGTGGGCGACGAGCTGTCAAGTGAAAGAGAATCGCGCAATCGCAATCAGCTTATGATTTGTGTGCGAGTGAGCGGGTTCAATGTTTTAAAGTGTAAATCGTGCAATCACGATGTCTTGTGAAAGTTGAGTTGTAAGTTAGCGATTGAGCGGGCTAAAAATGGTTAAAGTTATCGCTCACTCGCTAAGAGTTAACTGAATGAAGTATTGAAATAGCGAGTTAGCGACGGGTTAAAAGTTTGTATGTCACACAGTCGCTGTAACATTATGCTATCTATATCATGCTTCACGACCGAGTGAGTCTTGTTAAAAAATGAAATAGTCGCATACCCGCGTCAAGTTTTATGTCAATGTCACAAGTCAGCGACTGCGCGACGAGGTCATGTTCTAGAGGTCACCCAATCGCTTATGTTCTAACTTACTTGTATTTTGTAGTGCAAGTGCATGGCAAAGGTATGAAGTACCAATGTGAAGCTTCATCGCTCAGTCGCAGAAGCATTTTTCAAGATTCTTAAAGGTCTGCAACTTAGCGACTGAGGGACCATTCATCGCCTCGCTCAATCACTGATGCTTTGGGGTGATCAAAAGTAAACTTGCGAGTGTGCGATGAGTTAAAAGAGGAAGGTCATCGCTCACTCGCCAATCAACAAAGATGAAAGGAAAAGAGCTCGCGAGTAGGTGACTAAAGAAAGAAGGTGCTCAATCACGCACTCGCAGTCAGTGATAAAGTGAAGTTTTCAAGCTCGCGAGTTTGCGACTGAGCAAAGAACAGATGCCATCGCCCTCTCGCGTAGAAGGTTAAAGATGGAGTATTAAGTAGTGCGAGTGAGAGACTAGATAAAGAATATGGTAAAGAAATGAACGTCGCTCACTCGCTCAGATCCAAAAGTTATAGTTTGAACAGCCAACGAGTGTGCAATTATGGAATAGCTCAAAGATAAGATGCATAGTCGCTCAGTCGCTAGGACTTAGATGACGTGAAATGTTAACTAGCGAGGGTGTGACAGGTTAAAGTTAAAGGAAACATCAATCACTCGCATGAATCCAAAAGCAAAGCATAAAAGATAGTGAGTATGCGATAGACATAAGATGAAGTTAAAGAATTAGGTCATCGCTCACTTGTAGAAGGTGAAAACTGGAGTGAGGATGGATGGCGAGTATGCGACCAGTTAAATAATAGGGGTGCATCACTCACTCACAAGGATCTTTCCAAAAGTGAATAAAGTGCAGTATGTTGGCTAGTTTCAGGCTGACGAGTGCCAGATGGAAAAAAGTGTACACTCTCTTCCAGCTAGGATCAAATAGTGCAAGTTGATGGCAGCATTAATGACAGAATGAAATCTTCATGACAGTTCAAGTGCAGGAATTTAGCTTTCAAGTTGACAAGACACAATTCTTAATGGCTATAAGTGTAAATGATTGAGTCTGATTCTGTATAGCTCTCATTTCTGCACGCTGAGTTTTTCTGATAAGAGTAAGAAGCTTATTGGTTTGGAATTTTGTGTTTGGGACAGTAGAATTCAAAGAAGAAGGATGAGTCAAGCTATTATTCCTACTACCTCACAAGGGTCTGGAAAGAAGAAGGAAGTAGCACCAAAGAAATATACAGAAGAATTTTTTGAGTTGCTACCTAGGACTTTGAATACAAACAGCGTGGATTGGGAAGAATGGAGCGACAAATGGTCTCAATGCAGAAATCCGGTAACCCCAGACTACTCTGGTAGTACTTTATTTCATTATTTTTGGAATAATAGGGTCAAGCCAGTCCCAATTTGCAATCCAT
>MU226570.1:259883-294409 GCA_018584345.1 Thuja plicata | reverse complement strand
GAAGAAGAGATTGCCAAACTAAAGGAAGAATTGGAAGAAAGAAAAAAGGAAAAGACTCCAATCCTTGAAGAGGCAACCAATGTTGTGACAGATGTTGTCAAAGGTGCTAAGGAAGATTCTGCTTTGGTAGAGATACAGTCAAAGGATATATCACAGGAACAGGGCATGAATGGTATGTCTGTCATGTTTCTCATATTACAGCACATGATTGAAGTTCTGAAGCAAAAGATTGGTGTAGTATATACATTGTATGGATCCCTGCAAGAGGCCTCAAAGATAGCTGCAGAAGCTATGGTTTTCCTAGAGCCCTCCTTCAAACTTTGGTCAGGGAAGGAAAGAGTTTTAGATAAACTAAAAACAACTATGTTATATAGTGATGATTTCCCGGACTAAGTAACAGATACCATTGATATGGTAAATAAGTTGAATGATACTTTTGCCTGTTTTAATGGCAAATCTTATTTGATTAACAATAAATTGCAACTCTTTGGTGATCAGTGTCCACCATTGATCCCAAAGATTTATGAGAAAACAAGGGTGTTGAAACCACAATCAGATTGGGATTCTGGTTTTGATGCTATACTGGGAAATCGAGATATAAAGCTACATCTAGAAAAGTACACGAATGCAGAATATTGCAACGAACTGATCGATAGCTTTTGTAAATTTGAAAGAGATATGGCCAAATTTGTGTCCGAGGCTAGAACTTCCATGGATGCCAGGTAGGTGGAAGTTGTTGCCAGACTAGAGGAAGAGAAGACTTTTGATTGGCCCACCATTAAAGAAGTGAACAGATGGGAGGCAAAGCTTAAAGTATGAAAGAAATATGGTTAAGCCACAAAAAACAAACCTTGTCAGGCATTGCAAATAAGCTGCCACCCGTGTTCAGTTGCAAATTTTTGTTTCTAGTTTGTTGCAAGGTTGTTGCAAAATTTTTGTAAACCTTCCCAGTATGTCGGTAGCTTGTTGCATCCTTATGCTATAAAAGGATTCCAAGACTTCTGGGATAGAGATGGTCATTTCTACGTTTGAAAGGAATACTAAGTCAATTGTAAAATTTGGTTTTGAGAACCAATATATCAGGTCTTTTTGGAGAAATGTCTATTGAATGAAATAAGTGATAATGAATTTTGAATAAAATCCAGTTCATAGTTTCTGAAGCATTTAATGGGTTTTCTGTCTTCATTTTAACAGTCTGAATTTTGTCTAAATTGAATGTTCCAGGAATGTTTTCAATTTATATATCTGTCAGGCAGATTATGAAATACTTCTAGGGTTCTTTCAAGGAGAGAATATAAAAATACCTTAGATATATTTCACTAAAGTTCAGGCTAGAAAGTGAATTTGATGGATTAACTTGGCTAAGTGTACTGAGGTAGTTATACAAGGTATATCTATGTTTGTGTCAGATTCTGTAATTGCCTTAAGTTTTGTCTCTAATCATGCTGGTTAAAAACCATTCATAGATGACTCCATACCCTAGGATTGAGCACTGGTCTATTTTTCATTCAATCAAATGACTATCATTACTAAAATCAATCTTTACTTTCAGTCTGGTCTGTTTTAAATAAAAGTTACAGTGACCAGTTCCTGTAATTCCATCAATAACAAACTAGAATAATTTAGTGATTTCATTATTCTAAGTTTTAAAGGGCAATCCTACCTGAGTTAGTGGAGCTCAAAGTGTAGGAGGTTTCAAAACCTTGTTTCTATTGTTCTACTCTATGCTTGGTCAGTGTCAAGGATAAATAGAGTGAACCCTCTGAGGAATACTTTTGTGTCAGCAAGAAAAGGAAACAACACTCCCAATGTGAGCTATTTTAGAATATTTCATAGTCGGTGTTATATTCTGAAAGATGATTGAAATGGTAAATTTGATTCAAAAAGTGATGAAGGAATATTTATTGGATATTCTACTAAGAGTAAAGCTTACAAATGTTTGAACAAGACAACTAACAAAATCATTGAGAGTGCAAAAGTGAAAGTTGATGAATTTGCTGAGCTAAATGACGAGGACATCATGAGAGAACCTGAAGATTATAGTAAATTTTTTTACTGGGAAGAACCTGATATTATACCAACGTAGATGCCTAGATTTAACGTCAAATAGGGTAATGTTACTGAGAAATAGGTTAATGTCACCGGGCAACAGATAGCATAGACCATGAATCAAGAAAATGCTGAAATAAAAGATCATGAACTAGAAGACAATGAACCTACAAAAGAAGATGATGAAGGAAAAAGAGTTGAACTTGTATTTTGTAAATATGTTAGAAGACACCATCCAAGGAATTAGATCACTGGAGACAAAAGAGAAATAATAATGACAAGAAGTAAGTTTAGAGATGACACTTGTTTAATTTGTGAATTTGAGCCTATGAATGTTAGAGATACATTAGAAAATGAAGAATGGTTTAATGCTATGAATGAGGAAATTGAGAAGATACATAAAAATAAGGCATGGAAATTAGTACTAATACTGAGTGATAAAAATTTCATTGGCACCAAATGTATTTTCATAAACAAACAGAATGAAGATGGGAATGTAACCAGAAATCAAGCAAGATTAATTTGCAAAGGGTATTGATGGGGAGCTCCAACTCCTAGAGCTTTTCTTCTCTCTCCAAGACCCTTTCTTTGGTCTTCTTAGGGTTCCTATGACCACTCTACCTAGAGAACAACTCTATGATCCCCTATCTCCTTTAGAGCTCTCCGCCAACTTTAAACTCTCCTTAAGTCTCCATTCTTCTATGCACCCATAGGCTTATCCTAGCCACTTTCTTCCCAAGCTGTCCTTTCCAATAGTAATAGGATTCCTAACCATTCCTAGGTCACTTTCAACCGAACTTGATCCATTTTGATGGATCTCTCCTTTAGGTTTCAATCGATTTATTAATTTTCAATATTTTAGGCCTTGTAGCCTTTCAGGCCTAATTAGCCCTCCTAGACACTGTAATCTTGGATTTACTCGCAAAATCGCTTAACAACCCTATGACTAAATTTTGGATTATTTTTAGGACTACCCTAGGTTAGGATTTTCAAAGTTATAGACCAGGCCACTTTGTCCTTACATAGGACTTTCAACAAACCCCTATTTTTAAGGGTTTTAGGAACATGTACACCAATCTGTGTTCTTGTATTGAACTAGGTGATCTACTCAACTCCTCTGATCATCTCCTTGCATCCAATTATCAAGGAATCTCTTCTCTACATTCTCCCATAATTTATTGGTTTCACCCAATCCACTTAGCAATCTTTATTGCTACTGTCTCATTTAAGCTCCTAACCAGAATGCACTGGCACTCGCCTAGGGCTTGGTGTTAAAAATTCTTCCCCTACAAAAAAAGACTCCAAAAGACATATTTAAACTATAAAAGAAGTCCCCTTCTTTATTCCAAGATTCCATAGAGATTTGACCATGGTAATTCAAGAGGGGTGCATATTTACATGACTGACTCAAAACTAGATAGCAAACGAGAAGAAAAGAAATAATTTACAAAATCTTAACCAATATTCCTAGATAACTAAACCAATGCTACACCAAGTATATAAATTCCTAACCAAAAGGTCTCAATTCATTATTTCATCACTTTCAATCCACTAATCAACTGGATCAAAGCTCTGTTACAGAATACAGTAAAAAACTCTCCTTCACAACATCATTCCATACACAATGACAACCAAATGTCAGATTAGGGTTTAATCCACCTTATATACCATATTCCCACATGTTTGGACCCTCATGTTGGAATTTGGGGACCATTAAATCCCTTTCCTATTTTTTAGGAAATGTTGTCATGACAACTTTTCAAAATTGAAAAGTTGTCATGAGTAACTTTTACATCTTTTAGAATTTTATCAAACCACTATGCCTAATGAACCAAATTGACTTCAAATAATCATATAAGACCTTCAAAATCATAAAAACATCAAAACCCCAAATTTCACTCGATTTTGGGATCTCAATCCAAGTTTGACCATTTGGTTGACTTCCTAGGACCTAAACACCTAGATCCTATTTGATCTCATCAAACACTAAAACCTAATCAATCATATCTCTACACATACTCAAAAAACACTTGGGAATTAAAATTTAGTCCTTACTAACTTTGGTGGTTGGCTAAACCAAGCTACATGCCAAAATGATTCAAAGATCTTTGCAAGACCTTAAGGTTCTCCTACACCATCCTCCCCCTGCAACAAGAAAATCAAGATACTTTGGGTGTGATAAAATCCTTTCTTATTCCATGATTCTTAAAGTATTTATCTTCTATCCATGTAGCCTCTGACTAGGTTTGGTGTTCCCACTTCACTAAGTGTTCAATCTAGTCTTTCTTCCTTGTTTTCTTGTTCACTCTTGAATCCAATATTCTTTCCACTTGTGGCTTAGTTTGAACAGGTACACTGAGTTCTTCCACATCCCTATTTATCTTTGTACTATACTATCCTTCATCTATCTCTATTCCTTTATATGGAATTAGATCCTTCACATTGAAAATGGGAGAAATAGACATATCTTTTGGTAGATCTATCTTGTAGGCATTGACACCATACTTGGCTATCACCTTACATGGTCTGATCCTCTTCATTTGTAAGTTTTTTGGTATCCCATTTTGTAATCTAGCCTTATTCTAAAAGACCATCACCAAGTCTCCTGCCTAAAATTGTAGGTCTCCCATTCCTTCATCTTTCTTAGCCTTCACCTTCTAATTCGCCTCCATTAGAGTCTTCTTCACTTGTTCATGGACTTCTATCATTGACTGTACAAAATCATCTGCATGTCCACTAATTCCCTCATATAATTTTAAGTCTCTAAGCTCTAGTACACCCCTTGGATGTATGCCATATACAATCTCAAATGGAATCTTACCAGTAGTCCTATTTGTGCTATCATTGTAGGAAAATTCTGCCTGTGGAATAACTTGTTGAACCATCCTTGCCTGTACTCTTTTGTCAAACACCTTAGAATGTTTCCAATAACCCCGTTGATCACTTTTGTCTGACCATCCATTTGAGGATGATATGCAGATCCATGAGACAAGTTGGTTCCTAGTGTTCTCCATAGGGTCTTCCAAAAGTGCCCCATTAACTTCACATCTCTGTCTGCAACAATACTCATTAGTAAGCCATGTATCCTAACTATCTCCTTGAAGAAAAGGTGGGCAATGTGATTGGCATCATGGGTTGTCTTACATGTGATGAAGTGACTCATCTTACTGAATTTGTCTATAATCAAAAACACATTGTCTAGATTAGTTGGAGTCCTAGGTAATCCCACTATGAAATCCATACTTATGCACTCCATTGGTCTACTTGGGATGGGTAAAGGATGGTAAAGAGATGCATTTTATGATGTCCCCTTTTCCTTCTCACATACTCCCCACTTCTCCACATACCTTCTAACATCTTTCTGCATTTTAGGCCACTAGTAGAATCTTTCCATTAAGTCTAGGGTCTTATTCAACCCAAAGTGTCCACTCAAACTTCCATTGTGCTTATCTTGGATGAGATTCTCCCTCATGGAACACCTTGGAACACATAATTGTTTTCCTTTAAACAAAAAACCATTCTATAAGGTATAGTATGCAAACTCACTATGAAAGTGATTCTCAAAATCAGTACACACCTTATGAATCTCTAAGAAATCACTGTCTCACTCATATAGGTCTTTGAATCCTTCAATCCCTATACTCTACAATTGAATCTCTTGGATGGTGAGAAATCTCCTACAAAGGGCATCTCCTACCTTATTATTCACCCCCTTTTTGTGCTTGATGGTGAAAGTATATGATTGCAGAAACTCCATCCATTTTATGTGCCTCAAACTAAGCTTCTCTTGTGTATTTATGTATCTTAAGGCCTAGTTATCAATATAAACCACAAATTCCTTGGGAAACAAGTAGTGACTCCACTTCTTAAGAGCCTGGACCAATGCATAAAGGTCAAGATCATATGAGGAGTATCTAGACTTTGCCTCATTAAGCCTCTCACTAAAGAAGGCTACTGGTCTTCCTTCCTGACTTAGGAATGCACCCAGTGCTATGTTACTAGAATCACATTCCATAATGAAAATTTTATCAAAACTTGGTAAAACCATTATTGGTTGGGTGGCTACTTCCCTCTTAAATTTCTTAATACCTTCATTGGCCTCCTTGGTCCATACAAACTTTGTTTTAAGTCCTCCTTTGATAGTATCAAGGACTGGTGCACAAATTTCACTAAATCTCCTAAAAAAATTCCTATAAAATTGGGTTAACCCATGAAAGCTTCTGAATTCACTCGCCATCTTAGGAGTAGGACAACTCAAATTGACTTCAACCTTTCTCTTGTGCATCTTCAATTCACCTTGGGATACTACAAATCCTAGGTAGACTAGTTCTTGTTTCATAAACTCATTCTTTTCAAGATTTATGGTGAGATTCTCCTCCTACAACCTCTTCAACACTATTTCCAAGTGTTTCATATGCTCTTCCTTTTTTTAACTAAATATGAGGATGTCATATAACTAAACTACTACAAAAACCCCTATATAGTTTTTCAAGACTTCATTCATGACCCTCATAAAAGTAATAGGTGCATTTGTAAGCCCAAATGACATTACTAACCACTCATATAACCCCTCTGTGGTTTTAAAATATTCCTTCCACTTATCACCCCCTTTCATTCTAATATGATAGTACCCACTCTTCAAGTCAATCTTTGAGAAGTACTTAGCACCCCCTAAGCAACCCATTAAATCTTCTATTCTAGGAACATGAAATCTATATCTAATAGTTATCCTATTAATTTCCCTAGAATCAGTACACATTCCTCCCTTCTTAGGAGCCAAAAACACTAGGAAAACACATGGGATTATGCTCTTCCTGATCAACCCCTGATCCAATAGCTCTTGAACTGTCCTTGCTATCTCCTTGTTATGTTCTGGTGTCATTTTGTATGCAACCTTGTTTGGCAATGATGCCCCTGGCACAAAGTCAATTTTATGACTTATCTCTCTCTTTGGTGGTAATGTAGCAAGTGTCCCTTCACAAATAATGTCTTTAAACTGATCTAGTAACTCTTTCATTTCTGTTGGCATGGGTGCTTGTTTAGGTGTCTCCCCCCCTTTTGGCTTTACTAGGATAGCATAACCAATTTCACCTTCATCCTTCATGTATTTTAGTAATTCTTTCCCACTAATTAGAAGAGTTTTGGATTTTATATTCTATACTGTCTCTTCTTCTATCAAAGACTCTATCTTATAAGTTACTCCATTCTTCTTGAATGAGTACTTATTCTCCTTCCCATGGTGAACTACTTCGCTTTCATACTTCCATGGTCTGTCTAGAAACAAATGGCATGCATCCATTGGAAACACATCACAAAGTATCCTATCTTGATACTTTCCAATAGTGAATTCATCCCACACTTGTTCATTCACCAAGATATCTTGTCCCTTATTCAACCAACTTACTTTGTAAGGGAATACATGAGGAATCTTCACCAACTTAAGTTTTTGTACTGCTTCCTCCGAGGTCACATTGTCAGTATATCTAGAGTCAATTATGACCCTACATACCTTACCAAGTATCTTGCATTTGACCCTAAATAGACCCCTTCTCTGCTTGTATTCATCCTTTGTAGGTGCCTTTATTAGAATCCTCCTAAGAATAAGGTTTTGTCCCTTCTCTGAATCCAAACTGATCTATGATTGTTTAGTCATGTCCTCTTCTTGTGCAAAAAAAATCTTCTTCTCACCTTGTGAAGATGTTGGCTTATCTGGACACCTATAAGTAGGGTGACCTAATTGGCCATTGTAGTAACACTTCATTGTAGAAAAATCTGAGCTCCCTCCAAACCCACCTAATCCTCCTCTTCCACCACTATGAAATCCTCTTCCTCTATTATTGGACTCATGGTTTTGTTCCACATAATTAGACTCGCCTTGATTTCTATTTTCATTTCCCCTTCCACTAGAACCACCTCTATGTCCTCCTCTAGAATCTCTACCTCTTCCTCTACCCCTAGAGTTGGAGTCTTGTCTCTTTATAAGTTTCTCTTCCAATTTTTGAGCCATTTGAAAACAACTATGAATGGAGGTTAGAGTAAAGAGGCTTAGCTCTTCTTGTATATTCCACCTTAATCCATTAAGGTACCTAGCGATCTTGATGCTCTCTGTCTCTTGCAACCTAGATCTAAGACAAAGCTTCTGAAAATATTTAGTATAGGATGCCACATCTAGATCCTTTTGTCTGAGATTCTATCTCTTCTTATGTAGTTGAATATCATAATATTCTGGTAGGTAGTTTTCCTTCACCTTAGCCACCATAGCTTTCCAATTTTCTATTGGCTTCTTCCCTTCTTTCTCTCTTTCTTCTTGTAGAAATTTCCACCAAGTTAATTCTTGTCCTCTTAGCTTTGATTTGGATAACTTCACCTTCTGTGCCTCTGTGATACCATCCCATTCAAAATGGTTCTCCATACTTTAAATCCATTCCATAACCATCTCTACATCCATATTTCTAGAGAACTATGGAATTCATTCTAGGGCCTTGCCACTTAATGCCTTGAGGGCCTTGAGGAATGGTTCCTTAGGTAGAGGAGGGTCAGGCTCTAGTTCTGTCTCCTATTCAACTTGTTTATTTCCTTTATCTTTATCTTCACTCATATGTTCTTTCATCTTACTAGCTACCTCTGCAACTTTTGCCAACTTCAACTTCATTTATTCCATAGCTTCTTCAAGAAGCCTATTCTTGGACCTAGTTTCTCTAACAAGTTCCTTGCCAATTTCACATTGGTCACCATGGTGCTTTCTCCAATAGATTCACTTCCCTCTGACATACACTAACTACTTCCCAAGCCTTTCAATGACTCTGATACCAATTGGATGGGGAGCTCCAACTCCTAGAGATTTCTTTCTCTCTCCAAGACCCTTTCTTTTGTCTTCTTAGGGTTCCTATCATTTCCCTACCCAGAGGACAACTCTGTGACCCCTATCTCCTTTAGAGCTCTCCACCGACTTAAAACTCTCCTTAAGTCCTCCATTCTTCTATGCACCCATAGGCTTATCCTAGCCACTTTCTTCCCAAATTGTCCTTGCCAGTAGTAATAGGATTCCTGACCATTCCTAGGTCACTTTCAACTGAACTTGATCCATTTTGATGGATCTCTCCTTTAGGTTTCAACTGAGTTCTTAATTTTCAAAATTTTAGGCCTTGTAGCCTTTTAGGCCTAATTATCCCTCCTACACACTATAATCTTGGATTTACTCACAAAATCCCTTAACAACCCTATAAATAAATTTTGGATTCATTGTAGGACTAGCCTAGGCTCTAGGATTTTCAAAGTTTTAGAGCCCCACTCTGTCCATACATAGGACTTTAAACAAACCCCTATTTTTAAGGGTTTTGGGAACATGTACACCAGTCTTTGTTCTTGTCTTGAACTAGGTGATCTACTCAACTCCTCTGATCATCTCCTTGCATCCAATTATCAAGGACTATATTATCTACATGCTCCCACCATTTATTGGTTTCACCCAGTCCACTTAGCAAGCTTTCTTGCTACTGTCTCATTCAAGCTTCTAACCAGAATGCACTGGCACTCGCCTAGGGCTTGGTTTAAAAAACATTTTCCCTACAAAAAATGACTCCACAAGACATATTTACACTGTGCAAGGAGTCCCCTAATTTATTCTAGCATGCCATAGAGATTTGACTATGGGAATTCAAGAGGGGTGCATATTTACATGACTGACTCAAAACCAGACAGCGAACCAGAAGAAAAGAAAGAATTTACAAAAGATTAACTAGTAACACTAGATAACTAAAACAATGCCTCAAAAAGTATCTAAATGCAAAACAAAAGGTCTCAGTGCATTATAACATCACTTTCAATCCACTAATCAACTGGATCAAAGCTCTATTACAGAATACAGTCAAAAACTCTCCTTCACAACACTCAGTCCATACAGAATGACAACAAACTGTCAAATTAGGGTTTAATGCACCTTATATACCATAGTCCCACACGTGTGGACCCGCATATTGGGATTTGGGAACCATTAAAGCCCTTTCCTAATTTTTAGGAAATGTTTTCATGACAACTTTTCAAAATTGAAAAGTTGTCATGAGCAACTTTTACATCTTTTAGCATTTTATCAAACCACTATACATAATGACCCAAATTGACTTCAAATCATCATATAAGACCTTCAAACACCTAAAAACATCAAAATCCCAAATGTCATTCCATTTTGGGATCTCAACCCAAGTTTGACCATTTGGTTGATTTCCTAGGACTTAAACACCTAGATCCTATTTGATCTCATCAAACACTAAACCCTAATCACTCCTATCTCTAGACATACTCAAAACACACTTGGGAATTCATATTTAGTCCTGACTAACTTTGGTGGTTGGATAAACCAACCTACAAGCCAAAATGATTCAATGATCTTTGCAAGACCTTAAGGTGCTCCTGCATCAGGTATGTACAAGAAGAAGGAATTGTCTATGGAGAAACTTTTGCACCCATTTCTAGACATGAAGGAGTAAGAATACTACTTGCATACGCTGCATATAAAGGATTCAAGGCATATCAGATGGATGCAAATTCTACACATTTTTTAATGGAATAATGGAAGAAGAGGTATATATTGAACAACCTGGGGGATTTGTTGATCCTAATCAGACACACATGGTATGTAAGTTGTACACAAAGCTTTATATGGACTAAAGAAAGCACCGAGAACATGGTATGAAATATTGTATTCATATCTTATAAGTAGTGGATTTATTAGAACACGTGACAACAACAATTTTGTATCTAAAAGGAGAAATGATGATAAGACACTTATTGGTGAAATATTTGTTGATGATATCATATTTGGAGGTAATGATAACTTATGCACTTCATTTGCTGATAAAATGAAGAAAGAATTTGAGATGTCAATGTTTGGTGAGATCAAATTTTTTCTAGGATTGAAAATTTTACAACAAACTGTAGGTATCTACATTGCTCAATCAAAATACATCAAGGAAGTACTCAAGACATTCAGAATGGAAGAATCAAAACCAGTCGGAACACCTATGGTGATAGGATACAAACTGACAAAAGAAGACAAGACACCTAAGGTAAATCAAACCTTGTTACAGATAAATCTCTTATCCGAGTAGTATAGTGAAGTCTTTATTATAATATTCAGAGAATGTTGAGTGTTTTCTTGTTGACCCCACAGTGAATGCATGGTCAAGAGAGAACTGTTAGTTTTAAATCCTCTAACAAGGTCACATTTAACAATGTGCATTGTAACCTTTAACAGGGTTGGCTCTTCACCGATCTCACTTAAGAAGAGTGAAAATATTTTGGGTTATAGATCCTAGGTGGTTTTTCCCTTAGCAAGGTTTCCACATTAACAATCTATGTGTTAATGTGCATGAATGTTGTGGGTTGTTATTTTACTTTACACTTTATTTTATTGACCTAGACCGGTAATCACAATATTAATTTACTAACACTCGGTAAACACTATTGATGAATGTTTAAGTTTATAGAATACATTTTCACCGAGTTAATTTATATGATTGAATTGTTTTGGTATACATATGGATAAATTTGGGACTGTAGGATAATTTGTGACGAAAATGATTCTAACTGATTCAACCCCCTCACAGTTATTATAATAGTAGATGTTTTGGTTGTAACAAGATTGGACACATGAAGAGAAATTGTAGAGGTAAATCCCCTTTCAAACCTTTTTCTGGTTATTACTTTAACTGTTATGCAAATCAGCACAAGAAAGAAAAATGTAGGAAAACTGATCAATCAAGATACAAACAAGATTGGATTAGTGAGGAGACAACAACTAAGACAACATGTTACAAATGTAAAAACCTTGGGCACATTGCAAGGTATTGCAAGATGTAGGTTTATCAGAACATATCACCTCCTATATGCTACAAATGCAACAATCCATGGAATATAGAGAATTTTTGTAGGTACAATTGAACTGGAAACAAAAGAGGACCACCTCGTATGGTTATAAAGAAGAATATTGGTGATACTGGTAAGAGTCTTGCAAAGTACAGAGTGAATTTGAGAGTTGTTTCAAGAAAACAAAAGATATCAACACTAACAAGGTATGGAAGGTAAAATAATCTAGTGAGGAAAAGGTTCAGGGACAGTCAGTAGATGCTACTGAGTCTTCGCCTAGTGCTAACATTTCTGCATCAACCTAGATGACCAAGCATGGCCTTATGGGGAGCATTGGAAGAATACATCTAAATTCTATCCATCCCCTTCATTTGAGGAGTAAGCTTGGGCAAGCTTAGGGAGAGCATGTAGAGATGTTTTGGAACACATATCTATGATCGCCTGGTTTTATATATCTATATACTATGATCGCCAGATTGCTACTCAATCAGTCTGTGTGCTGAAATGAGTTTATTGGCAACTACGTCATTTTTCACTCGACAAAGTATATGGATAATTGAAAGAACATAATTAGACATTATTTGCAGAGAAGAGCCTAAGGAGATCAGATTCTTGAGAAGAAATATAGTTGTACCAAGTATGTTGAAGAGTTTGATTGAAAGCAAAGATCTCGCATTTCCGTAGTAAAAATGTATTTAGATCGATTGTGAAGATTTTGAAATCGACACACCTATGATTTTTGATGTTATAGAGAGACCTAGGTACAATTTCAAGAAACACCCTTTCAAATCTACTGAGGATGACCTCAAAGGCACGTTTTCTCAAACACCCTACGAAATTTTCCATGTCGAAGATATTAGGGCATATATACATACAAGTTTGAAACTTTGGGAGACGAAGAAATTGCCACTGAGATGGAAAGCATGTTAGGTGATGGTGGAAAGATGAAAGATGAGTTCACACACCTAAATGACCTAAGCATTATGAAGATAACTGAACTTTACGACTTTGACGAAGATGAATGGATAAAGATTATATTGAGCAGAGTTCATGATTAGTTCATATGGCTTGGAGATCAGCTTGTGAAGATCTGTAGTGACTTTATTCATACCATAACAGGATTGGACAATACAGGTATAGTACTTGTTGCTGAGAAGAATACAAAGAAAATGGTAGAAACCCGAACACATTTGCAGTGGGACAAGAGAGCGATGACAGTAAAAATTTGTGTAGACATTAAAAATCAAAATATAGCTTGTGGGTATTAATGGTTCTTTAGTTGTCAGCTTTTTGGTTTCTTAAAAATTTAGTAATCAAGAGGTTGGATAAACAAAGAGTGAACAATAATTGGAACAAGGGTGGCCAATGGTGCTTTTCCCTTAAATCCCACTATAACCTATGATAAATTACAGGTATATCACTTTTCTCAAACAAATTAATTTTTCCAGTTGCAAATGAACTCAAGATAAATACCCTAACACCATTAAAATTTGGTTATAATGTAATCTTTCTCAAAAAATGGTACAGTTAATATTTTTGGGTTGAATATCAATGTCACACAAGTATGTAGTTTCAACCATAAAACATATCTAGTGAACGCAACTTATCATTTGTTCCTTGTCATCATAAAGTATCATATGACTTGAGCAAGCAAAATTACTTTACTTTTTATTAGCTACTTAAATGTTCATATTACCATCTCAACAAAACCATTGTGTATATATTCTACAAGGTCCACAATATAAAATCTAACAAAATATAATTTGATGCATATACAAGATATATTAGTTTAATTTACTTTTTCAATACAAAATTTAAATACATAGAATATTTTGTATAACATTTTAAATATGCTTGTATTTTATATTTTCTTTTAATCATTTATTTTTAATTCAAAACAATTTTTTTTGCATATTTGAGCAAAACATTATTGGAATTATATCAAAGAGGTGTGCTTGGTCTTATATTAATGGTATTTACTATAGACAATTGTAAGTGTTTTTTTGTGTTGAAGGAAACAAAGAGAAGAAAATATAATATGGGTAAAGTGGAAGATTCCTTGGAATTTTTTTTTGTGTTGAAGGAAACAAAGAGAAGAAAATATAATATGGCTTTGGAGGCAAGCAGAGGAAGTCGTCATTGAGGGATGGTTATTGTAAACAAAACAAAATTGTATATTGTTCATTGCTGCATGCTTATGCAAATGGGAATGAGATAAAAAGAATGAAGTCTCTTACAGATGAGATATGTGCTTGCACAATTTATCCTCGCATAATTCTTCTCAATACACTTGTGCTAGAAAACACAAAGTGTAATCTTCTCCCAACGACAGAGTGCACATTCTCAGAGTTGAATAGAAGGGGTTTCTTAATAGATTTATATAATTTCAATGCTATGATTGCTATTTATGGGAGGTTAGGCTTGGTTGATAAAGCACAAAATATTTTATACTCTATCAAGGAGAATGGTTTGGTTCCTAATTTAGTAACACACAATAATTTGATGAATTTGCATGGTAGAAATGGACAATGGAGGAAAAATGTAGGAATTCTTAAGGAAATGCAAACAATGGGTTGAAGCCATATCATCTCTCTTATAATATGCTTGAAGAAAAGGTGGTCTGATGCAAGATGCTCATATACTTATAGAAATGATAGCATCTGACCTTTTCATTGATGTTATCACATACAATTCATTTGTTTCTATCTATTCAAATCTTTCAATGTTTGAGGAAGCTATGGATGTTGTTGAGTACATGTAGAAACAAAGATGAAAGCATAATGAGGCCACTTGTAATGCTATCGTAGATGGATTTTGCAAAGTGGGTAGATTCAGGGAAGCAACTGCATTTGTTTATGATATCAAGAAATCTGATCAATTTTTTAGTTAAAAAAAAGAAGCTGGGCTTGTTGAACGCCTACGTGATTATCGAACTTAAGAGCTGTCAGTCAGGGGCATTTTTTAAATGGTCATCAGGAACAATTTGTCGTAGATTTCTAGGAATAATTCAAAAATCTTTGGATGTGCAGTGCATAGATTGGTATTTATCAACAAATTGGTAAGGCTAATTTAGCAAATATAGATGCTCTGTAAGTTCACTATCCTGTCTTATTGTCACATATGTTGAATGCCATATGACTAGGCATTCTTCATTTTGCATTCTTTTATGAGAATGTTTCAAACCCGGTGGTAGTTACATGGTCTGAAAAGTTGACTGCATGACTTATACTTGGATAAGAACTCCCAAATTTGTATCTAATCTTCCACACGAGTGCTTAGACATTTAATATTATTCTGTATATTATGAATTAGAGAACTTAACATAGAATGACATTTTCATTGGAGAAACTGGAGTTTCTTGCAAACAGTTGAGAGCATTTTTTGGCACCAAATCTACAAAAGATTTCTCCTCTTTGGTATTTGGAAAATATGGTACTCTCAAATTTCTGGTAATTTTAGTGTATATTGGAAGTTCATTTTCAGTGAAGCAAAACCAAGGCAACTTACAAGCGAAATCTTGGTGACACTGTTCTAACTGTCCAGTTATTTTAAATTTGAGATAGCATGTATTTATAACCAATCTGAAATTGTATTTACTAATGTTTTAATGGAATCTACCTTTACATCTTACCGATTTATGATAATTATTAATGCTTTGTGATTCTATGATGTTCATTTTTTCACAGATTCCTAAAGGACACGTTACTATTTCAGCTCAAAATGAATACGGTGTGGGTGACATTGACTAGGCAATATCCTATTAGGGTGTCCATAAATGGTGTGGGTGACATTGACTAGGCAATATCCTATTAGGGTGTTCATATTTATGGTTTTTATATTGGAAAAAGGAAATCAAAATAAACCTAGGAATAAAGATGTGGAAGGGATAATTTTATTGCTTCTTTGGGTATATTATTGGGGTTGGGGTATAGGGGACTACACATTTAAGAATACCTTTAAATCTCTAGCAGTGTTAGTGATGGCTTTGAGAGTCCTAAATGGAGTAAAATCAGGTTTAAGTGGGATTAACATTTGAAAACTTGATTCTTGAAGGGACATCAAACTTAACAAGAAGTGGCATTATTTTTTCATTCATTGGAGTTGAAATCATTCGCTAGTGGGTATTGGCAAAAACACAAGGATTCATTACTATGGCATGATTTCTGCTCCAGAGAGATTGGCCATCATGAGATTGTGGATGTTCTTCTGTGAGCGAGAACTGTCTTCCCATGCATCTCCAAGATCACAAGAATTACGTTTTTGATCTTATATATTTAGATCTTCAATAGTCATAGCTACAATTTCAAGGTAGTGTCATCTATATAAAACTACAATAGTCATGTATGTCAAATAGTTGCGGTTCTAATCAAAGCAGAGGATGATGTTCAGAGTTTAACTTCATCCAAGCCTAAATAGGTAACCATGTTCTTTTCACATTTTAAAAACCAAATTTTTGTCTTCTATAGAGAGAGAATTTAAAACATATGCCTCCAATATTTACCTTAACTTATGATTTTGTATAAGCTACCACCTCTTTAGTCTTTATATGAAATATACACAATGGATTTAAACCAAAAATGAAACTTCAAATATTAGGGTTCCAAAAATTTATTTGGAACAATATTTGTCATTTTAGCGAAGCTTTACCAACCATTTTCTTCCCCTTCTATAGCAGCCATTTGGGTCTACCCATCATTCATTGAATGCTTGATGAAATTTCTATTATGGAATTTGGGGCCATCATCCAATATGTTACATAAATTTATGAGTCGCAAGGAACCATTGGAATATTGTGGAAGTTCTTAATAGCTTTGAGAGAGAAGCGAATGGATGTAGAGTCACAAAACTTCAATTATCTAAGCTTTGCTTTGTTATTGCAGCTAGTTGTGACTTCCATGATAGGTATTCCCCAAAAGTAGGAGGAGATTGACAAGAACATGAATGAATTGGAGAAATTCTAGATGTGTATGACAAGAGGCTCTCAGAGAGAAGGCTCTCAGATAACCTTTCTCAATTTGTACATCCCTCTATTAAAAAGGTACAAACTCAAAGTGGTGCCTTTGCTTCCATCATGGTAGGGTTTTTATGCAATCAACGGATTATAGTGAAACCTTAAAACCCCAAATAAACATGAATCAACTATATCAAATTCATGTAAAAAAAAACTAATTTACTTCAAAAACTAATTAGAAGCACTTTCATATAAATTCACAAACCTAGATCAATTTCAAGCTTCGCGCATATTGGAACTTGAGGATCACTTGTGTGGTAATATATTTCTTGTCAATCTCAAATCAAAGTTAGATCTTTGTAAAAATGAATTTGGTTTTCTTTTGTTCATCAGAGCCCTTCTATAGAAGTTTTTAGTTCTTAATTTTTTAAAAAAATCCATAACTTGATTGACAACTGAACCATATCCACTAGTAAAACTGATTAACAATCTTACTAGGTTGACTAGCTATGAATGAAAAAATATAGCAACTTCCCTAATATATAACAAATCTCTTTATATTTTTATTGATGTACAAACAATAGTATCTCAAAGAGATAATCACCACTTAGAGCTAATTGAATGTTCAACCAGAATTACAAGCTATAACAAGAAGAGATGCAATGAAAACTCATGCATTCAGATACATCTAGAAGTTGGTTCAAGATGTTCAATACAAACCTACAAGAAGTTTCATCCTAAAAAGAATACACTAATGATACATAGGTCAAAGATTATTTTCTAAAAATATTAAGAAAAGTTTAACTTCTTTTGGAAGTGATAGATAACTAAGAGGAAGGCTATTAAACACACTCATTGTGTAATTACCTAAAATTAGTTTTCATCATTTATTTTCTATGATGATAGCTTAAAAATTAAGATATGTATAGGAAACTTTTATGCAAAAGAACAATGATATATTGTACATTAAAAAATACAATTCCAATTTGAAAGTAAAACTAACATTTTCCTACCTATATTCTTAAATCATTAATTCA
Organism: Thuja plicata; assembly: GCA_018584345.1. Taxonomy (NCBI): domain Eukaryota; kingdom Viridiplantae; phylum Streptophyta; class Pinopsida; order Cupressales; family Cupressaceae; genus Thuja; species Thuja plicata. Next base: position 276,508 of record MU226570.1, on the reverse strand, counting down.
CTTCAATACTATAGATACTTTTAAACCCTGTTTTTGTTTCAATTCAATTTAGTTGTGCTATTTCATTTCAACTAGACACTTACAACACCTCATGATGTTATTATTGATCTCTTCCTAAATAAACACATAGGTTTTTTAAAGTGGAAACAAAGAGTCAAGAGTTAAGTCAAAGGTTATACCAACTACCAACAAATCACAAGCAATGTGCAATATTTCTCTTTCCTTTTACTCTCTTAATAATACCTATTCAAATATTTGAAGTTTAAAAGATGTATCAATCATGGTGCCAAAGGTAGAAAAATAAATGATGATTTTCATAAAACCAAATCCCAATTTTGCATGCTGACCAATTCTGGAACCACATTTATAATATGGCCATCTTGACTTGGAACCACTGGGGCAACATTTAGGTCGTTAGCAATGAAATACTAGAATCAATTATCGTTACATATATAATTCGAGGGATTTAATATACCAATGTTAAACCTCGTTTACAGTAGCTCAAATATAGTAATAAGAATGAAAGCATGCAAACACGTGAAAAATAAGAAGTTTCAACATTATATCTGTTATTCCAGTTGAATGGTTATTAATCTACCACATTGATTTATTTCCTCTTCTATGTATCATCAACCCTTTGAACAACAAGATTATCTTCTGCTCCACCAAGACCAAAGAGGGCAATTTAGTCTTCATGTAATAAGATTATTGACATTTTTTGATGGGATGATTCTTGTTGAACTGGCAAAGAGAACTGGTGGAGGTATTGACACTTTGCAACATATTCTTCTGAATATTGGTGAGTAGGTCAGCTTAGAATTCCAGCCTATTACAATGGATGTTGCAAAGCTTGTTGCAATGGTAATTTAAATTTTCCGTCTAACTCTTCTATTTATTTTTCTACTGATTTATTTATTTTTTAACAAATCCATTTTGTGCATATCCAGTGATCGTGAAGACCACATTTATTTCAGGCATTATGTCCAACATTTCATGTGCCTTGTCTTGCTTCCACATTCTGCATACATTTCTAAAATGACAGTTGTAACTACAACATCTAACAAAAGTCCTCAGCCTATTATCCTTGGATGGATGCACATACCCTGTTCCAAATCACCTATTATTCCAAATCACCTATTTTGGCATAAGCAAAGAGGATGTTGGGATAGGTTGATTTCTAAGTTAGGGTTTAATATAAAATCAATGGATTTTTCGTTTGTTTGCTGGAATTGACCTGGAATTGGAAAACAGGAATTGGTTTCCCTTTTCAAAATTGAATTCTCAATTCCAATTCCACGAGTCAATTCTAATTTTAGGTAGGTTTTGAGGTATGCTTATTTTGGACCAAAATTGGAATTGACCTATACCAATTCACCAATTCCTGTTTTCCAATTCTAGGTCAATTCCAGCAAACAAACCTAGTAAAAGCTTAAAATTACAAACCATTGGGCAACATTTCTTTTCAATTTTATGTACTAAAAATGCAGATCCGCTCTAAAAATAAATTTAGAAGCACCAAATCAATTTTGTAGAAATTCACAAGTCACAAACAGTGACCAATTTCAAGCTTTGCATATAGTGAAACTTAAAGACCACTTTTCTGCCATGGTAGGTTTTGAATTGTCTAAACTAGGGTTTAATATATAGTCAGCAGATTACAGGAAAACCTTGAACCCGCAAAGCAATACGTAGTAACCATTCCAATTTTATGTACTGGAAAATACTAATTCGCTCAAATGAAACAATCCACAAGCATATAAACTAATTGTATAGAAATTCATTACCCTAGACCAGTTTCAAGCATTGCATACTGTAAAGTTTACCTCGAAATATCTCCCAATCTACCTTGAACTGTTGAGCGATAGAGATCGACTAGGTGCATTTCATTGTATTGTTGAAATGGCCAATTGCTTCGCGTAGGTATGGACATGGCTCCAGGATATGTAGGGGATTATAAAGTTTAGAAAATTAATGAATAGATCTTTTTTATAAGTAATGTCTGTGGGAGTCTGAATTTCGACTGGTAATGTTTTAAAAAAATAAAATTTCCCTTTGTAAAATACGACTTCTGCATTTTCTAAAGGCAGCTTAGATCAGTGAAATCTTCATTTGGTAATGGGATTGTAGATTACCCTTTTTTGACCTTTTTAAATATTTTTGATAGAGAATTTGGAGTTGCTGCTTTTTCTTCAAGCAGTTCATATTAGTGCAATCTTTATTTGTGCTCTATATTATAGATCTTTAATAATGGAACTGCAGATTAACCATTTTTGAACTTTTTAAGTATTTTAGATATAGAATTTTCACTTGCCGCATCTGCTTCAGGCAGCTCAGATTAGTTCCATCTTCATTTGTCGCTTATAGCGTATATATTTGGTTCTGCAATTTGAAAAATATTTGTTATTGCATTTATTTGTCCATGTACTGCAAGTACGACATTTCTTACACTGTTCATGTCAAATTTGAATTGCTTTCGATATCTATGCCTTTAAAATCTGTGCAGAATTTCTTATATAAGATTTCTTTTTATTTTTATTAAACATAAAACAAATTTCGATGGGACTTGAAACCCTAAATTTTAGTTGTGTGGAAGCACATAAATAATAGCTTACTTTTCTTCCTTCGGCCATTTCATTATTAATTAGTATGGACTGGTTTTGTATTGGATGGGATGCTTTCATATGCTTATTATCCCAATTGATAAGTTCATTGCAGCTCTGCACAATTTTATGAAAGCAGATGAATGCTTCGTTAACTGTACATATGTCGTAAATAAATACAGTAGACATGAATTGATCGATCCAGCAGCGTCCAAAACAAGATTCCAAACGCAGTTTTACTTGTATTTTTGTACAGTGCACATGTATTGTGATTAGCTTGTCTTGTTATACAGTTTTACCAAGTTCGATGTTTTAATTTTAGGTTTCAAATTATATTCTTCGTATTTTCACTCGAATTTATGTTCATAATGATAATGTGAAAATGGGAATTTATATTCATAATGATAATGTGAAAGTGGGAATTTATAGCTATATTGGTAAGTGGTATACGTAAATTTAATTCTAGATCTGTGCTGAAAGTGGATGGATGGAAGTAAGTTAACGTATTACTCGTGGTAGGCAATAATGATTCACAAAATTGTTGTTGATTAAGTGAAAATACATTTTGAAGGGATCTGAAATCCTTTACAACATTAAAGAGAAAGATAGATCATCAAAGTATCACAAAGAAGGACAAAACAACTGACTCTTAAGAATAAAAGCCAGCAAAAGGATAGCAGCTATTTCATGGCCAGCAGACAGAAACAGAAAGGGACAGCAGAACCCCAGCAGAGATAGAGTTAAGTGAAATTCTTTTGAAGCTCTGCCGCTTCCATCTCAAGATGGCTCATGGTATCAGACAGGAGTGGTGTCCTTGAACAATGGCTTCTGTTATTGGTGTTCTCCAGCTTGGCAATGAGGATCCTAAAGTGTTTCGAAGAAGCCTTGAGGATCTTGAAACTCTGCTCCCCAATCTTCTTAAGAGTATCCTCCAAACCAGTAACTCTTTTTCCAACAACCAAAAAAAACCTATCATTCACCTTAAACCTTGAAGTGTAGGCTTCAGTCCTGGCTTCAGCATCATTAACAGCCTTGGTGAGATATGATTCACAAAATTGTTAACAACTTAATAAACATGGATATCGTAACCACCACTAATGGAGGAAGCATCTTAACGATCTGGAGCAAATATTTTCTTAATCAACCGTGTTCTTAATGACCGCCCTCTTTCTCAAAATAAGCCTTAATGATTACTTCCAACAAGTTATCACGCACCGTTCTTCCAAGGATTTACTGTAGTTTGTCATGGCTATCAATTAGTGTTGTCCATAAAGTCTATTAGCCGGAGCGTCAAGAACAACATTCACTACTGAATTGACATTTGGGTGAAGATTTTCAAGAGAGAATTATTGTGTTAATTTATGGGCATTACATTGTGTTTGAGTTATTTATAATTTTTAAGTAGTTGTATATATATATATATATATATATATATATATATATATATATATATATATATATATATAGGAATTGTGAATGTTAAAAGATTTTATTTTTATTTTTATAATATATAGTTTTATTAATATTTCAAGTTGAAGTTTTTTTTATTCTTTTATAATTTATCATTTTTTAAATTTAAGACATTTTACTATTAGGCTTATAACCCATTTCAAAGTTAGAAGTAGGCTTAATATTTCAAATGCATAGGATATGACTCAATGTGGGTTGATGATTCGATATTCAGAAATTCAAATATCTAACATGACGGATTGTAGAAATTACATGACTCTAATTGATAGAGACACGTTCAAGTGAAATTACATCATTGTTCTTTGGGGTTCATCATTTGCCATATTCTATGATTAAGAAAATGAAAATAATTATCAAAAAGAGGATAATATACAACAATAGATTAGCAAGTAATTGCATACAACTAGCAAAGTAAAAGATATAGGTTGTTTAGACAATATGGTCCTATTAAGGAATCTAAGAATAATCATTGTATTGGGCTATAAATTAGTCCACATATACCATGCACAATCAAGGTAGTGACAACAAACATTAAGATAAATTTGAAGACAATATATTGTACATATGATAGCAAGTTTCTTGCTTGGCAACTATTCCATGATGAGGTAAATAGTTGCATCTATCAAATGTTACCTCAACCATATTGGGGGCTCAATTTTAGGCACACATTCATTAAATTAAAATTGGAGAAAATATTTTTAAGGATTTTTCAATCTCTTAGAGCTTACGAGCCTCCCAAAAGACCAAGCAAATATCCTCGCATTCTTTAAGATATTTTTTACCATTATTAATATGATTTTAGACATAATAACCTTTACCTAATTCTACTCAATCTCTTCAACACTATCTCAATTTGATTCCAACAAATATTTCCACTTCAAAATTGGCCTTTCATGATCAACACTTAACTCTAGTGGAACACTAAGAAGCATCTTTCTCTATTGCTAATTACAAAATTTTGGATACGATGGATTTACATGTCGAATAGAGTAAAATCCCAACCTTTACTAGGTCTAAGAGGATGTTTTCACCACTAGCTCTTTACGGAATCCAATAAATAAAAGAAATATAAAATTCATAACTTAAGATAACAACCTTAAACAAAAATGTAATTGACCTGATTGATTACTTCTTTGAATAAATCCTTCATAATCAAAACCCATGTTATACCAATGATATCTATCACTTGATTCAATTTATTATCTAACCAAAGAAAAAAGGTTTTTATTAAAATTCATTGTGTTATTTAAAATATTATTCTTATATAAGAGGGCATAGAATGGGATGAGTGATCAGAGAAATAACCTTATTTAGAAAAATGATTTCGCAAAGGCTTATAAATGAATTTAATGATGTTTTGGTCCTTATCAATTGAATGGACTTTGGTTTTGGCCTCAATTTTCTTTTTCTTATTCAAAACCTTTTTTTTTTTATAAATGCCTCTACTTGTATTACCATTCATTATTTTGAATCGTCATTCCATTCACCAAGGTTTTCATCTATTCAATAGCTTTATGTCATGTCCAAATTTAAGTATTTTGATAGTTGTTATCCAATCTAGTCACTTAATAGCATGTGAAATATATATCTTCTTGATTCTCCTCTACATCTTTTTCATGGCCATTTCACTAATGATTCCTTCATCATGCTTTTGGTCAACTGATATAATGTTAGCCAATCTTTTAATGTTTCAACATTTTTTTCGTTGTATTTTGGTATAGCATCTATCATCAACATCTCTTGTCAAACTTGATTGGCTTCACTATTATGGATATAAATATATTGCTTAGGAATTTTTCTAGGCTTATCAAAATCTCATTTTTCATTCAATCATCTTTCATCACTCTTTGGTGAGTAATGATCTTGCATATTAGAAATAAGTTGTATCTCTATGTTCTAAGATACCCTTCCTTACTCATAATATTTAGATTTACAATGAATTGCTAGTTGTGACTCATGTTAATAATCTTCCTATTAATCTCATTCTAGTACCTCCTACCTCAAACTATAGAATATTTTCTTAGATATATTATGTGTTCCTTTTGATAGAAATTAAAACAAATATATCAATTTTCCTAGAAGTTATGTTGGCATCCCCATTATTGGTGAAAAGAGGTATCGTAACTAATCAATATCACTTTAGACTACTCAAACCTATTTAGGAAGCTAGGACTATCAAAATGGGTTTTTCTTCTATTCAGGAAGCCAAGACTATCATAATGGGTTTTTCTTCTATTCAAGAAGCCAGGACTATCAAAATGGCTCTTACTACCTATTCCCTTGGCTCGGGTCAAATTATCAACTGGGATAAGAGCTCCTTATATTATATTTATACTCCTGAGGAAAGGCCACATAGAATTGCTAAAATTATAGGATGCAGAATTGAGTCTCTTCCTGCTACCTATCTGGGTCTCCCTCTTGGTCTTAAACCTCCAGACTCTTTCTGGGGTGGTATTGTTGACAGATTTAATAGGAAGCTGGCTGGTTGGAAAGGAGCCATCCTGAGTCAAGCTGGAAAACTTCATCTCCTTAAGGTTTCTTTGCAAAGTCTCCCTGTCTATGCTCTCAGTCTTTTCAAGATCCCTGGGAAATATGCAGATATCATTGAAAAAATCTAGAGAAATTTTTTGTGGTTTGGAGTGGAGGAAAAAAAGAGATTAGCTTTAGTTTCTTGGGACAAGGTCTACACACCTAAAAAGTGGGGGGGGATGGGTATCTACCCTATTAGAGCTACCAACTTGGCCCTGCTGGAAAAATAGATTTGGAGAATTTTTGGTGTTAAAAGAGAATGGAATGACATCATTCATAAAAAATACCTCTTCTCTTTTTCCCATATTTCAAAATTTTGGAAAACTGACTTGAAAGTGCAAGGATATTTTATCTAGAATAGCATTTAGAATTCTAAGGATGTGGCTTTTAAAGGGGCTGAGTGGTTTTTAGGAAATCGCAGAAAAATTCATTTTTGGGAAGACTGCTGGATTAAAGATTATCCTCTAAATTCTATTGTTGCTTTTGAACCCTTCATCAATCAGTGTATTCAGAGATATGGAGCTATGGTCAAGGACTATTGGAGGAATGGCTCATGGATTGATCTGTCCCTTTCTTATGAGATGTTAAAACCTCTTATGCTGGACCTTGTGATCTGGAAGGTTAAGATTTCTAGTGAAGAAAATCTCCTTTGGGGAGTTCTTCCTTTTGGAATCTTCACGGTTGCTTCTTGTTCTGAGCTTTTATTAAAGCAACTGAATCCCCTCCCCTTTTGGGCTTAGGTGTGGGACAATTCTTTAATTCCTAAAATTAATATCTTTTTCTGGCTGGTCTTGCAGAATAAAATCCTCACAATTGACAATCTCCAGAAATGGGGAATGATGCTGAGTAATAGATGCTTCTTATGTAAAAATGATGAGGAAACAATTTTTCATCTAGCCATTGACTATATTTATGCTTGGGAGGTTTGGAATGAGTTATTACAATGCTGGGAGATTAAGTGGTTTTTTCCCAATAACATGGAAAGCTTTTGTAATCAGTGGCAAAAAGTTGATTCCCCCATTGATCAACATTTGTGGAATATTATTCCCCCCCATGTGATATGGATATTATGGAGAGAACGCAATGACAGAGTCTTCAGGAAAATTGATCTTCCTCTAAAAGTGATAGATGAGAAGATAAAGAGAAGTATTAAGGAAAATTTCAAGACGTCGTCTGGTAGAAGGCTAGATTTCAACGCTGATGATATGGGTGTGAGGACTGCTAATCACAAACCTCATCCTAGGGAGAACGCCATCTGGCTTTCTCCTCCGCCTGGATGGATAAAAATTAATTTTGATGGCGCTGCCAAGGGCAACCTTGGCCCAGCTGGCTGTGGGGGCCTCGTCCGTGATGACATGGCTAATTGCCTGGCTGTGGTAGCTTTACCTATTGGGGTGCAAAAAAACCACGTGGTGGAGGCTATGGCCCTTCTTCAGATGCTAAAACTTGTCAAGAAATACATGGCACATAAGGTGTGGATCGAGGGTGACTCACTCAATATTTTAAAATGTATTAGTGACAAGACTAAGCCATCATGGATGGACAATTAAGGAGATCATCAAGGAGGCTAGAGTCATAATTAATTCCTTTAATCAAGTCATTATTTCTCATGCCTATAGGGAAGTGAATGGTACAGTGGATGAGTTGGCCAATTTTGCAGTTAAAGCTAGGGACATCGTGATTTGGCACGATTATAAAAATCTGACCATCGATATCAAAGCTAAGTTGGCCTTCGACAGATCCCGAAGCAAGAGGGTTGATTGGGTGTATCTTGAGAAGCTATGATGATTAGACATATTTCAAAAAATCAGAGCAAAATGAGGATGAAAAGTGGTGTCTTTCCCAAGAACTCTAATTGTAGACACGAGTTAACCCTTGTTAATTTCAATGTTACCAGTTATCATAAAAGTTGGCTTCTCTCTACAATTTTTACTGTCTCTATGAGCTGTGATATCATGGGAGGTGGGGTTCACCACAAAGAGCCAAAGGACTGTGTCAAATGGAGAAAAATGCCAGAAGCTTGGGATATTCTTGAGAAGGGTGGTCTTAACAACTACATGGAAAGATTGCATGGGGCGAAAGACAGTGCTACCAAATTATTTGTTGATTCCTGGAAAGATGGGGCTGTTACTATAGCAGGAATCACTGTGAACATCACGGAGGATTTCATTTCTGAGAATTTTGGGCTTAGCACGAAGGGCATCAAATTATTCTGGGATAGTAAGGTTTCACGAAAGGCCATTCGGCGCTTTCCCAAGAGTAAGGAGGACAAAAAAAGCCTTGTGAAAGAGTTTGGAGGGTGCTATGATGTGGCATCGTTCAAAGAAATCTGGGCTACTATTTTGATGGCGGTCATGGAGTATGTAACCCTGGATGGTAGGTTTAAAAGAGCCCATTCTTACCACTTTGTTTTGCTTTGTCATTTTTGGCATAAAATTAGGGTGTCCCTGCCTTTCTACATTTTGAAATCTCTCTGTTTAAGCATCTCCTAGCACAAGAAGAAGGAGAAGAAACCCATTCTTCATGAAGGGTTGATTCTCTTAATTGTTGAGCACATAAAGAAGATGGCTAGTGTCAGCCCTGTCATAACCCTGTCTAAATCTGGTTTGGGTAAAAAGAGAATTAGGGATGTGAATGTGAAAGATAAGAGTTTGATTGGTAAAAAATTAAAGAAGGATAAGGAGACTATCATAGATATGGACACCTCTGTTGACAGTGTGGAAGACTATGATAATATGGTGGATTCCATTGAGGAAGATAGTTACTCTTCTTCCTCGGTCTCGAATTCAGCTTCAGAGGAGAATGACAACACAGATGATGAGATTACTGGCTATATGGACAAGGGAAAAACCTTGGGTTTCAGGAAGAAAAAAGAGGATAAGAAGAAAGAGGAGGATGTAGGAGGTCAGAAAGTGCCAATTCTAGTTGAGTATGACAATTCTGAAGACCATAGCGTGCCTATATCTCCAAAACTTGAAGTAGTTATGGATGGTGGTCAGGACACTTAGAAGGATGCGACAGAGGTTGAGAATACTTCCCCTACCAAGGAGTTGACTTTACTAGAGAGGGAGACAGACAATGCCCCTGGTAGTTCTCAGAACATCCCTTTCGTCAAAACGGTGGACTTATAGGAAAGGAATGTTCAATTACTGAGGGAAGACATGGACAATAAGATCGATCCCCCCTTTGGGGTTCTCCAAATGACCAAAGCTGCTTCCATGTACTCCTTCTGGTTAATTAAATGGGTGTTCCAGGAGATCAAGAATTTAAACCTTAAGCATCGTTCTATAGTTGCTAAGGTGGACTCTCTGCAGACTCTGCTGGAGTCTGGCCCTAAAACTATGGTGGACAAGGTTACTAATGATGAGGATAAAAATGTGCAGTAGTTACAAGCTAGAATGGAAACCATGGAGAATACCATGAAAAAAAATATGCAAGACTACAACAAATTTATGGGTTCGGCCATGGATTGTTTCCTAACCATTAAGGCTGAGCTAGATACTGGATCCCCCAATGAAAAACTAGAGGATATCACTGAGAACCTGGAAGATGATGGCCCCAAAAAATGCACTAGATCAGCAAGAAGGAAGAAAATTCATGATAAGATCCAGGAACTCTCAGAGTTCAATGCAGTGATAAAGAAGATATCTGAAGTGAAGCAGGAAGCCAAAGAGGCTTGCAAGGAGTTTGTCTAGGGCTCTGGTTTCTGGTTCTTGTGGGCTACTTTTTTGTTGGTCTCTAGATTTTGGTTTTTTTTCTAGGTTTTTGTTGTTAGTTTTGGCTTTAGTGTATTGGTTTCCAGTCCTATCTCTTTTTGGAGCACTTCAATGTTTAAAATTTTATTCTAGCTTGTAAGTGGTTTCGGGTCCCCGTTCAAAACCTATTTTTCCATGCAATCAAAAACTACTCAAACCTTATCACTTAATCTTACATGATGGCATTGTCATCTTGTTATTTTGGATCATTTCAATCAAATTTGTATATTCAGTTTCTTTCTAGATAGGTTTTTTCTCTAATGAGTTCTTTTATTTCTCAATCATGGTATTGGGTATTTGAATCAACAAACCCCTTCTTTTATTTAGGGTATTTTGTAAGGAACTTTATAGGTTCTCATTAGAACTAATTTTACCTCATGATTATTCTTAAGAAGACACAAACTATATATTTTCACATAAGGCACAATAGAGTATGGTGAAAAAGAGTTAAAATAGTTTTAGGGGATTGATTAGTTTGGCATTCTATCAATTAGTATAAATTTGTTAATATGTATTACTATTCAACTACCATTAGTATGTACTCTTGATATTCATCTAAGTTCGTAGAAATATCCTTTTCTAGAATTGTGATACATTGCCACCATTAATGCCTAGTGCAAATCCATTTTCCCTTTAGAAAAATGCCCACTACAAATAATATTTATATTAAAAAAAGAGAAGGTTCTAACAAAAAGCTAAAATGTATTTTTATTTTTTTAGAATTTATCAAAAATACTAATTGCGTATTATCACTAATATGACAAGGATCAATGTTCCTTTGGACCCACATACATAGGGGACTGATACAAAAGCTATTGTCCCTATCCATGACCTACACCATGGTATGGGCATTAGAACTTGTATTTTACCTACTTTAATAGGGTTTGTGGAGGGGTTTAAATGTCATTCCATACAAGAAAATAATTTAAATTTTTACCATTATACTTTTCATTATTTTAATTTAAATTGTTATGAAGACGAAAGATAAAGAAAAATACAAAAATCAATCTCATGCGCTACTTTTTCAAATTTCTAGGTTTTCTATAGTATTTATCTATTTAGTAGACCTCTAGATTTGGTATAATTTTTACTAGCATTGGTTTATTTTGACCCATTTTGCGGATTGGTTTGTTGTTTCAACACTTCCAAATTTAGAGACTTTGTTATTTTTTATTGGTTCTCCTTTTGTAGACTATCTCTAAAACAAGCTAGAGTTTCTTTTTGTTTGTGTTGGGGTGATCCCACAATAGTGGGTTACACTTTTTTTCCTAAACGGACATTGAAGTCTACATTTTGAAAAAAACTTTCAGATTCAGATGCTTATTGTCGTTAAACTATTTGAAATTGGAAGATGAAGTAAACTAGAGTCTTTTAGGATTTTCTGTATATATATATATATATATATATATATTGAATTGATTTTAATGGTTTTTTTTCTCCCACTAAAATTGCTATGTTGTTGAAAATGTCATTTTCAAAAAGTTACATTGACTTCATAGAGCATAACCTTTTTTTCTAAAATAGATATCAATGCGCTGCTTTCAAATTTGGTTTTTTAACATCCATACGGAGGGCATGCAATTGGTTTAACGACATTATCATGATTATTGCATTTTTTATGAATGTTTGAAGTAGAGTAAACCATAATTTTTACATACCTTGAGTGCATAGCTTATAACTTCTTGTGTATTTATCAAAATTCATTTTTTTTGATAGAAAGTAGACTCAAAGCTAGAGGGAACTGTTATTTTTCAATTTTTTTTCTCTTTTCTACTATTTTTCATTGAACGTCAAACTTGGAGGTTGATATTCGATAAAAAAACCTACATTCGATGCATGTCAAAAAACATAGACCTAATTAATTCAAAAATTGTCAAATCTATATTCGTTAGAAAGCTCCTTCAGAGTACTTGTGCGATGCAAAAGGATGTCTCCCTATTCTTGCATTTGAGCCCCGCACTTGAGCCCCAAAGCCATGAAAACTACAAATTTCTGTTAGCCTCTGCAAATGGCCTCTATTCAGAGGGTTTCAATAGAAACTACTTTCTATCGAAAGTAGTTTCATGATTTGGCGTTTGTTTACCATTTACCAAAGCACTTTTGATCGAAAAGTTAGCAATTTCAATAGAAAGTTAGAGATGACTTTCGATATAAACCTATGTCGGCCTATTAGGTGCCATTTTTGGTTCAGAACGATTACATATAAGTAAATACATGTTTTTGTCATCTTATTAATTCAAAAGTTGCAAAATAATTCGCATTTTGGAAAAGGAAGACAATTTTGCAACTTGTGATGGGAAATAAAAAGAGAAGGCTAAATAAGAGTACATGATATTATTCATAAGAGATTGAACAAAGACTACGTGAAGAAGCTCAAGAAAGATATTATCATAAGAAACAAGGTACATGTCTATATCTCTTTATCTCTCTCTATGTCCATATTTTAAGTTGATGATTATGACTTGTCTTAATGAAACATGTAAGCATGATATTGCAATACCTAATTTGATAAAGAAGACCTAATTAGACCTATTAGGATATAATTAGACCTAAGACCTTAAACCCTACATAATAAGACCTAAGACCCTAAACCCTAAACCCTACCTAATTAGACCTAAAACTCTAAACCTTAAACCTTAAACCTTAAACCCTAAACCCTACCTAATTAGACCTATGACCCTAAACCCTATCAACCATACCTAATTAGACCTACATTATGACATAATTAGACCTAAGACCTAATTATAGACCTAATTATGACCTAACTAGCCCTAAGACCTAATTAGAGATCTATTATGACCTATATTAAGACCTAATACATGTGTTCGTAATAGTCCTGAACTAATAGGAACTAAATTATGATGTAATTTGTTATTTAGTAATAAGACGTAAGAGTACTCCTTAAGACCAAATACTCAAGACTAATTAGTGCATAAATAATTTAAAACCTAATTAGACCTTTAATACGACTAATTAATACCTAATATGAACTTAATAGACCTACTAGTTCCTAATATAAGCAATACGACCCGTTTAGATCCAATTAGACCCTTTAGGACCTAATTAGATCTAATTAGACCCTTTAGGACCTAATTGTATCCAATTAGAATGTATTAGGACCTAATTAGATCCAATTATACCCTTTAGAACCTAATTAGACCCAATTAGACCTATCAGGACCTATGATAGGTTATATGACCCCTTGAGACCCCTTAAGACCCCATTAGACCCACTTAGACCCAATTAGACACTTGATTATACCTATTAGACCTTATTGTACCTATTAGGACCCACTTAGATCCAATTAGACCCTTTAGGACCTAATTAGATCCAATTAGACCCTTTACCTGACCCAATTAGACCCTTTAGGACCTTATTAGACATAATTAGAGCCAATTAGAAACTTTAGGACCTAATTAGACACAATTAGATACAATTAGACCCTTTAGGACCTAATTAGATCTAATTAGATGGGCATTAGGACCTTATTAGATCCAATTGGACCCTTTATGACCAATTAAAAGTTATTAGGACCTAATTATACCTATTAGGACCTAATTAGATCCAATTAGACCCTTTAGAACCTAATTAGATCAAATTAGACCCTTTAGCACCTAATTAGACCCATTAGGACCTAATTAGATCCGATTAGACCCTTTAGTCCACCTAATTAGACACAATTAGACCCAATCAGACACTTTAGGACCTAATTAGATCCAATTAAACCCTTTAGGACCTAATTAGACCCAATTAGACCAAATTAGGACCTAATTAGATCCAATTAGGATAATTAGATCCAATTAAGACCTAATTAGATCCAATTAGGACAATTAGATCAAATTAGATCCAATTAGGCCCAAATTAGATCCAATTAGATCCAATTAGGACAATTAGATCCAATTAGATCCAATTAGACCCTTTAGGACCTAATTACATCCAATTAGGACCTAATTAGACCCTTTATAACCTAACTAGGCCCTTTATGACCTAATTAGACCCAATTAGACCCTTTAGGACCTAATTAGACACAATTAGACCCAATTAGACCATTTATGACCTAATTAGACACAATTAGACCCTTTAGGACCTAACTAGATCAAATTAGACCCTTTAGGACCTAATTAGACCCAATTAGACCCTTTATGACCTAGTTAGACACAATTAGGCCCTTTAGGACCTAATTAGATCCAATTAGACCCTTTAGGACCTAATTAGATCTAATTAGACGGTCATTAGGACCTTATTAGATCCAATTGGACCCTTTAGGACCAATTAGAAGTTATTAGGACCTAATTATACCTATTATGACCTAATTAGATCCAATTAGACCCTTTAGGACCTAATTAGATTCATTTAGACCCTTTAGTACCTAATTAGACCCAATTAGACCCATTAATACGTAATTAGATCCATTTAGACCCTTTAGTCCACTTAATTAGACATAATTAGACCCTTTAGGACCTAATTAGATCCAATTAAACCCTTTAGGGCCTAATTAGACCCAATTATGACCTAATTATATCTAACTAGGACAATTAGGACAATTAGATCCAATTAGGACCTAATTAGATCCAATTAGATCTAATTAGGACCTAATTAGACCCTTTGTAACCTAATTAGACCCTTTACGACCTAATTAGATCCAATTAGACCCTTTAGGACCTAATTAGATCCAATTAGACCCTTTAGGACCTAATTAGACCCAATTCTACCCTTTAGGACCTAATTAGATCCAATTAGACCTTTTAGGATCTAATTAGACCCAATTCAACCCTTTAGGACCTAATTAGACACAACTAGACCCTTAGGGACCTAATTAGACACAATTATACCCAATTAGACCCTTTAGGAGCTAATTACATCCAATTAGGACCTAATTAGACCCTTTATAACCTAGTTAGACCCTTTAGGACCTAAGTATACCCAATTAGACCCTTTAGAACCTAATTAGACACAATTAGACCCAATTAGACCCTTTATGACCTAATTAGACCCAATTAGACCGTTTCAGACCTAATTAGACCCAATTAGACCCAATTAGACCCTTTAGGACCTAATTACATCCAATTATGATCAAATTAGACCCTTTATAACCTAATTAGACCCTTTAGGACCTAATTAGATCCAATTAGACCCTTTACAACCTAATTAGACACAATTAGACCCTTTATGACCTAATTAGACACAATTAGACCCTTTAGGACCTAATTAGACCCAATTAGACCCTTTAAGACCTAATTAAATCCAATGAGGACCTAATTAGACCCTTTATAACCTAATTATACCCTTTAGAACCTAATTAGATCCAATTAGACCCTTTAGGACCTAATTAGACACAATTAGACCCTATTAGACCCTTTAGGGCCTAATTAGACACAATTAGACCCTTTAGGACCTAATTAGATCCAATTAGACCCTTTAGGACCTAATTAGACCCAATTAGACCCATTAGGACCTAATTAGATCCAATTAGACCCTTTAGTCCACCTAATTAGACACAATTAAACCCTTTAGGACCTAATTAGATCCAATTAAACCCTTTATTACCTAATTAGACCCAATTAGGACCTAATTAGATATAATTAGGACACAATTATGACAATTAGATCCAATTAGATCCAATTATGACCTAATTAGACCCTTTCTAACCTAATTATATCCTTTAGGACCTAATTAGATCCAACTAAACCCTTTAGGACCTAATTAGACACGATTAAATTCAATTAAACCCTTATGACCTAATTAGACACAAGTAGACCCTTTAGGACCTAATTAGACATAATTAGACCCAATTAGACCTGTTAGGACCTAATTAGATCCAATTAGGACCTAATTAGACCCTTTGTAACCTAACTAGACCCTTTAGGACCTAATTAGACCCAATTAGACCCTTTAGGACCTAATTAGACTGAATTAGACCCAATTAGACCCTTTATGACCTAATTAGACACAATTAGACCCAATTAGACACTTTAGGACCTAATTAGACCCTTTAGGAGCTAATTAGACACAATTAGACCCAACTAGGCCCTTTAGGACCTAATTAGATCCAATTAAACCCTTTATTATCTAATTAGACCATTTTGTTTAAAATGATTATATCTTTGTATGCAGGAAATTGTCAAGAAGCACAACCTTATGAAGTTGGAGAAGGGTCATCGCAAGGTCAACATGCTCAACAAGTACAACCTTCAGAATCCCAAAAAAGTACACATCTCTCTCTCTCTCTCTCTCTCTCTCTCTCTCTCTCTCTCTCTCTCTCTCTCTCTCT
>MU226570.1:247864-259622 GCA_018584345.1 Thuja plicata | reverse complement strand
GATGTGGAAAAATTGAGAGATTATGCTAAACAACCCATAAATACTATGAAGAGGGCATTGAATAAAAAGTCTAAGGAAATAATTGCACAATTTGAGAATCTTGATACACTTGAAAAAACCCAACTATATTATCAATTACACTTCTTAAAGATGAGTTAAAAGAGCCATTAAATTTGTTGTGTGTAGATACAAGCTTGAAAAGGACAAAAATGTCTAACGTACCAAAAAATATTGTTGAAAGTGTTAAGAAAGGTTTTCATTCCATTGGGAAAATAACTAGATCTACAGATAAGTCTATTTCAAGAAGAGTTATACTGACATCTATTTTAAATAAAAACATATCACAAAAAAGACAAATTTCTTCACTTTCATCCCATATCGGGTACAGAAGGAAGACACTAGGGAGTTATTTGAAAATGAGAACCAATTTGGATGATACTACATTGGAAGGTAATTGGGCACTAATGCGTAGAGCTTTATGCTCTAATAGGATTAACGAAACAGTTAGGAAACAGGTTATGACATTTTGGAATGATCATACTCGTCCTTCACCAAATACAAGAGATGTTATCAAGAAGAGGAATGGGCCTAAGGAGTATTTTCAGCACACAAAAAATTGGTTGGACAACACACAACATGAATTGTATCTCTCATTTTGTAATTCAAATCCTGACATTAAGATTGGACAAACAATGTTTGAAAGATTAAAGCCATATTTTGTAAGGATAAATAAATATTTTGAAACTTATTGTTTTTGATATCATGTTGAATTCGTTCTCTACTATCAAGGGTTTAGAAAGATGATAGAAGAACACTGGTGCAGGAGCACCTAGGCTATCCTCTAAGACCTAGAATGTGTTGGCTTGTAACTAACCTTGGCCAAGTCAGTATGTGTTTAATTTTGACCTTAGTAGGTCTTGCAAGGTGTGTTACTAGGTGGATTAATAGTTAGTGTCAAATCTAACCTAGAATACTATCTAAGTGTGAGTTCATCAAGACAAAGCTAGTATACCTTGGTTTTGTACTATCTCAAGGTAACCTAAAGATGGATCTAAAGTGGAAGACATTCTCAACTAGCCTACTCCAAGGACAACAACGGAGGTAAGGAGTTTTCATGGTCTGGCCAAATATTATATAAATTTTATGAAATAATTTAGTGCAATTTGTGCTCCCATTTTGGACACTATAAAAGGAGGCATGAAGACTAAGTTTGGATTGAATGAACAAGCTGACCATGGTTTTGAATTGGTAAAGAAAAATATTTCTACACAACCTATTTTGGTTTTTCCAAGCTTTGAAACGTTATTGACAGTAGAGTGTGATGCTAGCAATGTGGCAATTGGTGTTGTCTTAAGCCAAGAGGGAAGACCAGTGAATTTCTATTTGGATAAGTTGAGTGAAGCTAAGAATAAATATTCTTATTATGACCTAGAGATGTATGCTCCAGTTTAGGCATTGAGAAAGTGGAGGCAATACTTGATTCCAAAAGAGTTCATAGTCTTTTCTGACAACCAAGCATTAAGTTTCTTGAACTTCCAAGAGAAACTCAGTCACAAGCATATGGAGTGGGTTGAGTACCTGCATGCATACACATTCAATATAAAAAACAAGAAGGGATTGCAGAACAAGGTTGTAGATGCCTTGAGTAGAAGAGCCCTAACTATCCAGGAGATACAACTGCAGAGCATGGGAATATACAACTTCAAAGATCTATATGGTGATGATGAAGACTTTGTAGACATTTATAAGGTATTCCAAGAATATAAGAACCACTTTCATAGTAAATATTCTGAATATACTTTTCAAATATTTAAAGGAAGTCAACTATGTGTCCCTAGAGGGTCTATAAGGAATAATTTGATTAAGGAGAAACACAATGGTGCATTAAGTGGTCATTTTGGGGTCAGTAAGACACAAGAACTTGTTTAGAGATTTTACTTTTGGCCACAGATGAATGTTGATATTAGGAAGTATGTTGAGAGTTGTATTGTGTGTCAGAGGGACAAGGGAACATCTTCTAATGATGGCCTATACCAACCACTTCCTATCCCAAATAGACCATGGGAATTCTTGAGCATGGACTTTGTAGTTGGGTTGCCTAAGTCAAGACATGGAATGGATCTAGTGTCTATGTAATAGTGGATAGATTTAGTAAGATGGCTCACTTTGTACCCTACAAGATAACCAATGATGCCAGTCAAATAACTTCTCTTTTCTTTAAAGAGGTAGTCAGAATAGATGGATTTACCTTGAGCATTGTGTCAGACAGAGGCACCAAGTTTATGAGTCATTTTTGGAAGACTCTATCACAGAAGTTGGGCACCAACTTATCTTTTAGATCTGCATACCATCCTCAGACTGATGGCCAAACAGAGGTATTTAATAGGAGTCTTGGTAATCTCCTAAGATTCTTTACAAAGGAGTATGGTCAAACATGGGACCAACTCATAAGCCAAGCAGAATATGCCTACAATGATACTGTGAACAGGACTACTGGTAAGATTCCTTTTGAAATTGTCTATGGCCTACATCCTGGAGGAATTTATGAGCTTAGAGAACTAAAGGATGGAGTAAAAGGGAGTGGATATGCCAAGGAATTTTCATATGCTATGCAAGAGGTCCATGATATAGTCAGGAAGACCTTGATTGAAAATACNCTCATAAGCCAAGCAGAATATGCCTACAATGATACTGTGAACAGGACTACTGGTAAGATTCCTTTTGAAATTGTCTATGGCCTACATCCTGGAGGCATTTATGAGCTTAGAGAACTAAAGGATGGAGTAAAAGGGAGTGGATATGCCAAGGAATTTTCATATGCTATGCAAGAGGTCCATGATATAGTCAGGAAGACCTTGATTGAAAATACTGAGAAAATCAAGAGTAATGTGGATGAAGGAAAAAGGGATGTCCAATTGAATGTTGGGAATCTAGTGATGGTACACCTCAACAAGGCTAGATGATAGAAAGGAATCCCACACAAGTTGCATATGAGAATAATTGGCCTTGGCACTATACTGGCCAAATATGGAGCAAATGCTTACAAGGTGGAGTTACTAGAGAATAGTGGCTTGTCACTTGTCTTTAACAGTGCAAACTTGGTCTTATACAAAGGGCCAATATCTGATCTAGATCATAGCTTGACTAAAGTCATCCAAGAGGATCAAGAACTCCATTTTCCATCTACACCAGTCAAGAAGGTAGATTGCATACTAGAATCCAGAATTTACAAAAAGACTAGAATGAAGGATTACAAAGAACACTTAGTGAAATGGCAAGGACAACTAGATGCATATGCAACATGGATAAAGGAATCAAAATTCAAAAAATTGGGCATTGATCCTGATTTAGTCAATCCAAGACTAGATTGAACTCTTTCACTTAGGGAGGATGGTGCAGGAGCACCCATGCTATCCTCTAAGCCATAGAATGTTTTGGCTTGTAACTGACCTTGGCCAAGTCAGTGTGTGTTTAATTTTGACCTTAGTAGATATTGCAAGGTGTTTTACTAGGTGGATTTATAGTTAGTATCAAATCCAACCTAGTCTAGTTAGTTTACTTTATGCACAGTTTTGGATTGAGTAGGGAAAATGAGTCTTAATGACTCCTAGAGTTAATTAGGATTGGAAAAGTGCCTAAAAAGACCATAATGGTGTATATTCCTCATACCAAGCATATTAGAGGTCATAAAAGTTAGTTTCAAGCATTTATGTCAAAGATACTACAATTTTGTCATGACAACAATTTCCATTGTTGCAATGTTGCATGCAACAAAGACAACATTTGGATTCCTCTCAAGATGGAGGTGAACAATCAATGCTAGTGGCATAAATGGTGGAGGAAGTATTTGATGGGGAGCTCCTCTACTAGAGCCTTATAGCTCTCTCTAAGACCTTTTCTTTGTCTTCTTTAGAGTCTCTATCTCTACCCTAACTAGAGGATTCCTCTCTGATCCCCAATTTCACTAAGATCTCTCCATCAACTTCAAACTCTTCACTAATCTCTCCTCCATAACCTTCTTGCATCCATGGCTCAACAAGCCTCCTACCACTCCAATGGTGTCAAATTCTTAAGGATTGGTTTCCTAACTCCTCTTAGGTCTTTTCCAACCTCTATGAATTCAATTTTATGGAACCTTCACCCATTTTTCAATTGGGTTCCAAAATACTAGCCTTTTTAGGCCTATTAGCCCTCCTAATCACTGAAAAGGTGATTTTTCTCCTAAAACCACTTAACACCCCTAGAAAAAAATTTCATATTCTTTGTGGGTTTTTCCTCCCATTTAATATTTTCTAGGTCTCTGATTCCAATCTTGTTCGTACAATGGACTTTCACCAAACCCCTAAAAATAAGGGTTTCTAGGGCATGGTGGCTGGTTTGGTTTCTTGAAATTCTTCCACTGATCTAATGAGATCATATAAACTCATCCTTCCATAAAATTATCTACACATAATGCCCCTACACTCCACTATCATTGATTGGCACATACTATTCAACTGGCAATCATCATTGTTGCTGCACTACTCAGTCACCCTAGCTAGAATAGCTAGTACGCACCTAGGGCCTGAAAGTTCTCAAGATTCCCTTGTAAACACACACTCCAAAAGACATATTTAGAAATTATCTACAATTATCTAATGGATTATAAGTGTTCATGGAGTTTGAACCACAGGAACACCAAGCAAAGCCATCTTTTACATGACTGGGCCAAAACTGGCCAATGAACTCACAGAGTGCAAGAAATTAAACAAAAGCTAACTTGAAAGAACAACTAACTAATATAATGCCACAAAGAAATAATAAATTACATTTCAAAAACTCTCCATTCTTTCATTCAATCCATTCAGTCAATAAAAGTGATGGATGATGGCTTTGTAGCTTAATTACACTGCAAATTAGTTCTTTCCAAATACTAGTTTGTACAATATGAAATCTAACTGTCAGATTAGGGTTGAAATGACCTTATATACTTCCATCCCACCTATATAGAACATCAGGTCAGGATTTGGGCATCATAAGAATCGATTCCTAAAATCTAGGAAATGTTGTCATGACAAGTTTTAAAAGTTGTCATGACAACTTTGACAACTTTTGTCAAAATGACACTTTCTCAACTTTGAGGGTTCTAATTGGTTAAAAAACTTACCAAATGACCTCAAATGAATTAATAACATTAAAAACTTAAAAATCTTCCCACTTTGGAACTTTGGTCAACCATTTGACTTTTGGTTGACTTCTAGGTTCTAGACCCCTAGAATCAACTAGACTTAACAACACACAAACCCTAATCTTTCCTAACACTAATCACACCTCAAAACACCCTAGGGACTTTATAGATCAGTCCTTATTCAAGAATGGTTGGCCAAACCAACCTACAAGCCAAAAAATGACAAAAGATCTTCCTAAGACCTTAGGGTGCTCCTGGACCATCCTCCCCCTGCAACAAGAAAGTTAAGGTACCTATGGTGTCAGGAACTCATCACTGATTCCATGCTTCTTGAAGTCAATCTCAGCTATCCAATTGGATTTTAACTCTGGTTGCTATCTCCACTTCACTAGATGATCCATATAGACTTTGTGTCTTGTCTTCTTCTTTACTCTTGAATGCAATATCTTTTCCACTTGTGGCGTGACTTTCTCTAGAGTCTTGAACTCTCCCATATCCTTATGCACCTCTGTATTGTACTATAAATCATCCATATCTGGCCCCTTATACTTGATCAAATCCTTCACATTGAAGATTGGAGAAATTGACATCTCCTTGGGAAACTCCACCTTGTAAGTATTGGGCTCATACTTATCCAATATCTTGCAAGGTCCAATTATTTTCATCTGTAGCTTACTAGGTATCCCCTTTTGTAGTCTTTCCTTATTCAATAACACCATTACTAACTCGCCCACTTAAAAATACAAATCTCTTCTTCCCCCATCTCTTTTTTCCTTCAACTTCTAATTGGCCTCCATTTAGGTCTTTTTCACTTGTTCATGAAATTCCTTCATTCATTGTGTGAAGTCATCAACATGTCCACTAACTCCCTCATATCCTTTGAGGTCTTTGAGCTCCATCACAACCCTTGGATGTGGCCCATACACAATCTCAAATGGAATTTTCCTTATAGTCTTATTTTTTCTATCATTATAGGAAAATTATGCCTGTGGAATAACTTTCTCCCATCCTTGTCCATATTCATTTGTTAGAAATCTAAGCAAGTTCCCAAGAACTCTATTGATTAATTCAGTCTTCCCATCTGTTTGAGGAAGATAGGCAGATCCATGAGATAAGTTTGTACCTAGTCTCTTCCATAGGGTCTTCCAAAAGTTCCCCATGAACTTTACATCCCTATCTACAAAAATTCTCATTGGTAGACCATGAATCCTCACTATTTCCTTGAAGAATAAGTAGGAAATATGGCTGGCATCATGTGTTGTTTTGCATGGTATGAAGTGGCTCATTTTACTAAACCTATCTACCACTACAAACACACTGTCTAAACCAGTTGGAGTCCTAGGTAACCCCACTATGAAGTCCATACTTATGGACTCCCAAGGTCTACTTGGGATGGGTAATGGCTGGTAAAGTCCTGCATTTGATGAAGTGCCTTTAGCCTTCTGACATATGCCACACTGCTCTATGTATCTTCTCACTTCCTTTTGCAGCCTTGGCCACTAATATAACCTTTCTACTAAGTCCAATGTCTTATTTAGTCCAAAGTGTCCACTTAGGCTCCCATTATGTTTCTCCTGAATGAGGTTCTCCCTCATTGAGCCTTTTGGAACACAAATTTTATTACCTTTGAATAGAAACCCATTCTGCAATCTATACTCTGCAAACTCACTATGAAAGTGATTCTCAAAATCTTTGCACACTTTGTAAATCTCTGAGAAATCTTAATTTCCCTCATATAGGTCCTTAAAACCTTCAACTCATGTACTCTGCAAATGAATCTCTTGGATGGTGAGTAGTGTCCTACCAAGGGCATCTGCAACTTTTTTTTGCACCCCCTTATTATGTTTTATAGTGATGGTATATGACTATAGGAACTCCATCCATTTTATGTGCCTCAAGCTAAGCTTGTCTTGAGTGTTTATGTAACTCAATGGTTGGTTGTCTGTGAAGACAAAAAACTCTCTAGGTAATAGATAATGGCTCCACTTCTTTAAGGCTTGCACAAGAGCATATAGCTCCAATTCATATTAAGAGTACCTAGACTTAGCCTCATTTATTCTTTCACTGAAAAAGGCCACGAGCCTACCTTCTTGGCTTAGGATAGCTCCTAATGCAATGCTACTTGCATCACACTCCACAATGAATGGTTTAACAAAGCTAGGTAAAAAAAATATAGGTTGAGTGGCTACTTATCTTTTCAACCTTTCAAACCCCTCATTACCTACCTTAGTCCATATGAATTTAGTCTTTAATCCTCCCTTTATAGTCTCTAGGACTGGAGCACAAATCTCACTGAATCTCCTAATGAACTTCCTATAGAATTGGGCTAACCCATGGAAGCTCCTAACTTCAGTCCCTGTCTTATGAGTTGGCCAGTTCAATATGGCCTCTACTTTCTCTTTATCCATTTTCAAGTCACCTTTGGAAACCACAAATCCAAGGTAGACTAGCTTTTCCTTCATGAACTCACTCTTCTCAAGGTTTATGGTGATTTTCTCCTCCTGCAACTTTTTCAACACTAACTCCAAGTGTTTCATATGATCCTCTTTGGTTTTATTGAATATGAGGATGTCATCTAAATAAAAAACTACAAAAACTCCTATATATTCCTTCAAGACCTCATTCATCACCCTCATAAAGGTGCTTGGTGTATTGGTAAGCCCAAAGGGCATAACTAACCATTCATATAACCCCTCTGTAGTCTTAAATGCAGACTTCCACTCATCACCTTCCTTCATCCTAAGTTGATAGTACCCACTCTTCAAGTCAATTTTAGAGAAGTACTTAGCACCCCCCAAGTAGTCCATCAAGTCTTCTATTCTAGGAATTAGAAATCTATACCTGGTAGTTATCCTATTTATTGCCCTAGAATCAGTACACGTTCTTCACTTACCTCACTTCTTAGGAGCCAACACCACTGGGATAGAACAATGGCTGATACTTTTCCTAATCAGTCCTTGATCAAACAACTCTTGCACCTACCTAGCGATCTCCTTGTTTTTCTTTGGTGTCATCTTGTATGCAGCTCTGTTTGGCAACGATACTCCTGGTATGAAGTCAATTTGATGACTTATCTCCCTCTTTGGTGGTAGTGAAGCTGGTCTACCTTCACAAATTATATCCTTGAACTGATCCAATAGTTCTCTCACCTCTTTTGGCATAGGTGCTTGCTTATGAGTCTCCTCTTCCTTTGGCTTTAATAAAATTTCATAGCCAACTTCCTCATATTTCATATCCCTTAGGAATTATTTTCCATTCATCAACATGGCACTAGATTCTACCTTCTCCACTATGTCCTCTTCTATTAAAGACTGTATTTTGAAAGTTACCCCATTTTTCTTGAAGGGGTACTTGTTATCTTTCTCATTATGGATAGCTTCTCTCTCATACTGCCATGGTCTGCCAAGAAATAGATGGAAAGCATCCATTTGAAACAAATCACATAGTATCCTATCCTGATGCTTTCCAATGGAAAATTCTACCCACACTTATTCATTCACAAGATGTTTTGGCCCTTGTTCAACCATGTAACTTTATAAGGACACACATGTGGGATTTTGGTGAGCTTCAACTTCTCTACAGCCTCCTCAGATATGAAATTATCTATTGACCCTAAATCAATGATTACCTTGCACACCTTTCCCAATATCTTGCATTTGACTCTGAAAATAGCTCTCCTCTGCTTGTGCTCATCTTTGGTGGTGTCTTGATTAGTATCCTTCTCAACATGAGGTGTTCTCTTTTCTCTAAATCTAGGCTCATGTCTAATTGTTTAGAGCAATCTTCTTCTTGGACATAAGCTATATTCTTCTCCCCTTGTGAGGATGTTGGTTTATCTGGACACATATAAGAAGGATGTCCCAACTATCCACAATTTTAGCATTTCATAGAATAAAAGTGAGAGCTTCTCCCAAAACCTCCTAATCTTCATCTGCCACTATTATAAGAAATTATTCCTCTGTTATTGTATTTGTTACCTTCATTTTTCTTAGTCTCTGATTTTAGTCTTGGTCAGTAAAAGTCCCTAAGTTGAAGTTGAAGTTGAAGTTGAAGTTGAACTTTGTTAAGTTGGTTCAAGTTCAAGTTAACCCCATCACCGCTTATGAGTCTTTTAACACTCATGTTTGTATATCCCAATCTATCAGTCTCAAAGATGAACCCGAACTTGAACCTAGTCCTAAACCTTAAGTTCAAGTTCAAGTTAAATTTCAAGTTCACGTTTGTAATATGATAGCTTATACATGGAGAATTCAGCGGGATTGTCTTCTCTTCCAAAACAAGGTTCATGTTTTATAGCGCTCTGAGTATTTATTAAGTTTTGGAAACTTCTGTATAGAGATTGTCCCATTCAACTAGATGGCTCATGCATGTGAGAATTGGAAATGATAGTTGGCGGTGTGACGTAGAGGGATTCATTAATATACAGATATGGTTGTCAGAGATTTTCCTTGGGAATTGAGATATTCATGCCGAAATACCTAGTGGATTAATTAAGAGTGGCTGGACATGTTAAATCAATCATTCTTCCATTAAAACATTAATTATAGACATGCTTCAAAGATTTAAAAAGGATCCTACAAGACATTTGTGAATAAATGGGGAATGATTAAAGATTTTCTGTTAGTTATTTTGTCTAGAGAAGGAGAAGGAGTGATGGAATTGGTGGTGAGAAATTTACAAAAAAACTGGTGTGCAGGAAATTGGTGAGTTATCTTTCCCCTTTGCAGTTTTCAATTTTTAGAGGCTCTTTCTGTGTTGTAAGTCTTTTCTCTTAATATTGGTAAGATGTCATTGTTTCATCCAAAACTTCTGAAAGAGGAGAGTAGAACCCACCTGTTAGTTTCTCTTCCCGACATAGGGGATACCTTCTTGTTTAATGTAAACCTAGGGGAGCTTTGTGATAGAGTTTGAAATGCTTCTGAAGGTTCTTTTTCTAGGAAGCTAGCAGGAAGCAGACTTTTAGAAGCTGTTGCATTTCCTCTGGCTCTAATTTTCCCTGAACTGGTGTTGGAGTGCGCTAACAAATATAACACTAAGAATAGATGTATTAAGGATGTGTTAGGAGAAATATTGGTCAAAATCAGTCGAGAGACATTAATGGCGGCCCTGTGAATTCCAGATAAGGAGCCGTATGAACCATGGACATATGCAGAAGAAGATCATGTGTACGAGGCAGATAAGAAAAAATACAACTCCTCGATAGCCCAGGCATGGCTTGCAAAACTAGAGAAAGGAGGATCCAGGTTGCCAAAGCCTCTAAAAATTGAGAACCTCTGAAAGGACATAGCCGATATGGTTCTTCTTCTAAATAGGGTGAAAGTGAATCATCATGCATTTCATTGGGAAAACTGGATGTATTGGTTCATCCAGAAGATTATAGAAGGAGATAAGTTTATTGACTAGGCTGACCTAATAGCAGAAGAGATCCACAGAGATCTCTTAAATGTGACTAATTTAACAACATTTTATATGTCTTCCTACCTTGTTTATGTCTTAGCATGTTGTCAAGCTTGGGAAGGATTACCTCATGAATTGTCGACAAGTGATATGAGGATATATGATTACTTCACATGCCTACAGAAGGAGAAGTTCTCCAGTGTGTTCAAGATAGTAAATGATAGATTTTTAGGAAAGTTAGTTTTTGAGTTGTGAGGGAAAGAAAATTCTAGGCTTTCTGAAGAAGCTAAACAGGTGATCAATGTTTATGGCTGTCATTTCATACAGTTTCCAAGATTTACCTATCTTAGGGTTGGAGCGTTTGATGAGGAACCCCTGCGGCTTCCTAGATTTTGTTTAGATGATGTAGTCTTAATGAAGCTATGCAGACAGCTCATTCTAGTTGAACAAAAGGCTGGGACCCCAAAGAAGACTTCAGGTGTTCTTTCCCTATTGAAAAAAGGGTATTATAGGTGCAAAAGTTTCCAAGATGTTATGACCATAAAAGAAGAGTTGGATTCCCTCTATTTACAGACTTATACTCCCAGGGTCAATTTTGACTATAGAGGCTTTGTAGGAGCAAATATTAATGTCCCAGAGACATTCATGCACATCCCTGAGTTAGAGGATTTTTGGGCCAACTATTTTGATGAATTGGAGGTAAGGAAAAAACTATGGTCCCGGTTCACTTTGAAACAAAACATCACCTTCAGGCTAGATATGGATATAGATGGGGTAGAGGAAGATAGTGAGATTGATGTCTTAGACTCTTAATACTAAGAGAAGGTAGAGGCCCTCCCTATTCCTGAGCTATATTGGATGGTGCCAGAAGAAGATGATTTGCATAAAAGAATGAAAAGGGTGATTGAAAGAACAAAAGCATGGTTGTTGAAGAAAAGAGTTTTTGTTACTCCTATGCAGTCAGCCATGAAACAACTAAAAACCAAAAAGAGGAGTTCAACAAAGAAGAAAATTTTTATTTTAACTAACTTAAGTGTTGATCAATCTTGTGTAGGAAAAGCTAAACTTGAAGTCGAACCTGAACTTGAACAAATTTCTTCACAAGTTCAAGTTCAAGTTCAAAACCAAGCTAAACCCGAGGTCTGATTGACCAGATCAATTCTAAGGGTAAAAGAAAGGGCTAAGAGGTAGAAA
>MU226570.1:187133-218583 GCA_018584345.1 Thuja plicata | reverse complement strand
ATGATGAGACTCAGAGTGTTGTTCATACTAAGTATAGATCAATGATTGGAGGTCTACAATATCTAACACACACAAGACCAGATATTACCAATGTAGTTGGAATTGTGGCTAGATATCAAGTAGATCCTAAAGAAACACATTTTGCTGCTATGAAAAGAATCTTCAGATATTTGAAAGGAACTGTGGAATATGGATTGTGGTATGAAAAATTTCATGATTTTACTTTGTAGGATTTTACTGATGTAGATTGGGCAGGTAATGTGGATGAAAAAAAGAGAACAAGTAGTGGCGCATTTTCCCTTGGGAAGATATTGGTTTCCTCGTTAAGAAAGAAGAAGAATTGTATTGCTCAATCTACTGCTGAATTAGAATACGTAGTTACTACAATAAATTGCACACAAGTTGTTTGGATGAAAAAAATGTTGGAAGATAATGGAATATTTTTCAAGGAGCCACTGGTTATTCATTGGTATAATACAAGTACAATAAACATGTCTAAGAATCCTATAATGCACTCAAAGACTAAACATATTTCTATCGAGTATCATTTCTTGAGGGAGAAGGTATCTTCTAAGGAGATTAAACTGGAGTACATAAACACAAAGGAACAGATAGCAAATATATTTACTAAACCTTTGACAAAAAATGCTTTTGAATACCTTATAGGCATGCTTAGGGTGATGGACCCTCCCAATGGTAATTAAATGATGCATATATGCATTAGTCTAGTGGATCTCAGAGCTATATTATTCTCTGGACTTCATGTATGGATCTACTCCTTAGGGGGAGTGATCGCAGGAGAAAAA
Source organism: Thuja plicata (assembly GCA_018584345.1). Lineage (NCBI taxonomy): Eukaryota > Viridiplantae > Streptophyta > Pinopsida > Cupressales > Cupressaceae > Thuja > Thuja plicata. Next base: position 217,777 of record MU226570.1, on the reverse strand, counting down.
TGTGGAGCACATTTGGGTGATCTTATACCTGATTGGACATGAGTATTTGACAAAGCTACACCTTACGAAAGACTATAGATGAGTTATGGCACCCTTTTCCATTGCTGCCATAGGGGGAAGGAATCTATGCTAAAATCCCTATCATTTTGTGGAGATTTGTTGAGGATCTTGAGAACATTGTAGAGAGAGAGAGAGAGAGAGAGAGAGAGAGAGAGAGTACTTTTGGGTTGATGCATATGGATTTTCCCATATGTTTCCATAAATGCCAAAGGGGGAGATTGTTGGATGATATCAGTTTTTGGNGGGGAAGGAATCTATGCTAAAATCCCTATCATTTTGTGGAGATTTGTTGAGGATCTTGAGAACATTGTAGAGAGAGAGAGAGAGAGAGAGAGAGAGAGAGAGAGAGTACTTTTGGGTTGATGCATATGGATTTTCCCATATGTTTCCATAAATGCCAAAGGGGGAGATTGTTGGATGATATCAGTTTTTGGTACTAATCATGTTCTTGATACTCATGTTTTGTCACTGATATCAACATATATTTCTGTGAAAGAAGCCAGAATAGTTACTTGACTGAAAGGCATGTACGAACACTTTACAGATGAACCAGAATGAGCGAAGTTGGATTTAAGTAGAAGACTAAATTTTGACCTTACATCTAAGGCCACGTGAATTTATGTTTCATACCATGGATGTTACAGCTGTTTTAGTAAAGACTATTTTTCTGGACTGTGACTGTGATTCTAGACAGATAAGGTCTCTATGTTTCAGACCTATCTTGCGGAGGAAGATGTTTAAGAACTTGTGAGATTACTGATGGAGAGCTAACATATGATGGTGAAATGGGTTGAGTTTAATTTATGTTTTGGTACTGATGATTTCAGCTATGGCGTGTGCACTGGAGAAGACTTATTTCTTGGCCGACTTTAGACTTGTAACATGTGGAAATTAATTCTGAGCATGGATTGCGGATCTGGAAGTATTTGTAATGAATTGTAAATATTGTATACTTTTTATAGGTACTGTGTGTATCTTAGCAAGGGCTTATGTAATTATTTGTATGATGGGAAGCCTTAATTGGCCGACCTAGTTAATTGTCTATAAGGAAAGCTTAACTGGCCAAACTAATGGGTTATTGTAAGAGGATATATATGAGTGATATTTTCATTTGTGAAAAGTGTGGTAGAGAAAGAAAAGAGAAAAGATTTGTGAAGCTGCGAAGCTTGACTGCTGGATAGGATTGTGTATTTTCTATATGCACTTGATGTGGATTGTGAATCCTTGAGGGTGGTTTTAACCTTCTTTGGGAAGTGAGCCTTAGTAGTGAGCCTACTACTTTCATTGACTCCTAACAAGGTCTGTCTCCTAACAGGGACTATGTACTGTAATGTAATAACAAGCTCCTAAAAGGGCTAATATCTTTTAATAGGGATACTATACTCTTAGTACATTATTTTTTGGGTGTTAATTCCCACTGGGGTTTTACCTTTAACAGGGTTTCCTCGACAACAAACATTGTATTATGGTGTTGGCAATTACTGTGTTATTTTCTTTTGATGTTATGGTTCATAAATTTTAAAGTTTAATAATCTATTTCACAATTGATTCATACCCCCTCTCAGTTGTCTTGTGGATTGTTATTCCTAACAATGGCTATAGTCACCTTTTGTGCTTCTATAATCCCATCATACTCGAAGTGATTCTCCATCCCTTTAAGCCATTCCATAACCATTTCTGTATCCATCTTACCAGAGAATACTAGTATTCCTTCTAGAGCCTTGCCACTCAATTCTTTGAGAGCCTTGAGGAATGGTTCCTCAGGTAGAAGAGGATAAGGCTATGATTCTACTTACTCTTCTACTAGTTTCTTTCCTTTATCTATCCCTTCATGCATTTCTTCTCTCAACTTACTAGCAATCTCTACCACCTCTGCCATATTTATCTTCATTTCCTCCATTCCTTCTTCAAGAAGCGTATTCTTGATTTGTTGCTCTAAAAAATCCTTGGCCAAATTTGCATTGGTCACCATGATGTTCTCACCTAAGGATTCACTCCACTCTGACATGCACTAATCCACTCCGAAGCCTTTCAATGGCTTTGATACCAATTTGATGGGGAGATCCTCTATTAGAGACTTCTATCTCTCTCTAAGAACTTCTCTTGGTCTTCTTTATGGTCTCTATCTCTACCCTAACTAGAGGATTCCTCTCTGATCCCCAATTTCACTAAGAGCTCTCCATCAACTTCAAACTCTTCACTAATCTCTCTTCCATAACCTTCTTGCATCCATGGCTCAACTAGCCTCCTACCACTCCAATGGTGTCAAATTCTTAAGGATTGGTTTCCTAACTCCTCTTAGGTCTTATCACACCTCTATAAATTCAATTTTATGGAACCTTCACCCATTTTTCAATTAGGTTCCAAAATACTAGCCTTTTCGGCCTTGTATCCTTTTTAGGCCTATTAGCCCTCCTAATCACTGAAAAGGTGATTTTTATCCTAAAAACCCTTAACACCCCTAGAAAAAAATTGCATATTATTTTTGGGTTTTCCCTCCCCTTTAATATTTTCTAGGTCTTTGATTCCAATCTTGTCTGTACAATGGACTTTCACCAAACCCCTAAAAATAAGGGTTTCTAGGGCATGATGGCTGGTTTGGTTTCTTGAACTTCTTCCACTGATCAAATGAGATCCTTTGAACTCCTCCTTCCATAAAATTGTATTCACCTCATGACCCTACACTCCACTATCATTGATTGGCACATACCAATCAACTGACAATCATCATTGTTGTTGCATTACTAGGTCACCCTAGCCAGAATAGCTAGTACTCGCCTAGGGCCTGAAAGTTCTCAAGCTTCCCCTGCACACACACACACTCCACAAGACATATTTAAAAATTATCTAAAAGGATCTAATTTATTCCAAGTGGTCATAAATTTTGAATCATGGGAACACCAAGAAAAGCCATCTTTTACATGACAGGACCAAAACTGGCCAGTGAACTCACAGAATGCAATAAATTAAAAAAAAGGATAACTAGAAAGAACAAGTAATTAATATAATGCCACAAAGAACTAATAAATTACATTTCAAACACTCTCCATTCTTTAATTCAATCCATTCAATCCAGAAAAGTGAGGGATGATGGCTCTGTAGCTTAATTACACTGCAAATTGGTTCTTTCCAAACACCAGTCCATATAATATGGAATCTAACTGTCAGATTAGGGTTGAAATAACCTTATATAATTCCATCCCACCTTTCTAGACCCTCTATTTTGGATTTGGGCATCATAAGAGCCGATTCCCAAAATCTAGGAAATGTTGTCGTGACAACTTTTAAAAGTTGTCATGACAACTTTGACAACTTTTGTCAAAATGACACTTTCTCAACTTTGAGGGTCCTAATTGGTTCCAAAACTTACCAAATGACCTCAAATGGCTTAATAATATTAAAAAATTAAAAATACTCCCACTTTGGAACTTTGGTCAACCCTTTTGACTTTTGGTTGACTTCTAGGTTCTAGACCCCTAGAATCAACTAGAATCAACAACACACAAACCCTAATCTTTCATGACAGTAATCACACCTAAAAACACACTAGGGACTTTATATATTAGTCCTTATTCAAGGATGGTTTTCCAAACCAAACTACAAGCCAAAAAAGACAAAAGATCTTCCTAAGACCTTAGGGTGCTCCTGCACCATCCTCCCCCTGCAACTAGAAAGTTAAGATACCTATGGTGTCAGGAACTCCTCATTGATTCCATGCTTCATGAAGGAACTCTCAATGATGCAATTGGCTTCTGACTCTAGCTACTATCTACACTTCACTAGATGCTCTTATAGACTTTGTGTCTTGTCTTCTTCTTTACTCTTGAATCCAATATCTTTTCCACTTGTGGCTTGACTTGTTCTAGAGTCTTGAACTATCCCATATGATTATGCACCTTCGTACTATAAATCATCCATATCTGGCTCCTTATACTTGATCAAATCCTTCACATTGAAGATTGGAGAAATTGACATCTCCTTGGGAAACTCCACCTTGTAAGCATTGGGCCCATACTTAGCCAATATCTTGAAAGATCTAATTATTTTCATATGTAGCTTACAAGGTATCCTGTTTTGTAGTCTTTCCTTATTCAAGAACACCATTACTAACTCACCCACTTCAAACTACAAATCTCTTCTTCCCTCATCTCTTTTTTCTTTCAACTTCTGATTGGCCTCCATTAAGGTCTTATTCACTTGTTCATGAACTTCCTTCATTGATTGTGCAAAGTCATCAGCATGTCCACTAACTCCTTCATATCCTTTGAGGTCTTTGATCTCCATCACACCCCTTGGATGTTCCCCATACACAATCTCAAATAGAATTTTCCCTATAGTCCTATTTGTGCTATCATTATAGGAAAATTCTTCCTGTGGAATAACTTGCTCCCATCCTTGTCCATATTCGTTTGTCAAAAATCTAAGAAAGTTCCCAAGAACTCTATTGATTAATTTAGTCTCCCATCCCTTTGAGGATGATAGGCAGATCCATGAGATAAGTTTGTACCTATCCTCTTCCATAGGGTCTTCCAAAATTTCCCTATGAACTTCACATCCCTGTCTACAACAATGCTCATTGGTAGACCATGAATACTCACTATTTCCTTGAAGATCAAGTAGGCAATATGGCTGGCATCATGTGTTGTTTTGCATGTTATGAAGTGGCTCATTTTAATAAACCTATCTACCACTACAAACACACTATCTAAACCAGATGGAGTCCTAGGTAAATCCACTATGAAGTCCATACTTATGCAGTCCCAAGGTCTACTTGGTATGGGTAATGGCTGGTAAAGTCCTACATTTGATGAAGTGTCTTTAGCCTTCTGACATATGCCACACTACTCCACATATCTTCTCACTTTCTTATGCATATTTGGCCACCAATATAACCTTTCCACTAAGTCCAATGTCTTATTTAGTCCAAAGTGTCCATTGAGGCTCTGATTATGTATCTCTTGAATGAGGTTCTCCCTCATTGAGCCTTTTGGAATACAAATTTGATTTCCTTTGAATAGAAACCCATTCTACAATGTATACTTTGTAAAATCACTATGAAAGTGATTCTCAAAATATTTGCACACTTTGTAAATCTCTGAGAAATCTAAATTTCCCTCATATAGGTCCTTAAAACCTTCAACTCATGTACTTTGCAACTGAATCTCTTGGATGGTGAGTAGTCTCCTACCAAGGGCATCTGTGAGTTTGTTTTGCAACCCCCTTCTTATGTTTTATAGTGAAGGTATATGACTGTAGGAACTCCATCCATTTTATGTGCCTCAAGCTAAGCTTGTCTTGGGTGTTTATGTAACTCAATGCTTGGTTGTCTATGAAGACAAAAAACTCTTTAGGCAATAGATAATGCCTCCACTTCTTTAAGGCTTGCACAAGAGCATATAGCTCCAAGTCATATGAAGAGTACCTATACTTAGCCTGATTTAGTCTTTCATTGAAAAAGGCCATAGGCCTGCCTTCTTGGCATTGGCCACCATGATGTTCTCACCTATGGATTCACTCCACTCTAACATGCACTAGTCCACTCCCAAGCCTTTCAATGACTCTGATACCAATTTTATGGGGAGATCCTTTACTAGATACTTCTATCTTTCTCTAAGACCTTCTCTTGGTCTTCTTTAGGGTCTCTATCTCTATGCTAACTAGAGGATTCCTCTTTGATCCCCAATTTCACTAAGAGCTCTCCATCAACTTCAAACTCTTCACTAATCTCTCCTCCATAACCTTCTTGCACCCATGGCTCAACTAGCCTCCTAACACTCCAATGGTGTCAAATTATTAAGGATTGGTTTCCTAAATCCTCTTAGGTCTCATCCAACCTCTATGAATTCAATTTTATGGAACCTTCACCCATTTTAAAATCGGGTTCCAAAATACTAGCCTTTTAGGCCTTGTAGCCTTTTTAGGCCTATTAGCCCTCATAATCACTGAAAATGTGATTTTTCTCCTAAAACCCCTTAACACCCCTAGAAAAAAATTTCATACTCTTTGTGTTTTTTTCCTCCCCTTTAATATTTTCTAGGTCTCTGATTCCAATCTTGTCTGTACAATGGACTTTAACCAAACCCCTAAAAATAAGGGTTTCTAGGGCATGATGGTTGGTTTGGTTTCTTGAACTTCTTCCACTGATATAATGAGCTCCTCTGAAATCCTCCTTCCATCAAATGGTCTGCACCTCATGCCCCTACTCTCCACTATCATTGATTGGCACATACCAATCAACTGGCAATCATCATTGTTGTTGCACTACTTTGTCACCCTAGCCATAATAGCTAGTACTCACCTAGGGCCTAAAAGCTCTCAAGATTCCCCTACACACACATACTCCACAAGACATATTTAGAAATGATATACAAGGATATAATGGATTCCAAGTGGTCATGGAGTTTGAACCACAGGAACACCAAGCAAAGCCATCTTTTACATGACTGGACTAAAACTAGCCAGTGAACTCACAAAATGCAAGAAATTAAACAAAAGCTAACCAAAAAGAACAAATAACTAGTCTATTGCAACAAAGAACTAATAAATTACATTTTAAACACTCTCCTTTATTTCATTCAATCCATTCAACCCATAAAAGTGATGGATGCTGGCTCGATAGCTTAATTACACTGCAAATTGGTTCTTTCAAAACACCAGTTTGTACAATATGAAATCTAATTGTCAGATTAGGGTTGAAATAACCTTATATACTTCCATGCCACCTATCTAGATCCTCTAGTCAATATTTGGGCATCATAAGAGCCGATTCCTAAAATCTAGGATATGTTGTCATGACAACTTTTTAAAGTTGTCATAATAACTTTGACAACTTTTGTCAAAATGACACTTTCTCAATTTTGAGGGTCCTAATTGGTTCCAAACCTTACCAAATGACCTCAAATGATATAATAACATTAAAAACTTAAAAATATTCCCACTTTGGAACTTTGGTCAACCCTTTTAAAATTTTGGTTGACTTCTAGGCTCTAGACCCCTAGAATCAACTAGACTCAAGAACACACAAACCCTAATCTTTCCTAACACTAATCACACCTCAAAACACACTAGGGACTTTATAGATCAGTCCTTATTCAAGGATGGTTGGAAAAATTAACCTACAAGCCAAAAAAAGACAAAATATATTCCTAAGACCTTAGGGTGCTCCTTCACCAGTATCCTAAGATTCTTGAGGACTCATTTCTAGAGGTAGATTGAATGTAAGCAAGTTTTTGGAATAGTAAGAAGCTCTATGATTTGGTTTTTAGAAAGATTCAAGCATTTTTGAGTTAGAGAGTGATTGGATGGATTTAAATTATCAATTTAGTGTTGGATTAGTGTTTTTTAGGTAGATTTAAGACTTTTTCATTCATTGTGCAAGTACTGTAGAGTTATTTTAGTATTATTTGTTAATTGATTAAGATTTAGGGAGTCTCTTGGTCCAGTCTAGAGTAGTTTGTGTTTCCATGGCTCCCCCACAAAATATAACCATGGGAATATCCTAAGGGTGGATGAATGTTTTATGGGAGCCTATGTAAAGTGTAAATATGCAAGGAGAGGTACTGAAGAGTTGAGCTTCTATTTTTAAGGTTATGCCCTAGGAAAACAATGTTGTCTGGTTAGGGGTGTAACCGAGTAAGAATCAAGTGCCATTGCAAAGGAGTGTGTGAGGGAAAGAAAATAAGTATGGTTATAGAATACTTAGGGTCTAAATTAACCCTTCCTACGAGCCTAGATCCTAGCCAATCCATCTTGACACATTTCTAGCAAGAAATCAGCGTGTTACTATTAATGCTTGGAAATAGGCTTAAAATACCTACATTTTAGGACAGTAGTGTACGGATGGTTTGAGGAGTTCAAACCTTGAAAATATATAAGGTATTGGAAATAGGTATCTGATTCCTAGGTTTTTTTTAGGGTTGTGTGGAAGTTGACAAGAATTCAGAAAAACCCTCTGGATAGGGCTAATAGGGCTACAGGCCTAATAGGTTAAAAAGAATTGTGAAGGTGGAACTCGATTACTTTGGGATAGAAGACCAATTCAAATTGGATTCAAAAGATGTCATTTTGACTTCTTGAACGTAAAAATGTCCTTTTTAGCACCTATGAAGATGTGTGGGAAGATTTGAGCTTGGAATCATCCAAGGGAGCATAGAGACAAGGAGCACTTTCAATGGTGGAAATATTTCAAGGTTGAGCACTGAGAAACTAACTCTTGGTGTGGAGCTACAATAGTCTTAGGGTGTGAAGAATCAAGAATTTGGTGGATTATAGAAGAGAATTAGGATCCTAAGTAGTGTAGGGCAAGTAAAGCCTTAGTTGAGTAAGTGCAAGACAATCTTGGAACACTTCCATCAAACACAATGGCTATCAAAATGCTTTTCTGAAATGTCTATTCCAATTCATAGCATCAATCTTATTTAACAAATCAATTGATCATGAAATACCTGAAATAGATTATATAACAGGAACTTTTCAAAAATGCAGGGATTTGGCTAAATTTCTTTTCAGAGTTGAAGATACAGACATGACAAGGATGGTAAAATGTAAGAGTTACAAGTACATAAAGTCTGAAATGAAAGTTGGGAAAGAGTTAACAAGGTTGGAAAATATAGAGGAGGAGATACATGTTGAAACATTTATGGAGAATTTTCATAAATTAATATAACCATATATGCGTCATGTTTTTTTGCTAAATGGCAAGTAGTTTAGTTCCAACTACTAAGAGAAACTTTTCCAGTTGGAACAATTTTATCGGTTGTTGACTTTGCAAAAAATTACTCTTTTGTTTCTCAATAAAAACTTCAAGAAGAATACTACTATACAGAGAAAGTCACTATAATGGTACATGTTTCTTATCGACATGCACAATTAGATTTGGATGGTGTTGAGAGTGCATATCAAACATGGTTCATAAAGAAAGAATGTCAATTTTACATTAGTGATGATAAAGAGCATGACATACATTTTGTTGAGCATTGCTTTAGAACATTTTTTGGATATTTGGAAAACAAAGGAATCAAAATTGAAAAGCATTTTGTTTGGTTAGATGGATGTGTAGCACAATTTAAATCAGCAAGGCCATTTTATGCAGTATATAGATATCATCAATACCAAAAGATACCACACCTTTGGATTTTCTTTGAGAGTGGACATGGAAAGGGAGAGCATGATGGTGCATGAGCCTGTATAAAACATACTTTAAGAAAGTATCAGCTAGACTATCAGGGATATCATATAAATAATGTTCATGATGTAGTTGAGTGGTGCAAGATGCATTTTGTGGTTCCAACTAAGGATCACACAACATCACATTTGGATCGATTCATACCATTCAAAGTATTGTGGGACATATCAGGTATAAATGCACAACATCACTTGTTTTGAAGTTTAAATTACTCTATGTACTTTAAATTTATTTGAATTCAATTAAAGAAAATGGTATATATATTAAATTTTTACATGTATGTGTCTTCTTCAGGTGTTGATAGAAGTTCAATCTTTGGATGCAAGAGGGTAGAAAAAACAAGATCCCTGCATTCGGTTATGAGTATAGATAGTATTGTGTGGTCATTATACACTAGAGATTAATCATGCTTTTGTTATGACTGCATTTTTTAAAACTATGGTGAATGTATCAACCAAAAATTTGGATATGTTAGTGAATGGAATTTGGTTCCACTAGATGTTACAAATACAAATGATGAAGTTGAAGATGAAAGCTTTGACGACATTCCATTGATTTCAACTGATTATGACCATATTTGAGGTTTGATCAAAATTGGTACGTGTCCATGTAAATAGCGCTCGCATGTACACATGTTCTTTTTTACTATTTAATATAGATGTTTAATTTATATTTAGAGACCTCAAATTGAAAACATATTTTGCAGGACATGTTTTTGCAGTAATAGTAGAGCCTAGATTTATGTGGAATGTGTTAGTTACTATTTATTACATTGCACCAAGGGGAGGATGAAGCTAACAAAGAATGAAACAAGAAATAAAATTATGTTTCCAATAGGTTAGTAGTGTACATGTTTGTGTTTAATTTATTACAATTGAGGTTTAACTCATGATGTAATTATGCACGCATGTTTATGGTTAATTTCACATCTATCTATATATCTTGTTGAAATTGTATGTGCAGGTTCAGTTGTTGTACAAGGAACATATTTGAAGAAAACCAAAATATTAAAACATGGGATTCATTTTATTGATTATTAACCTAACAACAAGGTTTATCTGTATAGCCATCTTGTAATTGCCACTGTCCTATCTCTTCATCCAGTGACATGATATGGGGTTCATAAGTGGAGACTTGATATTGATGACCAGGAGAGAATATTAAATGTTATCCAAGAATGAGCTGAACCACTTGGTGTGGTCTAAAACATGCATGAAATATCAAGATATGTACTAAATGTTTCACGGGCGAGACCGGAGGTTTCCTTAGCTCCACTCTTTCCTACTGGTGCCGATGTAGTGAATGGAGCAATTTTTTAAAACTTTTAATATATCTCAAAAATGTCTTCAAGATGTGTATTTACTTTAAATTTTTATCTAGAGAGAATTAATTCTAGGTCATGTGGATACTTATTTAGTTGGAATATGAATGTTTAGATCATGCATGTTTTGTAATTACTTAATTCTAGGATATAATTTAATTTTATCGAGCTATCTATTGGTAAATAGATTGTTCTTCTTTGTTATAACTCTAAAATACTCAAATATTAAAGAAGCAATCAAATACAACAGTTGGGAAATTGTAATTGAAAACTAATTTCCCTCCAAATTTAGAGGTGCAACTCCCTTATATGAATGATTTTTAGTGAATTTTAATCTTTCCTAATCTAACAGGGGTATGTTCTTAACCTAAGAACAGAAGAGGTAAACCAAAATAAACCTAGACAGGAAATAGCTCAGGCAGGATAAATTCAACTCTAAATCTAGCTGATTCTAAGATTTCATCAATCAGATTAACTCCCAAAATAGGTAATGCATGAACGACTACTAAAAATGCAAATGCAAGACTACAGATTAAAGATGAGATGACAATGAATCAATCTATATCATAGAAATGTTTCCCAAACTTAGGATAACAACATATTTTCCCCTTAATTAACTATATCAAATCATAATATAGAACTTTGGTTCGAATACAGATTGCAAATCTAAATTCAAAGAAACATTTGAATTTAATAGAATGATAAATGCAATGTAATGGAATAGTTAAAGCAATAGTATTTAGACACACACAATTGACTCTGCAAAATCCTATCTTTCACACCAAAATTTAGCCGACCTTTGTATTAAATTTCATTATAGTACATATAGATTTTGAGTCTTGACCTTTACAAAAAGAGTAACCAAAATGGTTCAACTTCTTTTAAGAAGGAATAATAAATGAAGGTTTATCTATTATAATATCATCAAAATTTAGTGCAAAGGGGGAATCTATTTAAGTTTCAATTTCATTCCCTTTGCCTAATTTATCCTTATAGGCGGTGACAGCTATAATAACTCAGATGAGCTCTTCGTGCCTGTTGACATGGACATTGATATATCGGATGAGCCACCTAGAATTTTCCTTGGCTAGGATCTTAATTGTATCCATCTGATCTTTCAATTATTTCATGGCTTTATCGATACATCCACTCAATTGTTGGAGTTCTAGCACCTTGTCCAAATGGGTGGAAGACTTCTTTGACAGCTTATGCACATAATCAGAAAATGATTTCTACATATTATCCAATCCTATCATTTTTTCCTTGTCCACTTGTCTTTGATTCTATGTTCAGACCTTGAAAAATCTTAAAGTCTTTACTCTGTTCCTCCTTGATCTTAACATCTACTTGTTGTAACCTTGCCTCAGCCTGAATGATCATCTCAATTTTAAACTCTAGACTTTGAAGCCACTCGATTAGAGGTTCATCTCCTTTTTGCAAAATCTTGGCTTTATATGCCTCCTTGGTCTTCATCTTTACTGCGACATGGAGTGTCAGTATGCATTCTTGACACTTTTCTCTCTCAGATGCGAGAGTCTACAAATTCTTCTCAATATTGCTCCTTTATATTTCTAGTCTTAAGAGATCATTACCCAATTGCTCAACAATGACCAATCCTTTAGATTTGAGTCTCTCAACCCAACCCTTGCCAATCTGTGCAAAGTGCCTATCTTCTTGCAATTTTTCTATTATGGCTTGATTCTCCGCGGCATTGGGATCGAAAGTGGTCTGAGTAATGGGAATACTAGCAATTGGAGTGACCAACTACTAGATGAAATTAGTCAGTTCATTGACTTTGGTCTTAAGCTATACCTTAGCCATTATAAGTTCTTCCATCTCTTCTTCAATCACTACATTAGTGGACTTCCACCAATCCAACTTGGTATCATATCGAGCTAAACCCATGTCAAATGACTCCAATTGAAAATTAGAGGCAATCATATCTTTGAATCTACCTTCTTATGTAGGCTTGGCCACTTCCATAGTGAAATTCCCAGTCTTAGGATCCTGACCCAATGTGGACAACATTTTCACTTTCTTAGCTTTTGCTGTAGCGGTGTCGGATTGCAAGGCTCAAGCTAAAGTATCTTTGCTAGGAGATCCTTCTTCTACACTCTTTATTTTGTGCTCCAGAGTGTTCTCTATCCATGACTTAGCACTAGTGACCTTGGTGGTAGAGACCAACTCCTCTATAAATAGTTTCCTAATAACAATAGGTGTAGAATTTGGTCTTGAAGAAAATGGATTTACAGAGGTAGGGGAAGAGGACACCAATCTTATGAATTGAGTAGCCTCTTGTTTCTTCTCAACCCTCTCATCTGATTTAGTAGCTGAGGCATTGGAGGTATCTTCATGCACCTTTACTACATCAAGGGACTCTCACCTTGGGGTATCTTGGGTTAAAGTGTCATTTGATGCATCTACAGTGATTGCTTTAGCTGTTTTCTTAGGTCCTACACCTTTGGTGGGTTCCTCTGTCAACCCAATATTTGGAAGTGGGCCTTCTCCACAAGTCTTCTTGGTTGAACTTATTTTTTAGGAGGTTCATTGCCTCCCATGGTAGGCTGAAATGAACCTTTGGTCATAGATGGGATTATCATGAAGAAGTTTTTGCAATGTTTGATTGTATCTTTTGTTGGGGTCCTTTGAGTATAAGGCTTCCTTTCTAACCTCTTCCTTCTTCCTGCAGTCCATTCAACCCATTGATCCATCCTTTTGTAAATTCCATTCATTAGATTCTGCAAGTCACTAATGGCTTGATCTAACATGGGCTCAAAACTGATAGGAGTGATCTTTATCTTCTCCAGATATGTATTGTCATACATGTGATTGCCATCATCTTCTAACCCCTCCACTGCTATGTTAACTTTGAAATTTTTTATTTGTTCAATAGTTAACCTGGCATAGAATCTCTCTCTACTCTCCAAATCATCTCTGCAATTGGCCTAGTAGTCTTCGATATCATCTACATCATGGATAGCTTAGATCATTTGTAGGTAGTCAAGAGCATAATTAACAGGATCATACTGTGGCCTCAAAACACCATAGGTTTCTAATGAAAAAAGCTTTGAGAATGTCTTTAGAACATTCTTTGCCTTAGACCGAGACACACAACTGTAAGCTCTGATAGTCTTGGGGAATTCATATCCTTTCTTCCTAGCATCAACACAAATCAAATTCACTTGAAGAAATTGTCTCATCACCTCCACCAACACAATCATATTAGTAGGATATCTGGGCAGCTTCAAGGGGAAGTCATCAAATCCTGCAAGATGAATGTATGAGAAATCCCCAAATTGAATGAAATAACATCCAAAATGGCTGATAAAACCCATGGCCTTAGGAGAGAATCTCCTTTCTGGGAAACCTTGTAGCTCCTTGCACAGTCTCATTGTAAATGCATCATTAACTCGGAGGTACTTAGCATAACTGTTGTGCAATTGCAAAGAGGGGAAAAATTCGTAGCTCTTAACATCATCAAGAAATTCCTCTAATCTAGGGAGTCCTAGAAAAATTTGGATCATGGCCAATATATACATTAAAAATAAAGACACATAGAATTCATTTTGATTTTTAGCTCTATCTAGGGCATTGGCCAAATTTTCACTTACCATAAATGGCCAATCAATAAAATGGTGTTGAGAATAGATCACCTGTACCAAGAAGAAATGATGATCTACAAAATTGAGCACCTTACTCTCACCTCTAATCCCTTGGAGTAGCACCAGGATGTCTATGATTTCTGGCTTCAGGTTAGTGCAATATAGTGTTTTGGGAATCTTCCCTTTGGCACTTCTAGGCTCTTAAAACCATGCCTTCATTATCTCCTTCTTCCAAACTAATTTCTTTGCTCTATATTCAGTCACCGCCTGACTGTATGTCATTTATGAATACTTAGATTTCTCTGGGATGCAAAGAAAGTTCTGAACTGATTCTCTATCGATAGAGAGTAGCGCATGTCATCGGGCCAGAGGATTTGTTTGGTGTCTGGGTTGTATTGAGCTATGTATTCTTGGATCAGTTCTAGGGCCTAAACAGCTATGGGAAAACTAGTGGCCTTGACTAACCCACTCTCCTTCAACTTCTCAGTGATAGGGTGCATTTGATCAGCTTTCAATGTATCCTGAAATTTATGCATATCAAAGAACTTCAAAGAGGTGTCTGTAATCTTATACCATTCAGAGATGATGTCATTCATTCTATTGAATCCCATAAATTTGGAAGCCATGCTTTGAATGATTTGATTCAGGAACTAAGAATATCTCTCAAGAATGTAGGGGCAAAGAATAATCAATATCAGAGGCTTCAAATTCAAACAATTTGTCAAACAAATGGTAGCTCCTGTTTGCAACCTTCAATTGATTTTATAACTTTGAATTCTTACCGTTTAATGGACGACATCCCATGCCACATGAATGATAAGACCAAAGCATTAATAGAAAAGTTAGTTATGAAGTAAAATGACTTTATTTGGATTGATTACTTTGTTGTTATGGGTCGTTGAGAAATGTCTTTTCACTTTAGTAACCATAATGGTAACTTTCTTGAGGTAGCAAAAAATTACTTTTCCACTTCTCCTTTGGGCGGAGAAATACTTTTGGATTGCTCTCTGTTTGAAAATCTGTCGAAAGATAATTTTATCCTATTGAGATGCTAAAATGATGTTTTTTTATTTCAGTAGCTTTCTTCATTCCTTTGTTCACTTATGAGATTGATTTCCCTTCAAAAAACCTTCATTTTAATGGTTTGGCAGAAAATGTACCCTATAGGTCGAAACCCACATGTTGGAGTAGTGAAGAAGCCATTTTTCGCTTTTCCATCAACAAGCTTACATCTTAGATTTCTCTCCATTTAATCATTCCTTTCAGCCTATAAAGATGTATTCTAAATGAAATAGTCTTTCTAAGCCCAAATCATCCACTTTAAAATTATATTGACTACTGAGACATCATGGAATAGTCATCTGTGGAAAACGCACCCTGCTAGTGATTTTCAACCAGTGGAGAAGCCCGAACCCAATTTTTTGCCAATGAAGTAATATAAAGTATTCAAGATACAAACTCCAAAATCATAGAAGATAAATGTAAGAAGTCTCTGAATTGTGACCTTTATCAAATTTGGGATCTTAAACCTACCCGATTAAGCATGACTTCAGATACAAATCCCCTTGGCTTGCAAGGAGAAGTGAAATCGGGAAAATTTGATAAAGATCTCCTAGCCTAAGGGGAAAGTTAGACTTAGACTCCAAAAAATCACAACACTTTCAAAACCACTACTATCAACTAAACATCCACTTTTGTCAAAAGGTATGCAGACCAAATGTGGGGCAATAGCTGGCTCTGTTTGGGGACTTGGACATTCACATGTCCAAGCAAGGAACTCAAATCTCGAGTTTCGCAAAGCTCAATTAAAGGCAGATCACAAAAAAACTAAAGTGAGACACGAAAAGGAAAGCAGAAAGGAAGCGTAACTAGGAAAAAAAAAAGGAACTAAATGTAACTATTGTACAATAAAGGGGTTACCTATTTTAAATTTAGATTTGATAGAGCTTCAAATCCTAAAAATTATACATCAGGGGTAGTATCTCACCATCTGGATATGTCAATTTAAAATAATTCTTCTCAAATGCCTGATGGATCTTAAAAGGTCCTTTCCACAATGTTTCAAATTTTTCGTGCATGCCTTTGGGTGCCCTGCGCTTGTCCCATAACAACATCATGTCTCCCTCCATAAATTTCTAGGGTGTCCTTTTTTTTTCAAACAATTTCTTCACACACATTTGGTGTCGTGTGATGTGATCAACCATTTTTTCCCTTTCTTCTTCTAGTTTGTTCAGGTACATAATCCTTTTTTCTAAACCATCTTTGTACATGCCATCCTCTACTATTGTTTTCAGTTTGCAAGTTGCTAAATCCAATGGTAATGGAAGACTGGCTTCTACCCTGTAAACAAGTTCAAAAGGAGATACACTAATGGCTCTTTTGGGAGTCACTCTATCCACCCAGAGGGCTTCATAGATTTTCTTATGCCAGGTTCTTTGGTTATCTACCACGAGCTTTTTCATGATGTTTACCAAATTTTTATTGCTAGACTCAGCTTGACCGTTCCCTTGAGGGAAGTAATTAGATGAATGACAGATCATGACCCCATACTCAAATAAAAATTTAGTAATTTCTTAAGAGGAAAAGTATGCGGTATTATCCATAACTAACTTAACAGGAACACCAAATATTACCAGAATGTTTTCTTTGATAAAATCACATACCACCTCCAAAGTAGTTCTCTTGGTTGCTTTCACCTCCAGCCATTTCATGAATTAGTCAGTCACAGTGATTATGTATGTATGACCTATGCTAGACATGGGATTTATAGGACCATTAAAATCAAGACCCCACTGTTGAAAAGGACCCTCAATTACCACTGGTCTTAAGGGTAGTGCTTCCAACTGAGGCTTTCCAGTAAACATTTTGCATTTTTCACATCTCGTTACCCAATGGTAAGCATCTCTAAACATTCCCAACCAGTAATAACACTGTCTCAAAATATTGAATGTAGTGACTGATGAGGAGAAGTGTCCCCCACAGGCTTCGTCATGAAACACTTTTAATAGCTTCTCTTGTTGTTGTCTGTCAACACACTGGAGGAAAGTTCAATCTATAGATCTCTTATATAGTCTATCTTCCCAAATTACATATTTAGAAGCTTTCAATTTCATATCTCTTCTTTTCTTTTAATTTAATCCTTCAGGGAATTCACCATATGTCAGGAAATACACAACATTTTCAAACCAAGGGTCTTGCATACATACTACCAAAACCAAATGCTTAGCTTCTGGATTTTTGTTCGCTTGGTTTTTCGCCATCACCTTGCATAATGTGTTCCCTCTCACCAAATTGGTGGGTTTGATCTCTATGTCATATTCTTGGTTTTTAGCCACCCATGCTCCTCTGTTGTTACATCCTACATCCTATTGAGTCAATATGATTTTTACTACAATATCAGGCACATACACCAGAGAGTGAGAGTGTAAAATCTAAAATCTAAAATTCTTTAAAGCCTTTACAACTGCAAAAGCATGCACTTCAATATGAGAGTATCTCAGCTCATGATTTTTGAGAGGTGTGCTCATAAAAGCAATGGGAGCTTGAATTCCCTCCTCATTCTCCTACATTAGGATGGCTGATAGAGTATGTTCAGAAGAAAAACAATAGATTGTGAAATCTTTCTTATAATCTGGGTGACATACACAGGAGCATTAGCTATGGCATCCTTTATGCTTTTGAAATCTTGTTTACCAGGGTCATTCCACTTGAAACTTAGATTTCCCTTCATCATGTCCACTATGCATTTGGTAATCTTAGAAAAATCTGGAACGAACCTCCTGAGAAAGTTTACCTGGCCGAAAAATGATTTCACTCCAGTTTTGTTCATAGGTAAAATTAATTGTTGGATTTCTCTTACCCTTTCTAGGTCAATCCTTATGCCTTCTTGGGAGACAATGTGACCCATAAATTTCCCTTTAGTTACACAAAAAACTAACTTCTTGGGGTTCAATGAAATCCCATCTTCTCGACACCTTTGCAATACTCTTCTTAAATCATTTATGTGATCTACTATTTTCCTAGAAAATAAAGTAAGATCATCCAGATACATACCAATGATTTTTTTCTTCATATCATTGAAGGAAAGGTCCATACCTCTCTAAAAGGTGGCTCTGGCATTGATGAACCTAAATGACATTCTATGATATGCAAAGGTGCCCCATGGAGTAGTGAAAGTCATTTTATGCTGGTCTACTTTCTCAACTTCAATCTGGTTATACTCTGAGAAGCCATCTAACATGGACATCATTTTGGCTTCAGCCATGATCTTCAAGAGATTATCCATGTTGGGAAGTGCATAATTGTCTTTCAAGCAAGATTGATTAAGGTTTCTAAATTTAGCATAGATTCTTATTTCTTTGTTCTTCTTCCTCATAGGCACTATATTTTCTACCTAGGTAGAATGATGGATAGGTTATATGATCCTTGCTTTGAGAATTTTATCAACCTCCCTGAATATGGAATCAACAAATTTGGGTTTGTAATTCCTTTGTTTCTTTCTGAAAGGAGTTGCCTCAGGTTTTAAGGGAATCTGGTGTTTGAATTTCCCGTTCATAAAACTTTTCAAATCTTCATAACTCCAGGTGAAAACATCTTGGTATTCTAGGAAGAGTTTCTTGGCCTCTTTTCTCTCCTCTTTAGTACAACATTTCCCAATGTTGATCATCTTGCAATTCTTCTCAATTCCTATGTTCATTCCCTCATATTCTCTAGTGGTAGGACCTCTCTCAATTATCTTCTTCTTAACAAAGGTGTCATGCCTATTGAAAATCTTTTCAAGAGTGACCAAATGGGGAGGAATGATATTACCTTGCAACTAGATGACATCTGACTTATCCTTCTTTTTCTTGTCCTGACGGTCTCCTTTAGTTCTATTAGGAACATCTTTATGGAAGTCACCACTGCTCTCTAGAAAGAGAAGGAGATTCTGGTCATCTTCGAACACTTCTCAATCTTCTACATTATTGGGCACATATGGTTGATATATAATCTCCACTTGGTACTTCTTATATTTGAATTCTGGGTGAGGGAGGAGTAGCGAAGCTGACATTTCCAAGGAGTCTGTCTTGGAGTTCAATTATCTTGGCACAGATTCAATAAAGAATGCATCAAGTGCCTCTATTTCATCCCATACTCTGTTTCTATAGTTTTTTAATCTGTAATTTTTTATAGAGTATTGATTCTTGACTTGATGCACGATTAGCTCCACATCACCATGAGCTCTCAAGATCTTTAGGCCCTTTTCTTTTTCAGAAATAATCCCTAACAGGAGAGCTTCATGCTCGACATTATTGTTGGTTTTCCCGAAATCCAATTTATAAGCCATGGGATCACATACTCCATCTGGTGATTTTAAGACCACACTCGCACTACATCCCGACGATGCACAATTGCCATCAAATTCAAGAGTCCAGATCTGTGGTTGCATTTCTTTGGCAGAAAACTTCTTTTCCTCTTCTCTAGGATATATTCCTCATCATGATCATTAGTAAAAAAACATATAGTTACCAAATTCCAATTCTTGATATAGTATTTGGGCTTTAGGGTCATCAAATTTTAGCACTATAAACTTAGCTTTCTCCTCCGGTACCTGTTTTATCTTTTTTTTTTCCCACTGGGATTAAAGCTTGGGACCAATCTAGCTTTATCTCCCCTCCAAGGTCTATGCAAAAACTCCTTCTTAACAGTAAACCATAACTAGAAATTATATCAGAAACAAGGATTGTTAACAACATTTTCTTCTTGAGGTGTGCATCCAGGGCCACTTTAGCATCTTTAATCTGTCCGACCAGGGGCACTTGCTTAGAATCCATAGAGTAACATCTACGATGGGCTTTAGTGAGAGTAATTCCTAAATATTTAGCTACAGTTGATGGAATTACATTATCTGAGGCTTCTAAGTCTATTATGCAATTGCTTAACTTGCAACCATTGATATATAATGACACATAGAATGGGTCAGGATTTTGTCCTGGGAAGGTAGCCAAAATAGAAGGTTCCCCTTGCTTATTTGTTTCAAAAAATATAGACTCACTTTCTATGGTAGTCATGAAATTTTGGTTTACCTTTGGATTCCCTTCCTTACAGTAATCTACAAGCTTTTGTAGTTCTATGGGGTCAGACTTAAGATAGTCTATAGGAGAAATCTGAATTCTGGAATCTCTACAGAATTGAATAATGTAAAAATAGCTTTTCTCCTTACCTGGTTGCAGAATTGTTACTCCTTGATTGGCCTCCTTAGAATAGGAAGTAGATGCCTCGTTATTTTTAAGTGGAGGTGTCGAAGCAGGGCTTTTATCTTTCTGACTCTAGGTCAAGGCTGTATAAGAGGTCCCATCTATGGTAGCGTAACATGTTGCTTCTTGTTCTGAATCTGATTCATACTCTAAATATAAGTTTTTAGAGTCGCCATGAGAGTATGAATATGGTTCAGCTCCAGACACTCCAACATTCCACTCGTCAGTCCAATGCATTTGCCAAGCACGAGCTACATTGGGGCAGCTCTCTCCATTGTGATCTATAGTTAGGTGGAAGGCACACATGTTTCCTTTTTTAGGAGGAGCTTCTATAGCTAGCCTCTATGGTGGAACAGTCAATTGTAATGCCTTTCCATCAGCATTTCTCCCCTCGTTGTTTCTCCTAGGCTGCTCTTGAAAGTTTTTCTAGTAGGGATTATTAAATCTAGGAAGTTTCCTCTTGAAGGCAATGAATTCATTGGATAAATTTTGAATCATCTCATCTAATGACGTAGTATTACTACTAATGGCTCTATATTGTATCTCTCTTTTCCATTTCCTAGATGAGATCATATGGTCATCAAGTTCTACATTAGTTCTTTGTGTGGCATCTAAATCTGCAGGGTTCACACTTCTTAGATCATAATTGATGTTTGACGGCATAACACTTATGAAGAATGTTTTCAGATTTCCCGTCATAGGCCTTGTTAGTTCCTTTTCTTGCTGATATAAAAATACTCTCAAAGAGATTTCTCTATTTATCCCAGACACTGACCAAGAAAGATATAGAATGACAGAAAGAGGGTTTTTAAACCCTCTGCACTTTGAGCTCCATAAACTTGGGCGGGAATACCCTTCCAACTTAGAATAATCAAATCACTAAATTATCCTAGTTGAACATGAATGGAATTACAGGGATTGACCACTGTAATATTTATTGAACACATCTGACATAAAGGTAAAGATCAATTTTGATAATGATAGTCACTTAATTCAGTGGAAAACAGATCAATGCTTAAATCTTAGGGCATGGAGTCACTTCTGAATAAATTTAACCAATTTTCTCATGAAAAAAATTTAAAACAACTACAAAATATGGCATAAACATAGATATACCTTATATATCTATCCTCACACATATATAAAAAAAAAATTCATCAAATTCATTATAAACCCTGAATCTTACTAAAAATAATCCTAAGGCGATTTTAATCTTTCCTTGAAAGATCCCAAAAACTATTTCAAAATCTGCCTAATAGATGTATAAATTGAACATTCCTTGAGCATTCAATTTACATAAAATTTAGAAAACCATAATGAAGAAAAAATACTCATCATATG
The DNA here is from genome assembly GCA_018584345.1 of Thuja plicata. Taxonomy (NCBI): domain Eukaryota; kingdom Viridiplantae; phylum Streptophyta; class Pinopsida; order Cupressales; family Cupressaceae; genus Thuja; species Thuja plicata. Next base: position 196,033 of record MU226570.1, on the reverse strand, counting down.
CTCCAAAAACTATTGATGGATTTCATTTTTTAGTCATAATCAAAATTGCTAATACATTCAACAGTAATTTTAGAACCCTAAAAATGTATTGGTCTTAAACCAGAGTTTGTACATTTTAACTTGTGCTTCCAAATGCAAAATTTATATCCTCTTCCCAGTAGTCTTGGAATCCTTTTATAACTAAGGATGCAACAAGCTACAAACTACATGGGAAGGATTTACAAAATATTTTTCAACAACAATTTTGCAGTTAGCATAAAAACAAAAGTTGTAACAGAAAACAGGTGGCAAAAGTTGGTGAAGTCTGAACAAGGTTTGTTGTTGCATTTTGACAATATCCTCTTCATCCTTTTAGATTCACTTCCCACCTATTTACCTCTTTGGCGGTGGGCCAATCAAAGGTATTTTCTTCTTCCAACTTGGAAATAGGCTCTGTCCACCTGACATCAGTAGATGTTCTGGCCTTTGAAACAAACTTTACCATATCTCTCTCAACGTTGAAGAGGTTGTCAATTAGTTCATTGCAATATTCAGCATTTACATCCTTCTCCAGGTGATGCTTCATCTCCTCATCTTTAAATATCCCATCAAATCCATCTGTCCAATCAGATTGTGGATTCATAATTCCAGCTTCATTATATATCCTAGGGATTAGGGGAGGGCATTGGTCACCAAATAGTTGCAACTTATTATTTATTAAATCATCCTTACCATTGAGGAATCCATATGTATTATTCACCTCATTGATCATTTCAATATAATCTATTAATTTATCAGGAAAGTCATCATTGTATAACATGGTTGTCTTCAATTTGTCCATCAGCCTATCTCTTCTTGACCAAGTATTAAATGTGGGCTCCAAGAATGTCATAGCTTCAACAACTATCTTTGATGCTTCTTGAAATGAACCATACAGTGTATACACTATGTTAGTCTTCTAATTCAAAACATCAATTTGATGTTGAAGTATGGGCAATATGATAGACATGATATTTATGCTCTGTCCCTGTAACAATTCCTTGGACTAGCCTTCTACCATTGCTGAATCTTCTTTTGCCTCTGTGGCAGCATCTGTTTCAATTTTTGGTATTTTTTGAGGGACTGGAGTCTTATCTCTTTTACTCTCCATTAATTTCTCCTTCAAATTAGCAATCTCCTCCTCCAATGTGTGGTTATGAACCACCACCTCTTCATTCTTTTTTGCTAAGGCCATCATCTGGCCAAAAGTTGTTTCATACCTTTTAGATAAATCATCAACCTTTGCCAGGTTCATGAATGATACTTAAGTCATCAACTAAGCTATCCCAGTGTCAGTGGTGTTTGGCATATTCCAAATCATCCTATCTACTCTTTTTTCCTCTCTTATGGTCTTGACTAGAGGCTTTTGTGTAGCAGGGGCCAATGACCATATAGCTAGAGTCTTGGATTTAGGATCAAATCCTGATCCTTTCAGAACTTCATCAATTTCAAACTCTATTTTCATTAAGGGGTCTTCTTTCTTTTTTATCTATTCAATGATTAAAGTGGACTGTAAATCCCAATCTGGCATTAATAGCACCCCACTGTTCTGCACCAACAATCCAACAATCTTGCTTGATCCACAGTAATCAGTTCACTCTCAGGATCATAATCCTGGAGTGTCTTCATAATTTCCTCATTTTTGTCTTCCTGACCTTCTCCTATGATCAGGCTCTTCCTTAGATCCTTCTACTTCATTTTAATCAAGAAACTCTTAAATTCATCATCTTTCATGAATTCACTTGCCATCATTACTCTCTCATTAGTCTCTCTAAATAAAAGCATATGATTATCCCCTTGACCTTCAACCTGGGGTTCCTTTTGCATTTGTCTTTTGAGCCTCTTGAAATAATTTCCATGCTCTATTATTATAGCCTTGGCCATCTTCTTCCTATCCTGCCCCTTTTTGTGTTTTGTTTTTTGTTTTTTCTTGGGTATCTCTTTGGCAGAAGTAACTTCTTCACCCACCTCTTCTTCTTCTTGGTGAAGTTCTTCCTGTTGTTCTTCTTGCTCCTATTTTTTCTCTTGATGCTCCTGATCATGCAATGCAACAGGAATTGGGGATCCTTGGGATTGTGCATCTTCAACATTGAATTGTGGTACTTGTGCCATTAGTGTATTATAAGACTTGAGCATCTCCTCCATTCTCTGTATATATGGGAGGTCAGGGAAAAAACCAGAGAAAGTCTTGTCTGATTCTTTCCAGTCAGCTTCTTCCCTGAGAATATTACTCCATTTCCTTCTTCTTTCCTAGATTTAAAGCCTATCCAGTTTATTTCTCACAATATCTTGATCATCGAGTGGCTCATGATCTCTAATTTTTTTCCAAGGGGTCATAGATTTCAGGGCTATCTTCACAAACTAAACTGGATCATAGAACCTAGCAATTGATGGAGACATTCTATATTTCTTTAGGAAATTATTGATTAGGTCAAAAACTCTCTTCCCAATAGAGAAATCATAACTAATCCATAGCCTAGGGACAAAAGTACCCTTTTTATGCCCTTCTAAAAACTCTTTTTCAACCCAAGTAATCTGCCAAACAAACTCTAAGAAAGCAACTCTAAGGGGTACAAAATTAGGGAGAATGTGAGGTGGTTATGTACAACCATATACCCTTATGATAGTAATATCATCAAAGAAGAAAAAATCACCCCAGTTGTGAGTAATTGGCCAATTTGGAATAAATTACCAAGGTCTTTAGACTCTTCTGACCTCATTTGGAAATATTTGCCTATCAGTTCCTAGTAAGTCAAAAACTGGATCCACAATCCAATTACAGAAGCATACAAAAGATGAATTTACTAATGAACTATCCCATACTTGTGTCCACCTTTGGATTGGTGCATTGACACCATATTCTGAAATTAACAATTCAAGCTCTTTGTCCATGGATTCCCTGTTAAAATATAGAATCATACACTTTAAATGGGAATAATTCTTAAAAGATGGTACAGGGGCATCCGACTGTATCTCTACCAATGTATCATGTATAGCTTCAACTATGTATCCCACATAGTCATAATCATTATTGACCTCCGCGTGCTGGATATTCATTGCCATCATGAGCACGTCTTGGGGCACTGTAGAATCTCTATCAAAACCTAGTACTCTGTTCAAACCATATACTGTGCACTTTATGTAGTGATGAAAAAGGGATAAGTCAAATGGTGGTTTGAGGTTGTCTAGGAATTTCACCAAGTTCCTATCCACCCTGGGCATATATCTGGGCATGTCAAACTTTTTTATTAATTTCTCCCTTTTATTGTAATCCGCCTAAATTTTTTCCAGCTCAATCTTTATGCATAATGCACTAGTGATCCCACAAACCTCTGCTACTGATCTCCTATCTATGGATACTAAGGTCTCTTTGTTTTTCTTTTTGATTACCCTAGCTACTGGGCAATAATTATTAGCAAGTTCCCTGATTAACCCTATAGAAACATATATATCAGGCACAATCAACTTTTCCATATTTAACTCCAAATAATGGAACAAAGTATTACCATAGAAATTTGGAGTGACTGGATTTCTGCATTAACACCATCTGTCTCTCCATTCATCCTAGTTAACACTATTTGTGTTTGATGTCCTAGGAAGCAAATCAGAAAATTCTTCTATTTATTTCTTCGTTGCAACCTTCTTCTTTTTAGACCCTTGTGAGGATGCGCTAGTAGTAGCTTGACTCATCTTTCCTTTTTAGAATTCACTCTCATAAAAACAAACTCTGTTGATTTCACAACTAAAATCTTCAAATTGCAAATGAGAGTTGTACAGAATCAAGCTCAATCATTCATCTTTATAGCTATCAAATCAGCATCTTGTCCACTTGAATTCCAAATTCTCACACTTGCAGTGTCATGAAATCATCTCTCTGTAACTAATGCTACCATTAATTCACATTTTTTGATCCCTACTAGAAAAGAGTACTCACTTTTCTCTTTTTTGCCTTTGTAAGCCATGAAATGAGCCACCTGTCAATTTTTCACCAACCCGCTGTACCTCTTTTACATTCAAAATTGTCCTTGCGAGTGAGCAACAAGACCTTTCCTTCTAAGCAATCGTGCACTCACGATCTATTTTTGTCTAGGTTCATATGCTCCACGACTAGGCGATGACCTAACTTGTAGCTTCATCATGTGATATTCGTGCACTCACTATCTCTTTATGCTTTGTATTTATACTTGAGTGAGTGAGCAGCATTATTTTTCCTTTTATCAGTTGCAGACTCGCCTCTCAAAACTTTACTATCTTTGAAACCTTGCGAGTGAGTAATATGATCTTTATTACTCAATCATTTCTTAGTCGCACACTCGCTGACCTTTATTTATCATGCTTTGCGCTTGAGTGAGTGAGTGGCTTTTCAAAACAATCATACATTATTTTTGTGGTTGCCCAATCACTATGGCTTTTTGATTTGTCTTTATACCTCTACAGGTGAGCGATGACTATTTTCATTATGCATTTTTACTTAGTCGCTTACTCGCGCTTCAAAATATTTCAGTTCATAAGCATTAGCGAGTAAGTGATGACCTTTTTCCACCATAGTCGCATACTCGCTACTGAGATTTCCTTATGAAAGAATCCTTCATGACTGAGCGAGCACCTTTCAATCTTCTTCATCACACACTCGTGGGCTTGAAAACTTAACTGGCACACTTTCTATGAGTGAGCGATAGCCAACATGCTTTCTTAATCACACAACCACTAGCATTTTCTTATTTGAATTTATTCATGGGTGAGTGGGTGATAGCCTCTTGTCTTTCTTTCATCACACACTTGCGAGCTCATCATTTCAAATTGTAAATCCTTAGTGAGTGAGTGAGAACACAAATAATCACTTAATCATGTACTCGTGCATCCTTTGATAACACTACATACTTCTATTATGCTGTGCATACCAGTCCCTACATTTTGTGTACAAAATGTTGGGTCCCCCTTTTCTCTTTGGCTCTTTCCTTGTCTTTTGTTTTCTTTGTTTTCTTCTCTGGGATTTCACTTCCTGGGGGGTTTGTTTTCTTTATTATTTTGTCTTTTGTGCCTCTGGGACCCGGTCCTAGAGTTGGTTTGTTCTTTCTAGAGCTGGATTCCAGACTCCGGGATTCTCTGCCATGATGTCTTCTTCTCGCAAGAAGGTATGGTCACATGGAATTCCCAAGCCCTGAGTCCAGAGGTTTGACTGTTCCAGAGTTCATGGAGAAGAGGGTAAATTTCTTTTACCTTGAGTATAAATATAAATTACACATCACTTTTATAGTTACCATGATTAAACACTTGTGCATCCAGAGTGAATCAAAGTGAATTAAGACAATTTCAAACTGCTTTTTCTCCCATTTTTAGTGGCTATTAACCAGTGATTTGGCAGTAATTGTTCATGGTAATCCCTGGGTTTAAATCATTTCAAGGTGCCTCTCATGCCTACCTTCTCCATCCCATTCGTCTTCCAAGTAGGTTCTCTGGTTTTGTTTTTGTTCCATTCTTTCTGGTTTTGTTTCCACTCGGTCTTTCTGGTTTACCTTCCATGTTTTTCATTTTTGGTTTGCCTCCCGTTGGTGGGTTGGCTCTGCCAGAGGGATTGTCTGCCCTTTGTACAGTTGTAGAATAGTGTTTTTAGTGTACATTTTCTTAGGTTAGTCCGTGTAAATATGTATAGTTGTATAAAACCTGTGAAAATCTTGTGGGTGCTGTATATTTTTTGTATATGTGTTTCAGCCTTTGGCCCTTTGTATTTTTGTGTATATATCCTTCAGCTCTGCTATGCATTGAATGTATATTTCATGTATATTCTTTCAGTTTCATGTCAAGCTCAGTGTACTTTATCTATGTTTCATCTGAGTTTGTGAGCTTGCCCCACAGTGGAACACCACCTGGTTGGAGCTCGACTCTCTGCTAGTTTCAACCATGGCACTTTTCTCTCTCCGCCATCAATCAACCTTTATGGAAAATTTATGTCCCATGTGTGCATTCAAGACTGCCCAAGTGGATTCCTCTTTTCACACATTTGGACAGTTGGAACCTTCATTTCCATAACTCCCCATTTATTACATAGCCATGTGATGCCCACGTGGGCCTGACAACCCACTTTGCGGTTACATCTCCCAACGGTTTGTTTTCCAGATTCTGAGTCCTATGTCCTCGCCACACCCATATATTATTTCCGTCAAGTATGTGGAAACCCCCAGGCCTAGATTATGGTTGAATCTCTAAGTCTACATTATATGTATATCTTTATGGATTTTGACCTAAACTAACTTTTCAGGTGAAGTGCACAATGCGGCAATAAGTTCTCCGAAGTCCAGAGCAATATTTTATCTTATTAAAATTCTGACGGTCGCCTTACCTTATAGGTTTTCAAACATCCTGCTTTCACTATAATAGAGGCTTCCACATCTTCACCACCCGGGAGCCCAAAAATCCCCTCCACGGCAGTCACCAGGGTAGTTTTCAGGTCCAAGATTGAGAGGGCCTTGGAAAAACTTCCCCTCAGCATGAAATATTTGAAAGACAATATTGTTATGGGATCAAAGATCGAATCCCAGGTTCAATTGGTCACCGACACCAATGTTGGGATGTGGTTAAAATGATGTTCATTCAACAACAACTCGGGGACCAATTGGCCATCAATGTTGGAGAATCTGGGATTCTAAAGGCCGCTTGCTTCCCATGTTTTGTGCAAGCCTTGGAACTCATCCTCACCCTCATGGTGCACTACAACTCTATCCGGGCCATCATGCTCGCCACTCTGGTCTCGACCGGATACCCTACACCCATGGTTTCCCTGGATGTTACAACTTTCTGAGCAGGTTTAGGGATTCCCTAGTTTGACGAGGTAGCTGTCGTCACCCAATTTGATGCCTTGGCACAATTTTGGTAGCTGGAGGTTATGGCCCGATAATATTTGAATAACAAATGGCTGAAGACCCCAAAGAAAGATTCAAAAAGGATGAAGTTGGAGATCCCCAGATCCAAATTCAAGGAAAGCATCCAAATGGGGATCATAGCATTATGCAATATTTTTAGGCAACCCCATGCCTAGGAGTTCTCAAGGTGGATGTACTACTTCCTACTCGCCATCTCCATTGGCTAACAATATTTTGATTGGGTCACCAGCATTTCTAACCATGTTGACTCATAGTTTCTCCAGGTGGCTTGGACCTCAAAATTTTATATGACATCCTATGTTCTCTGGGCATTAGCACAACAATGGCCCATCACAAACGGGATGCTCACATCAGGTGAACTTGGGGTTGGCCCTGGGCAAAAGGCTCATTGGGATTATTTCCCACAAATCCAATGGGAGGCAAGTTTCCTCAGCTTCTGTCGGGTTAACGATGCCTTCGTCTATTAAAATCTTCTCATGCCTACTAGGGACATTGGGTACTATCTCTCTAAGGAGGCCATGGGTTTGGTCAAAAGTTATGGCCATTGTTATATTCAGTTCCAGCAACATACTTACATTTGGGTAACTAGCTTATCTGGGAAGCCCTATTTGTTACCCAAACACTGTGGGAAAGAAATAATCCTTTTAGAATATTTCTAACAGATGTTGGAGCTGCATGCCTTATACACTATAAAGAAGGTGGTAAATTTTCCATTCCCAATCACTTTGTGGGAATTATACATGCAGTCTGGCCGCAGCTAAAGAGATAGATAATAAACTTAAAAGCTTGGGCCTAACAGAATTCTATCTAGCACGGAAGAACTTTGATCCGCTAGGAAAGATTGCAACAGCACTTCCCCAGGTATTAGAGCCCCACAGATTCCACATGGAGGACTTCTGAGAAGATTTCCAAGATGATTTTGAAGTCCAGAGCCAGCACTTCATCCAGATGACAATTGGGATGATTGAGAGGCTCAAGCTTTGAAAATTCCCGGATGACTTCTCGGACACTGGGTCCATATTAGACCCCCAATACAAAGAGAGGGGAATAGACAAGATGGCTCTCCCTCCAATAAATTGGAACACTTAGGAGGGGAAAACCATTAAAGATACCACCTGTGATGTGGTTGAGCGTAGACACAAGTATTTCAAGAGGGCATGTCTAGGGAGTATGTGCCGAGTTGGCTCAATAATGCTGAGATTGACCCCAGGGCCGGAACCTCCTCATAGGGGGAAGGTAAAGGCAAAGGAATAATGGGCACCCCATCGCAAACTCCATCTACAACCCCCATAAAAGAATAGATGCAACAAACATTGGTAGTCTCCCAGCAAATGAAAGATAAATTGATTACGTGGTCGGCTACCCTAGTCCTCATGACCAGGCTCATTCGTCCTCTCTTCCCCTTCACTGGCTGCATTAATGGTCTCAGAAAAAAGAATGGGAATGAAAGAGGAGCAGGCAGCTTTAATGGATGCAGGGCCCCCTTTGGTGATGAGGAGAAAGAAAAGGAAAAATACCTCTCAACCAAGGGTAGAGCCAGAGCTTGGGATGCAAAGCATACCATAAGTACAAATTGTTTCTTCTAACTCCCTGAAGCCAGAGAAAGAACCGGAGCACATCGCAGAGAATTCCCCACCCCATGATGAGTTTGATGATGTGTTTGGAACTGATGAATTTGGAAACTTGAAGGGGGAGATCATACAGTTAGTGGAAGAAATTGTCGCGCAGGATGAACTCCCAGAGCAAGAACCTGCACAAGAATAGGAAGCCTGGGTAGAAGAGGAAAAGGGGTAGGAATAGGTGGATACCTCCAAAGTCCCAAAGATCCAGGCTATGGGAACAGAGGATAAGTAGACTCAGAATGAGAAAATGACATTGGTTAGGGAAACAAGACCCACGGGAGAAACTATGACCCCAACTTCTGTGCTCCAAATGCCACTCCCAAAAGTAACATTCGGGGAAGTGATCATAGCGGCCCAAATGCTGAACCTCAACTCGACG
>MU226570.1:114126-125703 GCA_018584345.1 Thuja plicata | reverse complement strand
TTCAATACTGTTCATTCAGATCAGGCTCAACTCCTCCTGAATGCTTGGCCTCAACCCATTAAGGTAATGGGCAAATTTCTCCTTGTCATCTTCTGCATGGCCTGTTCGGATGAGGATTTGATAGAACTCCTCTCTATACTCTTGGATAGATTTCCTACTTGCTTCAAACCTTGCATTTTCTTCAGTAGATTGAGCTCATAATCAACAGGAATGAATTATTGCTTCAATTTATCCACCATCTGATCCCATCTTGTGATTTTCTCCTTTCCTCTTCTATTTCGCTCCAACTGAATCTCCTGCCACTAGATCTTCGCATGACCCTTCAGTCGGGCCTTCACAAATTTGACCCTATCAGGATCATCAATATCTTCATACTCAAAATATTCTTCTATTTCATTGATCCAGTCGATCAACACTTCTGGGTTAAGATTTCCTGAAAATGTGGGAACCTCAAGCTTAGGTCTTTTCCCGATCTTGGAAATAGCCTGGAAAAGCCTTTCCTCCTCTTTGTTCAAAGTTTTTCCTTCCTGATCAAAATCTCCTTCTACATCGGCTTCATCCTCACTTTCCTCTCTTATGGCAAGATTCATGCCTCTGTGAATCTCTTCCTACAATGCTTGCACTTGTCTCTGGAGGGCTCTAACCTCGGGCGATACACCTTTGGCTCTTCTGCCACGCTCCCTTCGTGGAGGCATTTTTGCGCTTATCGTTGAAACCCTAACCATAGTCCTGATGCAAACTACCTCATAGTTGGAAATCTGTCTACACACTCAGGGACTTCTTGGTCTGATACCACTTGATGAAGGGGACTCCCCTTAATACCACAAGTACATGACAAAAACAAAGAGAAACACCAGAAATTTGCAAGAATAGAAAATTGGCTTCTTATTGGCTCCACAAATGTGGAATTACAAACTTTAGAATTACAATATCAAAAGCCACATGGGCATCCCTTAAAATAATTTGTAGGACAAAGCCTCAAATAACCACCTAGAACTACCCTAGAAAACACCATGGGCCTTCTTTAAATAGGGAATTTTCCACCGCCCGAGAAGGTTCCAGAAATCTAGCCATTAAGGCCGACTACCATTAGCATTTAATTATTTTTCACTTTTATTACAAAAGGGTCGGCTTTAAATATTTACAAAACATGAGATAAGGTAGCCCAACTTCCGGAAGCCATAAATTTTGAACCGTAGCTCCGATTGGCTATTATAACCACTTTTTGGAAAGGGGAGATCGCGATCTACAATGTTTGACTAGCAAAGCACAAGTTAGTTGAGGGTTCGACCTCGATCCGGAGCCTCTAAGGTCCTGAAAATTGAGCTCAAAGGTTTTGCACCCAAAAATCTCAATAGTAAATCCTTAATAACTTCGCCAATACAGATGATCTGGCAATGAAATTCAACTGGCATTCTTATATGACTAAGATGAACCTTCACCTGGAAATTTAGAACATTTTGAGTTCAAACAACCAACTTACTAAAAATAGTAATTTTCCAAAAAATAGCAGCTTTGTACAAAATAGCCCTTATTGAATAGAAAAACACATATTTTTGGGTGATGCAAGATTGCCCTTACACCCAGGATGCTCCTGCATCAGTGGCCCTACAAGAACAAGATCATACTATGGTGAAAGGTATTTTATACTTTTTATTGATGACTTTTCTAGAATGATGTGGGTTACATATTTGAGAGAGAAATCTGAGGCATTTGATAAATTCAAAATATTCAAGGAAAAATTTGAGAATGAATCTGGTTTAAAGATTAAATGTTTGAGGTCAGACACTGGAGGATAATTTACATCAGAACTGTTTAATACATATTGTGATGAAAATGGAATACATAGACAAACTTCAGCTCCTAGAACTCCACAATAGAATGGGATAGCAGAGCGAAGAAACAAAACTATATTAGATGCTACTAGGACTATGTTGCTAGAAAGAAATGTATCACATTTTCATTGGAGAGAAGCAGTTGGCACTGCTGTGTACACATTAAATAGAATTCAAATCAAAGAAGGTACAAATAAAACTCCTTATGAATTATGGTTTGATCATACACTGACTGTGAAATATTTCAAAATATTTGGTAGTAAATGTTATATCAAAAGAAATGATGAGATAGGACATTTTGATGCTAGAAGTGATGAAGGAATATTTCTTGGTTATTCCACTAAGAGTAAAGAATATAAATGTTTCAATCTGAGACTAAGGAAACTAATTGAAAGCGCCAATGTGAGGATAGATGAGAAATTTCAAATTCAGGAAAGAATGTATGACTGTGGTCAGATTACAGAATCAAGAGAAGTTGTTGCTGAACCTAAAGGACCCTTGATGATCGAGAATGAGATTGAAGAAGAAGAACATGCAAAAGCTATTGAGACATTAAAGAGTCCACGGTATGTCAAGAAAAACCACCCTGAAGATCAAATTATTGGTGATGCAAGCAAAGGCATGATGAATAGATCTAAAGTTAGAGATGAGATCTGTTTGATTTCTCAAGCTGAACCCAAGACTACTGATGAAGCATGTAAAGATGAATCTTGGACTAAAGCCATGGAAGAAGAATTAGAATAGATAAAGAAGAAAAATACTTGGGAGTTGGCTCCAAGACCTAAGAACAAGAATGTGATTGGCACTAAGTGGGTTTTAAGAAAAAAAATGGATGAGGAAGGCACAGTGGTAAGAAATAAGGCTAGATTGGTATGTAAAGGCTACTCACAACAAGAAGGCATATACTACAAAGAAGTATTTGCACCTGTTGCTAGATTGGAACCTGTGAGACTATTCCTTGCTTATGCTACAAATAAAGACTTCAAAGTGTATCAGATGGATGTGAAATCAACATTCTTGAATGGTGACCTAGAAGAAGAAGTGTACATTGAGAAACCTGATGGTTTTCCTTTGAAAAATGATGAAAACATGGTTTGCAGACAGAAGAAGGCACTGTATGGACTGAAACAAGCACCGAGGGCATGGTATGCAAGAATGGATAAATATCTACTTCATCTTGGTTTCAGAAAAGGTAATGTAGATAGTAATTTATATTTAAGAACTGATGAAGATAGAATCTTAATTATAGAAGTTTTTGTAGATGATATCATTTTTGGAGGAAATGATAAAGTGAGTAAGAAGTTTTCTAAAGAAATGGAGAATGAGTTTAAGATGTCAGTGATTGGTGAGATGAAATGTTTTCTTGGTTTGCAAATTAATCAGAGTAAAAATGACATATTTATATCTCAGACCAAGTACCTTAAGGAAATGTTGAAGAAGTTTGGAATGAAAAATTGTAAACCTGCTGGTACACCCATGGTAATAGGGAACAAACTAACTAAAAGTGATGAGACTCAAAGTGTTGGCCAGACTAAGTATAGGTCAATGATTGGAGGTCTACAATATTTGACACACACTAGACCAGATATTACCAATGTAGTTGGAATTATGGCTAGATATCAGGTAGATCCTAAAGAGACACACTTTGCTACTATGAAAATAATTTTTAGATATCTGAAAGGAATAGTAGAGTATGGATTATGCTATGAAAAATTTGATGATTTTACATTGCTGGATTTTACTGATGCTGATTGGACAGGTAATGTGGATGATATGAAGAGCACTAGTGGTGGTGCATTTTTCCTTGGAAAAAGGCTAGTTTCTTGGTTGAGCAAAAGGCAAAACTGTATTGCTCAATCTACTGCTGAGCTAGAGTATGTTGATGCTGCAATAAACTGTACACAAGTTGTTTGGATGATACAAATATTGAAGGACATCAGAATAATTTTCAAAGAACCAGTGGTTATCCATTGTGAGAACACCATCACAGTGAATATGTCAAAGAATCATGTAATTCATTCAAAGACTAAACACATTTCCATCAAGTATCATTTCTTAAGGGCGCAGAAGGTAGCAAACAAAGAGATAAAACTGGAGTATATTAGCACAAAGGAACAAATATCAGATATATTTACCAAACCTTTGCAAAAAGATGCTTTTGAATATATTAGAGGCATGGTTGGGGTGATGGCCCCTCCCAGTGAAAACTAAATGATGCAGATGTGCATCAATCCAATGGATCTCAGAGCCATATAATTCTCTAGACTTGATGTATGGATCTACTCCTTAGGGGGAGTGATCGTAGAAAATACTGGAGTACATTTAGGTGATCTTGCACCTAGCTGATAGGACATGAAGATTTCAAAAATCTACATCTTACAGGAGACTACAGGTGAACTATGGCACCCTTTCCCATTGCTACCAAAGGGGGAAGGAATCTATGAAAAAATCCCTACTATTTTGGGAAGTTTATGTTGAGGATATTGAGAAGATTGTATTGAGAGAGAGAGTACTTTTGGGTTGATGCATATGGATTTTCTCATATATTTCCATCAGTTACAAAGAGGGATATTGTTGGATTATATCATTTTTGGTTACTGATCATGCTGTTGATATTCATGTTTTGTCACTGATGTCAATATATACTTCTATGGAGAAGACAGACTGACTAGTTAACTGGAACAAGTGTATGCACACTGTATAGAGGATTTAGAAGAATAGAAGTTGGATTTATGTAGAAGGATGTGTCCTGACCTTACTCCTAAGGTCGCTTTACTTTATGTTACATTTTGTGGATGTTACAGTTCATTTGGTGAAGATTGGTTCTCTGGACTGCAACTGTGATTCTAGATAGAGCAGGTCTCTGTGTTTTGGGTATATCTTTTTGATGGAGATATTTAAGAACTTGTGAGTTTACTTATGGACAGCCGACATATGTTAGAGTAATAAGTTGTGTTTGATTGTTGATTGAAGACTGATGACGTCAGCTGTGGGGTGTACTCTGGAGAAGAATTATTTCCTGGCTGACTTCAGACATGTAGCATGTGGAATTAATTGTGAGCATGAATTGTGGATCTGAAAGTATATGTAATGAATTTTAAATGTTGTATACTTGTCTTAGATACCATGTGTATCTTAGCAAGGGGATATGTAATTATTTGTATAACAAAAAGCCTTAATTGGCCAACCTAATTAATTATGTATTAGGAAAGCTTAGTTGGCCAACCTAATAAGATATTGTACAAGGGTATATATGGAAGATATATTCTTTTGGAGAAGTGTGATAGAGAAAAGGAGAGAAGGAATATGTTAAAGCTATGAAGCTTCTTGACTGTTGGATGCAAGCAAAGTTGATACTCCATTGGAACTAATCAAGCAAAGATAGTTGCTGGCAGACAGTTCTCTGATTGTGTATTTTCTTTATACACTTGTGCGGATTGTAAATCCTTAAGGGTGGCTTTAACCTTCTTTGGGTAGTGTGCCTTGGCAGTGAGCCTACTATTTCCTTTGAATCCTAACAGGGGCTATCTCCTAATAGGGACTATGTACTATATGTTGGAATTATATTGAGATGATGTGCTGAGAGGGGAGGGGTGAATCAGTACCTCTAAAACTTTTCTTGGTTGGCCCATTAACCCTTAGTCATCAGTTTGTAATTTTATCTTATCTAACTATTCATCTTTCTTTATGCATATGAAATCATATCATACATTCTTTTGATATGTAACAATAATAGAAACATTCATGAAAATAGATAACACATGACACAAGATAGGATATCACAGAAAACTCCTATTAAGGAAGTAAAAACTACGGTGGTGATTGTTACCCACAAAACTTCACTATCTGCAGATAAGAAGGGGATGGTTAAGGATTACAATTGGTCACTTCTAATGACCTACCCTGTTAGGAGTATTACAGTGGAGACCTGTTAAGATCTACTTTGTTTGAAGCTTTAGCAACACTATTAAGTGTGCACTCTATTAAGAGATTTGGAAAGAATGGTTAAGTCCACCTTCTACAAAAGGATTTTAGATGTGATGCACTTGTTAGAATGCAACTACATAAGTATTTGATCTAATGATAAATGCAATCTTCAATTGCTGATAACAGATCCTATAAAGCTTCATACATATAAGTAATCATCCTTCCATGATTGAATAGTACCTTTGTCTATTCGTCAGTAGCCTTTGTGTGTTCTTCATAACTGATATACTCTATTTCTAATCTTTGCATGAATTCTGCCTTCTTCTCCTTAGATGCTCTTCGTGGATATCAATAATAAAGAATTCATGTTTCTCACAATTGAGTATGAACATCTATTTATACAAATTTAGGTTCAATTCTTGATTCATGCAGTGCAAGTTAACTCTAGATCCAAGGTTTACAACTTGACCTTGATCTTTAGTTAGATATGCTTTTGATCCATTAGGATGCTTTAAAGCATTTACATAAAGCTTGCACGACCATCAAATTCTAATTTAAAACAAAACAAAACTCTATTTAAATAGAATTATATTGCTTTAATCGTCGTGTAAAACTCAGATCCACAATTTGCAGGTTCTTGATCTGTTTGTTGGTTCTGATGGTCAGTTTTCTTGATCGTCGGTGTTCCTTTCTTGAACTGGTTGTCGGGTATTCTTTTTCTATTCCTGTCAGGTTAGTTCTGAAAATTGTGTCGCTGGTAATGCTTGTGTTCGCTGGTGATGCCTGTGGTCGTCGGTGATGCTTGTGGTCATCGGTGATGCTTGTCACTTTTATACTTACCATTTTTCTCAAAAATATTTGTTCTAATAGGTATGCTTGCATTTTACCGATACTACTTGTGGTTCACCGGTAATGCATGCTGTCTGCCGGTAATGCTTTCTGTCTATGTTTTTTAGTGAGTATACTAATGGAAAAATAATGTCATCAATCTCACCCTTTGACATTAGTATCAAAAACATGATATGTGAAACATACTGAGTGTATTAGTATGTACACCTGTGTATACTTCTTCCTTAGTCATTTGAATGAATCCCCCTATGTATATACTGATAAGTGTAAGTATATATATATCCTTTATCTTTTCTTTTTCAACTGATATATGTATTGTACATAACTATATACATTTCCTTTCCTCCTTTTTTGATTCTAAAGGCAAAGGTACTTACAAATTTTCAAAAAGGTGGGAGTGTGAGGACTTGACTTCCTCCATCATTTTCTCCCATTTCTCCTTCAGCATTTCTAGAGCCATGTGGTCTAGTGAAATCCTTACATGGATATCATAGATGTTGTCTACTACAGACATCTCTGGGGTTGCTATTAGATTTCTTGCTTCAGAAATATGCTGTTGCAGAATTGTAAGATTTGGTAGAATGTGTACTTGAAGTTCTGTGATCTCACCTTTGAATTGAGTTTCAGCATCCCATATTTCTTGCCTTAGTCTATTTTCCTCAATGACCATATCATGATGTGCCTTTATGCTGTCAGCTTGTGAGGTTAGGCTTTATGCACTCTTTGTGACATTTGAGTCAATTTCTACAAGTTTGTCACTGTTCTCTTTTACATATTTCTCTAGTGTGCACATTTTTTGAACTAAGGTGATTGCTTCAGCAATCATTGGTTCCAATTCATCATTGAGTTCTGAGAGCTTTACCTTGTTCAGTGCCACTTCTTGGCTGATTTTATCAATTAGCTTGAATTGATATTTCTTTTCTTCTTGCTCTTCCATTGCTTGGTCTGTCTCTATACCTTGCTCTGTTATAGCGTCAGTGAGAACAGCAATTTGTTCCTTTACTGAAGTATTTTCATCAATTTTCACTTTAGGAACTGGTTGGTGGAGTATCTCTTTAGCCATGTCAAGTGCCATGTTTTCTCTGTGTTCTTGGATCATCTTCTTCTGTATGGATTTCCTTTGATAGAGCACTCTAAACTCTTGAAGTTTGTCAGTGTCCAAAGTGGTTATGTCCCAGTTTGGAACTTCAATGACTTCATCAAGTATCACAGCCAATATATCCTTCTTTACTATTTTCTTATTTTTCTTCTTTGGCTAGGTGGCAGATTGATGTAATACCATTTGTAAGTCTTGAGACTAAGTTGACTTAGTTGGCGAGTGTTTAGAGGATGAGACATCCTTTTGTATCTGTTTAGTGTTCACCAGCCGGTTTGGTGAAGTCATCTCCTCACGTACCTTGGGTGTTTCAATAGATGAATCTTCTTTTTGTTTCATTTCCTCATTTTTCTTAACTTCCTTACTCTTATCTTTCTCTTCAACCTTTCTTGATGTATCCTCTGTTGTTTTATTTGCCTCTTGTTGTTGTTCTTTTGATACATCTTGCTGCTCATCGGTTGCATCCTTCATTTCAGTGTATGTATCCTTAGGATTGTTGGATGCACATTGGTTTTCATCGGTACCCATATCCTTGGGTATATCATCATCTTTCTTAGATGATTTATCCTGGCTTGACTGTATATCAATAGCATCTATTAATATATGCATATTTTTCAGTGTATTGATAGTTGCAGTGTCAATAGCTATGTCTT
Organism: Thuja plicata; assembly: GCA_018584345.1. Lineage (NCBI taxonomy): Eukaryota > Viridiplantae > Streptophyta > Pinopsida > Cupressales > Cupressaceae > Thuja > Thuja plicata. The sequence continues at coordinate 117,343 of MU226570.1, read as the reverse complement.
GTTCGTCGGTCTTACCCTCTGTAGTATTGATGTTTTCATATTTTTGGATCTCTGATGCAGGGTCTTTTCCTATAATGGTGTCGAAAATGTTTTCTCACCATGAATCATCATTCATATCAACATCTAAGTTACCCTTTATTGAAAGTTCCTCTTTGGTAACTGCTTCATCCTCCAAGTTAATGTGGATGGGGCTATCCAGTACTTGATCATGTTGGCCATCTTTTGACCAATATTCATCTATAATATCAGTTTTTTTTTGTCCTGTGATCTGTACTTCTTCATTCTCCAACTCAACTATTGAGTGACCTGTTGTGTTGATAGGTTCCTTTTCAGGACTGCTTTCCTCATCAACTTTTAGTAGTCCACTCCATATTTTGTGAGTGTCTTCTTCTAGCTCTATAAGCTTTCCCTGAAGAAATTTATATGCTCTTAGTTTTGGTGAGAATTTCTTTGTATATTTCTCCATTACTTCATTGATTTCCTCTTTTGATGAATCAGGAGGCATAAGAGAGACTAGTACTCTTTCTCTTATCCTCTTCTCCTCATGGAGTGCAAAAGTGAATCTAGAGGATATCTTATCCAAAAGTTCTTGTGGAACATCTTGTCTTGTGAAGTGTAGTGGGACATAATAATGTCTGCACATCTTAGCAATAAGTGCATCTTCAATATTATTTTTTTCTTCTGTATCCCATCTTAACCATTTCCTAATTTTTGGATGTCCAACAGATGTAGCTTTAGAAATGTACTTACATATGCTATAAATTTCATTAGATGGAGATGTAACCTTTTCTTTTTCCTTTGCTACTCTGACAGCATCAGGTTCATCCATAGTTGAATCTTCTATGTCCTCATCAGTCTGAACATATTTCTTCCTCTTTGCAGGTGCCCTAGTTGGTTGTTTATCTTTTTGAGGTACAGGTTTCCTCTTGTACACCTTCCCTTTTACCATGGGAGAGGGAATAGCATCTTGTGTTGCTTGGCTTCTAGTTCTAGCCTTTTTAGTTGGAGGAGGAGGTGGTGAATCAGATTTCTCTTCCTCTGATTCTTGTTGCTCTTGTGTTTCATCGATGGGAAGCTGTTCCTTAGTGTCTTCCTCCTTACATTGTTGTTCCTCCTTACCCTCTTCTTCTTCTTCTCCATCAGAAGATATATTCAAGTTCTTTTTCAAATTCTTGACCATTTGTTTAGACTGCTTGACAACCTTCTTAACAACAAGAGTTGATTTAATCTTTAGTTTGGCTTCCTCATATGTGCCAAATCTCAGTTGTTTGTTGTCAACATGTTCATTTAATAATGCCTAAATGTATTCTGTTGTTGTTCTAGTTTTAATTTCATAATCAAGCTTTTCAAGCCATGATTTCCTAGGAACTACAACTTGAATGTAGGTGAAATCTATATCCACCATAAAACAAATATCTTCTTTGTATTCCTCTATCATACTTTCATGAATTCTACTCCTAGCTTGTAGCATTTCCTTAATGGCTTTGAAATACTCATGCATTACATTGTCAAAGTCTGTGCCACGTGATTCTATGAATTCACTTATTTGCATGGTGATTGGTCTACTAGTGCCCCATGCTACTTTTCCTATTGAAGGAAAGTACTCTTCAAAGTAGAAGAATATACACATTATAAGGGAACCAAACTTACATGTGTTTGTCCTTGAGGACCTTCTGGTGCACATGTTCTCCTCAAATTGATGCAATAGGATCTCTGCTAGATCCATCTTCTTCCCCTGTTTGATGATCTTATATGCTGTGCTCATTACAGTGCTAGAAATGTTGTTCATTCTACTAGCTTGGAATATCTTATATCCAACTATGCATGCTCCAAATTTCAGCTCTGCGTCGATAATAGTATTTACTTTCAGTGCCCTCTTGTCTGATTTTGCATCGGTTAAGCTTTCCACTTCTTCAAGAGGTGGATGTTTGTGAGCCTGAGGTTTGTTTGTTGTTGGATAACCAGTCACAGCGTGTATAACATACTTTGTTATAGCCTTGGGTTTGTTCAACCATAGAGCATTGTCATGGACTCTGCTTAGAACAATTTTGATCCACTCTATTTTGAAAACCCTCAAAAAATGAAGTGCATTTGTTAGTCCCTTAACTTCCAAGTGTTTATGCTCTTCTTTGAGCTCTCCACCTTCATTACAAAGTGTCGCATGGGCGTTATCAAGGTCCAGATCTCCTATCTCTGAGATCTTGCGGTGAATGAAGGATCTAACATCCTCGACCAATAAAACCCTAGCTAGGATTCAGGAGAATGCTCTGGAATCATCTGGTTGAGAGGCTATCTCAGGATGTAACTTATATTTGGGTTCAACACATGCCCCTCTACTAACAAGTCTGTAAGGTTTCTTCTTGTCAACCTTGATTTTCTCTACCATAGACATTGATGCCATCGTATTTGAAATTTAGGGCTTTTCATAAATCAAAACAGTGCTATCAGTGAGTGGATTAACTTACTAAATGTCTGAGATCTCCTTTGAATCTGAATGCTCGATGAATTCCTTCTACTGGGTCGCTTCTCAAACTGCATTGAAATCGCTTTTCTTTGCTCAAAAATTGTGGGTGCGTAAATGAGCTTACCCATTGGGATTTTATTCTTTTTGGTGCCCTAAGTTGTCATTAATACTTATCAACTCATTGGTTTATGAAGACTACTTTTGTCGGTAAAGACATTCATAACACTGTCGGTGTCTATGCAAAGTGTTGGGGTAGCTAGCGGTTTGAAGATTTCACCGATGCTCGTCAGTGATGTTGCGATGACAGCTTTTGTAGATTCAGTGTTTACTGATATCCATCAAGTTACACTTAGCTTGTGTAATGACTGATACATTCCAGTAAGTATTGCATATCTTTTCTGTGTGTGTTCATCGATGCAGATTGTGCCCAATAACCGATGGTTGCTTTTCAATAGTTTAGTACATAACAATGTATTGCATCTTTATTCATGCTAATATTACAATATGGACTATGTATAATGGAACCGAAGCATAGTAAAACTTGTGATAATGTAGTTACATACTTACTTGTGCAATCTAGTTAGATGTAGTGATGTCACCGGATCCAATGGATGGGGTGTCATCAATTGCAATGCTTGTACTAGCACCTTCAGTGTTTGTGGATTTTACCCACATCTTGTTTCTCATTCTTTTGATGTCATCAATGGTATTTCCATTGGGATGAGTATTTGTGTCTGTCAGTCGGTCTTTGCA
>MU226570.1:74309-84787 GCA_018584345.1 Thuja plicata | reverse complement strand
AGGAAAAATGCAATTTCACAGGCACCCTTAAAAGAAAGTTTGTGAATCTCGACAAAGAAATTGTTGAGATTAAGAAGAATATGCAGGACCTGATGAACCACTGCATGAGGACCAACAAATTTTCCCTGAAGGTCATGCATGCCTCGGCAATGACCCTCTGTAATGTGCAGGAAAAGATGGCAGGTGGCAAATTGGAAGCGGACGAGGATAACAAGGATATGTTCCTGTTTCTTCAGGAGGACTGGGCAAGAACCCTGTTGTCTAAATAGCTAGGAGGGAAGAACTAACTCTGTTGTCTATGGTTTAGGTAATTTTGGCTGGGCTTGACCCTCGGTTCCCCTGTTCAGCGATTGGGGTTAATTTTAATTTTGTTATTTTGGTTTGGTTGAGCCCTGCGAGGCTTAGTGACAATACTTTTTATGCTACTGATGGTAGCAATTACTCTGGTTTAATCCCTTGGAGTAGAACTGTGACTTTTGTTTTTGATAGAGGCAGAACTAGAATTGGTGTTTGTGATATTCTGCTAAAATGTTTTTTAGCTTAGACTAGTTCCATTAATATGTTGTTAATGTGCTACTAGTCCTCTGTTCCACGAGCTAGCACCCTCTTTTTGCTTTTTCTATAAAAAACATGACTATCTTTGAGACATTTTTTTATATCTTTGCATGCCCTAAATTATACCTAACTTACAGTCCTTAAAGGATGTGATGGTGTGAAAAAGTATCTTAGATAACTCCTTTCACTTTAAGAAATGTTCATGTACCTTATTAAACTTAATATTTCTACTTCATTTACTTTTTTCCCATAAAATATAATCAAGAAAATTTTCACAATATTAGTTTTTTTTAACACACCTCAAGATTTAGAGTGGGGTGAATCAATCATATCCATATCTTAAAAGGTTTTTTGACACACACACACACACACACACACACACACACACACACACAAATTATCTTTATTCAACCGACCATCAATAAAAAGATATTACAATAAGAGCATGCAAGAACATGAACACCATATTTTTGTATGTGAGAGCCAATTTGGGAAAAACTAGAGTGAGAATCATAGTCTCTATTTCATAATATAGTACAAATATTTAGGCCACAAGATCAAGAGCCCACTAATCCTAAAAATGTCTTCCAAGCTAAGGCACCAACCTTAGATATATCTATACAATAACTTTCAAACCACTAAATATCACTTCTTTAGATCTAGGTAGAGTTAAGACAAGATCCCAAACAAGTTATTGTTTTCTAGTAATTACAAGAATATGATGAATTGAAAATATGTAGGATCTTTTGATCAACAAATGTAGCAATTTTGTCAATCTCACACACCCATACCTCTTCTCTTTCAAATTCATATCACACTAACTTCACATTCTATCTATACATAATCCAATCCAATCAATACTTCAACTCAACCATATACACATTTATGTATATCAAGTTGATCATTCAAAAATACAACTAGGTTGGCCACAGTAGAGATAAGCATAATTTACATAAGTTTTGCCACCTCAAATTATTTCACTCGATATGATCCACACTAGGAGAGAAAGGGGACCTAAACACATCATAACATACCTTCCAAAAGTGATTTAATAAAATCAGACACACCACAACATCCTCCAAAGTTAGCAAACAATGTAACATGTAGTCAAAAAACATTCTCTGATGCACATAACACCTTTTGGATATTAACACACCATAGGAACATTCATTTTAACATCTTAACTCTTCCTCCAAATCACTTCTAGACAAAAAATCAAAAATCAAATCACCAAAATCAACTAAGTCAGCTAATGACTAATACTGACAACAATGTAAAACTCAGAATAAAACAACTTTACTTGTAGAGCCAACCAACATAAAATATCTAAACTAGAACACTACACAAACATTAGGAATATGTACACAACACTAAACACCTATAAACATCAATGCAAAACATTCTCTAAAATAGTCCTGATCATTCCTAAAAGCCACACTCAATATCAACAAACAACAAAACACAACTTCAACCTTTTAAATTTTGTGAACTTGAAAGAAAGACATTGAAATGTTCACAAATAATATATGACAACACAAAAACCACACGTCACCAAATTTTCACGATAAGATTCTCCCATAAGGATTTCAAATACACTTTTTTTTTTCTTTCATATATCATGTTTTCATAAACTAGGTACATTCCATGCACACAATATGTTAAAAATCATAGAAACACTAAATACTTCTATCCCATACACATAAGACACTTCTCTTCATCAATTATAATACTAAACATGTACAAATATTCATGTGGTTTCCCTTAATGCACACACCAAGTTGACATTAATGTCAATGTTGAACACATATTTCTAATAATCCCCCCTTTGTTATTGATGGAAATACTAAGAACAAACCAACAACTTGATGACATGTAATGCCCACCCTAGTATCTTGATATTTTGCACATACATGATTTCTATATTGAGCATTATGGACTCTATTTTTTTGTTTATTTTTAGTTGATGAGACATTATGAGTATATGTTTGGATAATTAAAATATTTTATGGAAGATAGAAAATGATTTAAAAGTTTTTATCAGGACACGCTATTTCATATATTTGATTGTATTTCTTATAAAGATGATTCAATTCTTGATTTATATTATGGAGTAATGATTATTTTTGGAGCTAACCATACTAATCCAAGTATGCCTTAATATTGATGCTATCTGATGTGTTTGTAGGATGAGGAGAGGCAGTCGTAGTCACTTGTATAGGAGATCCACACAATGTCGCACTCTCCCTCCTTGTTTGACATTGGTTGTATATTTATATATATATGTACACATGTTTCTCTTGACTTGGTGATGTGGAATGCAGGTACCAGGCATCGACTTCACCTAGCTACACAGGTATGAGCGTGCCTTAAAAAAAACCTCGAACGTTGTTGTGTGGAGATATTTCCAAAATCACTCTCAAGTGAACCTTGTTGACTTAGGTTCCTGTTTAGGAAGTCACCTCAGTTGGGGGGGTTAAGTAGTTTTATGATTTTGTGATTTGGTGATTTATGCTTTAGTGTATGTTTTCTTTGTCTCATTATTTGTATGTATATATTAAGGAATGATGCTTCTCTATATTTTTAAATATGAATTTGATGTTTCATTTATGCAATATATATGTGTATGTATATAGGGGTGCGCGCGCACACACACACACACATTTGTATATAAAGGTGTTTTTTATATCTTTATACTTGTAAAATTAATGATGTAATTGCAAAATAAAATATGATAGAGTAATAATAATTCAATAAGTAAAACTAAGCTTACCAAGGAGTTTAGAACCTGAGACCTCCTAGTTGTTAGGGTAGTTAGTTTCCATTGGGCTATGTGAATTCCTTGAGGATTAGTTTCACCTTTTGTTCTTTTATGGTCTTGGTGAGTTAAATAAGTAAATAAATATAAATAAAACCTTTAGTTATTCTTTCAAGAATTGTTTTAATATTTTTAAAACCAACTATATTAGTTGGAGCCATTGCTTCCTGTAAAGAAACTCCTCCAACTATATGGTTGGATTTTAATATTTGGAGTATGTGAGGAGTTGAGTTTTCATGGGAGGAGAAAATTGGATAATCATTTTGGAGAAGAAAATCTCAAAAGTATGAAATAGTTGGAGTTAGGATTTATCTGGTAGGAAGAAGGAGTTTTATCTCAGGAGAAACTTAGAAATAAAACCTGGAAGGAGAGCAGACATCAGGAGTTTGGAAGGAGGGACTGGTTCATATGGGAAGAAAAGGTTTCTCAACTTTGGAAAGGTTTCTCTGCAGGTGCCTAGGTAGGATCTGTAACCATAGAAAAAAACTCCTTTCATGTTTTGGTGTGTGTGTGTGTGTGTGTGTTTAATAATGTTTGATATTCATTTCCTGAAAGTTTATGTGGTGAGAATTTTTCTAAAAGATGGGGAATATTGTATTGATTTATTCAGGAAGAATGATGTTATATAATGATATAATTTCCTTTTAATCTCTTCTAGAAGGTTATGTTTTCTTTGTGGATATATAGGATGCTTTATTTTGTGTATCTAGGTTTCAGGGAAGATTAGGGAGTTTAGGTATGTCTTTTTTTTCAGATGTTTCAAGAATTTTTGCAAATGGTTATTTTTACCCTATGTTCTGCAGATTTTGGAAATGTTTTGTCAATTGTTTTTGTTCTATTATTTTGGTCTTCATCTTCTAGTTTGATCTTGTTGTCTGTCTACTTCCTTTTTCCCATTTGAATGTTCAATATATTGCATATGGTAGAACAATAAGTTGTTCTTAGTATGTATTATATATGAAATCCTTGTTATCTTCCTCATTTTTCTACGGTTAAGTATTAGGAATCATCTTGAGGGTCTTCGTAAACATGAAGGTTTCCTTAACATATGAATTAGAGCATTTGAGATGTTTTCTCTGTTTTGTATGTTTTTTGGGTAGGGAACTAGATACCCTAGGTGAGTGGCTCACCATAGGTGCTGGAACCCAAAGTGGTTGCTAGGAATTCCTATGGGTGAGTTTGTAAAAAGTATTAACATAAAAATTAAATTGGGAGGGGGGTTTCAAAAGATAATGAAAGATATATGTTTAATGGCTAAATCCACATAGACATGTTGGAGTACCGGTACCATGGGTAACTGGCAGGGTGGATCCTGAAACTTTGAGAGGGGACCGGTGTTACATGGTTTCTAGGGAGGATCCCAATTCGTAGGTTGTGTGATGACACTCACCTAGGCAATATTCTAGAACCTAAAACTTTGGTGCACAGTCTGATGGTGCTTTGTTGTTTATGCCTTTTATCTTTTGGTATTTGATTACATGGTTATTTTCCTTTAGATCTCCTTAGGCCTTGAGAGTACTTTGGTTCTATCTCCTAGCATGGGGGGTGGAACTTCACAAGTTTCACATGGTTGGGTGGAAAATCTCTTTGAGGTACTGTTCGTGGTTCGTGTCTTGGCTTGGATTCAGATTTATTCAGTGATGAAGATTTCCTTTAAAATTTTCTTGTACTACTATCCATTGTAAACAAAGATGTAGAGATCTATTGTAAGCCCTTGGTAAATTTGATGTATTTGTATTGAATATTAAAGGAAAAGCAATGTAATTTGGGAAGGGTAGATTAAGGAACATCAAAGGGAATTTTAATTTGGAAATCAGAAAGTTGTAATAAAGAAATGTGATTATGTATTTTATATCCTATCTCTCTTGAAATGAAAACTAGAAGTAAGAGTTATTTATGTTTTGATAATACAAATGAATTATGTGTAGGAAAGGTTAATTGGATATGAGATTAGAGAAAAGGGTAAATTATGTTTAGAAGTACAATGTATTTATTTATGTCTCCTTTCAAAAAAAAATCTAAATACAATGCAAATTAGGAAAGGAAATGAACTCATTAAGGTAATTTATAGAATCATTATTTTTTTTATATTCATGGAAATCATTTAAGGGGGAACCTTTAAGGACATGTTCATTTTTAATAATTTCTAAAATAGTCTTAGTAACGTTTAAAAAAAAAACTAGTTGTTATCTTTCTACTTTGGACATGACCCTTATGGGTTTCCTCATGGGGACATTACATGACACACTATATGAANAATTCTCTCCCCATTTTACATCACGACAAACGGAAGCAACCATATGTATCTAGGAAAAAAAAAATATGCATTAAGTCTCCCTTTTGAAAGATGCATGATTCTTATGCATCTAGTTTTAGAAAGGAGGGGCAATAAACCCTAACTTCTTCCTGAGACACTCAAAAGTATCCTTTGCCAATGTCTTAGTGAAAATAATTGTAATATTATCCTATGTAGACACATATTCTAGTCAGACTTCCTTCTCTACAACTTTCTCCCTTAAAATGTAATACTAGATAGAAATGTATTTAGTACTTGAATTAATCACTTGATTCATTGAAATATTGCCAGCAATTGTATTATCATACATATTTAGAAGTAATTCATCATGTAAAAATTGAATATCTCTAAGGATTTATTTCACGCACAATACTTGTCTGAAATGTGATGTTGCTACAATATAATCTCCTCTACTATAGAATAACACTGAAACTTAATTCTTCCTCATCTAAGTGACCAACTTGTCTCCTAAGAAAAATGCACCCCCGCTTGTACTTTTTCTTTTATTTTCACCTTTTTCACAATCAACATCAGTAAATGCTTTCAAATAAATTTCAATGTCCCTCTTGAACCATAATCCAAAGTTTGGACTCCCTTTAAAATATTTGCATATTATTTTTATTGCCTCATGTGAATGCTATAGAATTTTTTTATTTCCTGCAGCCAAGAAGACTGCTTGAATAATAATTGGGCTTGAAGCAATGGAATACAATATTCCACCGATCATATATCTATAGAGCTTCTAACCAACCTTCAAAGACTCACCATTATTTAAGTGACTCCTAGTAGCCACAGGGTCCCACCTAAGTTATATTCCTTCATGCCAAACATTTTTAGTATCTCACTAATATACTGGGAAAGAACGTTAACTCACCAGTCATAGACATCTCAAACTTCTACATCTCCTAAACAAATCTCTTTAAAAAATTATTAGCGCCTCAAATTTTCTATATGCAATACCTTTCTTGGAATTCTTCTACTCAAGGTACATGTCCAAACTTGCATACCAAGCTCTAGGAATTTGTTTGAGCCAACGTTAGATCTTTTGAAGAATCTTATTTTGTTATTTTTAATTATTTTATTTTATTCTATTTATAAATTTTCTATAATTTTAGTTATAAAATTGTAAAATTTATAAGCAATACTTTCTTTCTTTTCTCCTTTTCATAAATATTGAATTGTCAATTCATGTGGACATAAACTAGGGATCCCATCCTTAACATGAATATGAACAACAATCATATAGAAGTTTGTATCTTTGTGAGAAAAGAAATAACAATATGAGCTAATCACCATAATACATCATTCTCACAAAAACAATTCTTATTTTAATTTTTACAATATATTAAATTTTGAATGCAATAAATTAATTATTATTAATATTATTTGTAGTTATGTTATATTTGTATTATTTATAACCATACAACTTTAATAAAAATATAATTGTGTTATGATAATAAAAATTAATTATTTAAGTTGAAATAAAATGTAGGATAGTAATACTCTCGAGAATTTTTGAATTAAAAGTAAAATAAAAAAATATTAATCAATTGAATAAATCTATTAAAGTCAATAAGTGTTAATTTTTATAATTTTTTCTTTCATGATTTACACATTTATATTGATTTAATATAAAAATATTTTGGAATATTATTAGAGTGTATTTTTAAAAGTTGAACATTGATCTTGGAAGCATTTATCTCTCTTCATTACACAAAATTGATGATGAAATAATAATAATATAACTTATATTATTATTTTCAATATATTATAATTTTAAATTTGGGGTATATTATATTGTATTTTTTAAATTTAAGCATTTATTAATAGTAAACATAATGTCACAACATTAGTGTTTGGTATTTTAGAAACAACATTAGATTTCAATGTCTTGGTACACTACTTATACTATTGTCTTGGTACACTACTTACACTATATACATTAGATTTCAATGTCTTGGTACATTACTTATACTGTTGTTTTGGGTTCTAGATGAACATTGTGGGATTCCTTATTTACACAAGGGTCTAAGTGGCCATTTAGAAGTCTCCTCCTACACTTACTTAAAGATCCCCCACCTAAAAAATGTGCACGACTAATCCAATACATTCTACAAATGTGGGCTTTAAATTATCAAATTTTTATTACTTTAAGTTACTAATTAAGGAGTTAGGGGACCAAGAGTGAACATTGTAGCTAGTCTCTTCCCATGCTATAATTTACTTGTTAATGTTGAACATTGATCTTGGAAAGACTTCTCTATCTTCATCATACAAAAGTGAAGATGGAATATATATATATATATATATATATTTGTGATATTTTATTCTTAAAAAAATTTGTGTTACCCAATAGCTTCGGTAATTGCCAATTGTGTAACTTTAATAGGACCAATAGTGCACAATATTGGAGCATTTGTGCATAAGTGTTGGATGGATTGTGAAAATCGTGTGATTGTCAAAGATAATAGTTAATGTGGCAATAGGGAACATGTATGCGTTGACAACTCAAACCAATTTTTGACTCTTATGTGTATAAAAATCCCAAGAAGTCAACACTATAGTTGTAAGCAGTTAATTAGCATAGAAATCTCAAATTCCTATTGGCAGTTTAGAAACTTAAGAAAATGTTTTTAAAAAATATTATAATATTATATATTTAGACATTATTTTTATTATATTCAATTGGGCCGATGTGTGGAAGAGCTACTATAACACCCTGTGGTAGGTTAAGCTTCAACATTTATCCTAATTGGTCAAGGTGCAATGGAGAGGTTAGACAATCAAGAGTCCAACATTTCAGTGGACCTCCAATCTACAATTAACAACACTAAACTTCAATCTCATTCAAATGAGCAGATAATTGGATCACATGGAGGAGGTGCTATACCCTTAAATATGCAGATGATGATAGGTGAAGTCTCAACAAATCCTATTGCCTTTGATGGTGCACGAAACCCTAGTGATGATGGTGCAACAAACCCTAGAGACAGAGGTAGAGGGAGAAACACCAACACCGATGTTCCATACAGGACTAGGGGAAGGCCCAGGGGAAAGGGAACAAGAAGTAGAGGAATGGAAGGGCATAATAAACCCTCTAGATTCATACCTACAAACCCACACCGGAGAACAAACCCCCAACTTGTCAAGTTGACAACATNGGAATGGAAGGGCATAATAAACCCTCTAGATTCATACCTAAAAACCCACACCGGAGAACAAACCCCCAACTTGTCAAGTTGACAACATTGTTCCTACTAACAATGTTGTCAATCCACATAATTGTGGACATATATTGGGATCTCATGAGGAACATGAAATCCATTGATCTGGAGTTTGTTCTTATAAAGGTTCAGGTCTTTTAGAAGAAATAATTTGTAGGTATATTTAAATATGTTTTTGTAGAGGTAGCTTAGATCAGTGAAATCTTCATTTGTGGTCTATACTGTAGATATTTGGTAATCAGATTGCAGATTACCCATTTTTGAGTAGTTTAAATATTTTTGATAGAGAATTTGGAGTTGATTCTTTTTCTTCAAGCAGTTCATATTAGCGCAATATTTATTTGTGTTCTATATTATAGATCTTTAATAATGGAATTGCAGATTAACCATTTTTTAACCTTTTTTCTTTTTTGAATACTGCCTTTTCAATTAATAAAATATCAAAGTTACATATCCACAAAAAAGGGGCCGGGGGATATAGAAATCACCCCACAAAGTTCACATAGCCAAGCTGGAAACTGATCACAACTATTCATTAAAAAATAGGCATTAAGCCATTAAGCAACAAGAGCAGCGGCAGAAGGAGGAGGATCTTTATCATCAGAACCCCACACATCATTAGGGTTAATAGGAGGGTGAGGGAGCGACCATCCATCATCTTCAGCTTCTTCTTTATCTTTCTCTTCCACCCAGGGTGGAGAAATGGCTAAAGCCAAGCGGGAAAACATGGAAGAGGTGGCAGGATGCCAATTAGAGCCACGACGAGGACCAGGAGCATCAGGAGGGGTAGACTAAGCTGGAGCTCGAAACCACCCAGAAGTACGGCGAGGCGGAGAAGTCGAGCGACACTGCCAACTGTCACCGCCACCTATTGGAGAGTGGTGGTGGGGTGCCTGAGACCATAGGGTGCGTGAGCGGCGTGCCGAGGAGCTACACCCATGGGGATGACCTCTGGGAGGAGTACCTTTAGTAGAAATGGCATCAGGAGGAACCCTAGCAATAGTGCAGGGAGCATTGCCCCAATGATTGAGCAGCTCCTGTAGGTGAGCCACTTCCAGAGCCACTTTATTGGCTTGAACTTGAATCTGCATCATAACATTATTACAAATGCAAGCCTTGTTATACATAGCAACATTCATATCATGAAAGCTATGAGAAAAAATAACAACATTCCTCTCTTTCCATAAAGTGAACAAAATCTCCATCCTGAAAGTATGCCAAATCTGGGTAAACTTGGAGGGAAGTCTAGGAAAATCTGCTAAGACAATCATGTGCTAGGAAAAAGGCTCAGGCTGAAAGGGCTTGAAAAAATCATGAATCCACTGCCAATACTATTGAGCTCTCCTACAAAACCAGAAGATGTGCAAGAAAGAATCAGGGTGACCACAGAAAGGATAACGAGGGTCATGAACACCCAGATGTTTGATCCTAGGGAAAACTGGGAGCCCTTGAAAAAGTAGACACCAAGAAAAAAGTGCCATTTTGGGCTCTGTAATGGAAGCCCAGATGGTTTGAAAGTGAGAGCTCTAGTGAGAAGTGGAAGAATGAAGATGCCATCTCTGATTAAGGGTATCCACCATCGGAAGAT
>MU226570.1:51809-72501 GCA_018584345.1 Thuja plicata | reverse complement strand
ATATCCTCCGGATCACCAGATTTAGGTATGAATTTGATATTCCCTTTATTAGTTAAAATACCCAAACTTTTATTGTGAAAGGCCTCGAGGTAAAATTTGTGCAGGTCAGGACCAACAACATCCCAAAGGTGTTTGTAGAACTCGCAAGGGAAGCCATCACATCCTGGAGATTTATCATTGACCATAAAAAAGGCCACTTCTCTGAGGTCAGAGATAGTAAGCAATTGCTCACAAAAGGCATGCTACTCGACTGCTATGTGGTTTGTAGTAATAGCAATACAAGCCTTCAGAGCCTCTTCATGCGCAACATAATTACCTTGTGATACAAAAACTTGTTCATAATGTTGAACAAAAGCCTGAAGAATGGCCGCAAGCTCAGTAAGGGTTTCAAATCCTTGTTTAATCTTTTGAATACCAACATTGGTATGACCGGCTTTGAGAGCATGAAAAAACTCCTTAGAGGCTTTATCGCCCACCTCTAACTAGTGGAAGCGAGCTTTGATTTGAGCTCCATGAGCAGCATAGGCATTAGCAATTTTCTTCTCATGTCGGAGTTGGGCTAGCTTAAGCTATAGTGCAGAATCAAAGGGGTTCAACACAAGCGAGTCAACAACATTGTGAAGAGCCTTAGTGTTAGCTTCATAAGCACGCTTCCTATAATAGGCTAACTAACGGCCGTAAATGCGAAGAAATCTTTCAGTACAGGTGATGGCGTCATTCCACCATTGAATCCAACCAAGATTAGTGTGGGGCCGAGGCTCTAAATTCCAAAATTGAAGAATGTGTGCAATAGTGGAGGCATGCATCAGCACTGACGTGTATAGATAAAATTGCATCTGGGAATCCCTTCTAGCAAATGACTTCCAAGTGATGGAGAAATAAATGGGGAAGTGATTTGACAGGGTTACATCTGTTAGAGGAATGACAGGTAGGCCTTGATCTTCAGAAAAAGAGAAAAAATATTGAGCTGTTATCATAGCACAATCTAGCCTCTTAAATATACAGTCAGAGCCAGCTCTAAAATTACACCAAGTATGCCAAACCCCACTCTACTGGCGGTGGTTAGCATTGGGATCAAAAAGGCCCAATTTATTGCGCATGTGGTACCGAGCTTCCCTCTCCCCAGCTGTCCAGCAAAAATGCCTAATCCCTTCCTTGTCAGAGGCTAGCTCAACCATATTAAAATCCCCACACATAACCCAATTAGTAGGAGGAAGATTGTCTGCTATCCAACACCAAAGTTGAGATCTTTCGACAGCATCATTGCGGGCGTAAACATTAATGATACCAAAAGAATGATTATGAAAATAAAGCAAAATCCAGGTGACACGCTGCATCAGATCAGATCCATGAGAAATAACAAAAGAATGAAGGTGAGGTGATAGAATAGTAATGACACCACCTTTACTAGCTTAATGCTGAGAAGAAAAAAAATTCTGCCCGGCCATATGACATGACAGGCAGAGTTAAGCAGGAACCTAGAAATCTTAACCT
Source organism: Thuja plicata (assembly GCA_018584345.1). NCBI lineage: Eukaryota > Viridiplantae > Streptophyta > Pinopsida > Cupressales > Cupressaceae > Thuja > Thuja plicata. The sequence continues at coordinate 71,007 of MU226570.1, read as the reverse complement.
CCTGTAAACATAATACGTCTAGATTGTGAAGTCTACGATGGGTATCATGAAAATGGTACTTTTTGGAGAGGTCGGTTAGACCTCACACATTCTAGGACCAAAAATTCATAAAAAATCTTGCATGGTTTCCTCGTCCCCAAGAGAGGAGAAGCTATTCTGCAAGAAGGTTGGTATAGAGCCAAAGCTGGGGAGTAAATCTCTAGAAGAGGTAAACCGCCTTTTATATGGGTCATTCGTGTGTCCATCAGGACTGTGAGACCGATGCAAAGACCGGGAGGAAACTGAAGAATCCATTGGCAGCGCGAGCACCACTTCTGGAGTGGAAGGCTTCACAGCAAATATTTTCCCTTGAATAACAGGGTTTGAAATAAGCGGTGGTGGCGCATCAGTGGAAGGAGGATATTTTCCAACTAAAGGTTTTAGAGGTGACACAACAGTGGAAGTGGCTTGCATCATCTTGGAGCTTGAGGTATTCCTACCTTTTCGTGAAACTGTAGTCCATTCTTCTTTTTTTCCAGCTTCCATATTTTTGGCTGGTGCTTCCTTTGGTGGTGGCTTTACCCGAGGGGTAGCTAGCGGGCAATCTTTAATCTTGTGTTCTACCGATTGACACTAATAACAGGTGTTGGGCAGGTTCAAATAGAGCACTTTTTGAGAAATGGTGAGAGAACCAACTTGGATTTCAACAGTGTCCTTGAGGTCCCTAGAAAGGTTGACCTCAACACAGACACACTTCTGGGGATGAGCATTGAAAAATTTGTCATGTTCCATGACAATGACCTTACCAAGGGTTTTAGCAATGGACTCAATAAATGGCCAGCATGGCAAAGGGAGACAAGGAAACTTAACCCAAATAGGAACCCTAAGTTTCTTGTCATCTGAGACTGTGAAGTCTCGAGACCATCTCTGAAAAACAAGCAGGGATGACCTAACAGTCCAGGGACTACGGCTAAAAACCGCTTCTTCCTAGGAAGGGTTAGCAAAATAGAAAAGGAAAAAACCTTTGGTAAGGTTTTGCACACTATCAAGGCAGACTCCATGAGGGGTTGTGCTCTTGTTTACCCAATCTTTGAGGATACTTTCAGGAGTACAACCCACAAAATATCCAATCAGAGTATGCTTTTCTAACCATTCACATGTAGAATCAAATTCTTGCAGATTAAGAACAATATCAGGGTTACCTCGTGAAAGACCTTCATGACGAACTTACGAGGATGTTTGTTCATAGGAGGCACCATGTCTTTCTAAAGCTTCAACTCGCGCACCAGCATCAACTGCTAGGCTGAAGTTGGCCAGAGCCATACTAAAAGCTAACCCTAATGCAAAAATCCCATAGTAAATGTGGTGTGACAGATTGAAAGCTCAGAGCAAAGACATAGACAGGACGCCGTACGCATGAATTGAAGATTAACCATAATTTTTTAGGTATTGAATTGCTTTTGATATATGTTTTCTTTCTAGTATTGAATTTCTTTTGATATATGTTTTCTTTCTGGGCCTTATTTTGTGACCTTTAAAATTAGTGCAAAATTTCTTATATAAGATATCTTTTTATTTTTATTAAACATAAAACAAATTTAGATGGGACTAGAAACCCTAAATTTTTTTTTGTGGAAGCACATAAATAATAGCTTGTTTTTCTTCCTTCGACCATTTCATTATTAATTATTATGGGCTGGTTTTGTATTGGATGGGATGCTTTCATTAACTTCTTATCCTAATTGATAAGTTCATTGCAGCTCTATACAATTTTATGAAAGCAGATGAATACTTCGTTAACTGTACATATGTCATATATAAATACACTAGACATGAATTGATCGATCCAGCAGCGTCCAAAACAAGACTCCAAACACAGTTTTAATTGTATTTTTGTACAATGCGCATGTATTGTGATTAGCTTGTCTTGTTAATCACTTTTACTAAGTTTGATGTTTTAATTTTAGGTATCAAATTATATTCTTCATATTTTCAATCAAATTTATGTTCATAATGATAATCTGAAAATGGGCATTTATAGCTCTTCATGCATTGTACTCTCTATTGGTAAGTGGTATAAGTAAATTTAATTCTAGATGAGTGCTGAAAGTGGATGGATGGAAGCAAGTTAATGGAAACCATAAATCCTAATAATGTATCACATGTGGCAGACAATAATGATTCACAAAATTATTTTTGATTAAGTAAAAATTGGTTTTGAAAGGATTGGAAACCTTTTATAACATTAAAGAGAAAGATAGATCATCAAAACATAGCAAAGAAAGAAAAAACAACTGGCTCCTAGGAACAAAAGCCAGCAAAAGGATAGTAGCTATTACAAGACTAGCAGACAGAAATAGAAAGGGACAACAAAACTCCAAGCAGAGATAGAGTTAAGTGAAATTCTTTAGAAGCTCTGCCGCTTCCATCTCAAGATGGCTCATGGTATCAGCTATTAAGCTGATTAAAAATGCTAAAACAATTATAAAAATAAAATAAAACTAGACATCTAATGCAAGAAGAAAAAACATAGGACTTATAGTGGTTCATCTNTTTAGAAGCTCTGCCGCTTCCATCTCAAGATGGCTCATGGTATCAGCTATTAAGCTGATTAAAAATGCTAAAACAATTATAAAACTAAAATAAAACTAGACATCTAATGCAAGAAGAAAAAACATAGGACTTATAGTGGTTCATCTAGATTATCTGGACTACATACACTCTACAAGCAGGGGCATATATCTTATTCAGATGAGCAACATTACAATGTAAATCACAGCAGCAACTTAGCAATATGCTATACAAATATTGGACAGTCAAAGGAAGATGAAAGGGTTGAGAAGAGGAAGAGTCTGTAATGATTGGTCTGCACAATCAAAGAGGTTACATATTCCTTTGTTAGAACCATTAAAATCTCCCACTTGAAGGCCAATCAGTGGTACACAGAGATACCCCCTACTTGGAATGATTAAGGCTACATCGTGACAATGCTGAGAGAAGCTCTACAGAATTTGAACTTCTCTCAAGGTACATCCTTGGTGAACGCATCAGCCGAATTAACCTTTGTATCAACCTTCTCTAACTGTAATCTTCCCTCTTCAAGAGCATGACAAATGAAGTGAAATCTGGTTTCTATATGCTTTGTGCGACTGTGGAATGCGGAATTTTTTGCCAAATGAATGACACTGTTGCTGTCAGAAAATAGAGTAAAGTTGGATTGTCTAAATCCTAACTCTCCAAACAATCACTGTAACCATATCAGCTCTTTAGCTCCCTTAGTAAGAGCAATGTATTTAGCCTCGGTAGAGGAAAGAGAAACTACTTGTTGCTTCTGAGAAGTTTAGCTAATTGCTGCCCCAGAAAATGTAAACACATAGCTTGTTGTTGGCCTCTTGTTATCTAGATCTCCAGCCATATCAGAATCAGCATATCCATAAATAAAAGGAGTCTTGCTATTAAAGCATAAAACATGAGAGGAAGTGCCAATGAGTTTTTCCTGGATTACTCATAAAACCGCTCACAACTCCCACTACATGGGCAATGTCCAGACGTGTGCACACCATGACATACATTAAACTTCCAAATGTTGAAGAATAAGGAACACTATCCATTTCTAATTTCTCTTGTGAAGTGGTAGGACACAATTTGGATGATAAGCGGAAATGTTCAGCCAATGGAATGGTAACTGATTTTGCATTTGTCATATTAAACTTTTCTAAAACTTTAAGAATGTACTTTCCTTGAGATAATTTAATTTCTCTTTTCTGTCTATCTTGGATTATATCCATCCCAAGAATCTACTTCTCTGCCCCTAAATCTTTCATGGCAAAAGGAAGAGCCAAATGTGTCTTTAGCTCATGATTGACTCTCATACTATTTCCAGGAGTCAAAATATCATCAACATACAATAGTAGAATCACAAACTCACCAGTAGGAAGCCTTTTGAAATAAACACATGGGTCGGATTTGCAACGAGTAAATCCTTGCTGAGTCATGAAGTTATCAAACTTCAAATACCATTGACGCGGAGCTTGCCTTAGCCCATATAGACTCCTCTTTAATCTGCAATATAAATGCTCCTGCCCTTGTTTCACAAATTCTTCCAGCTGCTCCATATATAACTCTTCTTCAATATCCCCATGTAAGAATGTTGTTTTGATATCGAGTTTCTCAAGATTGAGGTCCCATGCCACTGCCATGCCTAAGACCAAACGAATAGTCTGTATCTTGACCACCGGAGAGAAGATTTCGTTAAAGTCTACACCCTTTTGTTGAGCAAATCCCTTCACTACCAATCTAGCCTTGTATCTCTTTCGACCACCATCTTCTTCTTTAATGTGATATACCCATTTATTTTTCAACACTTTCTGATTTGATGGAAGAGTAACCAAATCCCAATTCTGATTCAAAATTAACGAATCCATTTCATCTTTCATGGAAACCGTCCAAAACACTGAATTGACATTAGTACATACTTGTTTATAAGTTTGTGGTTCTGCCTGATCAAAACATAAGGAAAATAATAATTCATAATTGTCATATTTCCTTGGACGTTTTCAATCTCTAGTAGACCTCCATAATTGTATATTCTAATTTTCATCGTGACTGTCAACAGCTTCTATATTTTCAAATCCTTGTGAATTTTGTACACTCTGTTTTGTGTGTCCATATAATTTTATAACCGGAGTGGCTACTGTATGGGGTGCATGGGACATGGCAGGCTGCATATTTTGAAAGGAGGCTACAAAATTGATAGCAGTCCACACTGTTGGTGACTAGGGACTACGTAGGAGGGGAGCTATGGAAGACTCTATCCACGACAGAGTATTGGAGCCCAGTGGCAGTGTGGGCAGCAACGTATGCTGCGTGGTCTGCATAGTATCTTCACGCGGGGAAGAGAAATCAAAACTCTGCCTTGTGGAGTCCCCGCGGGTTAGAGGAGGCAGAGAGTGACCCACTAGAGTGTGGAGTGGGATTGTCGCTTCTGCCCATGGTAGACTGAAGATTATGGTGTATTGTCCATGTGCAGGAGGGAAAGAGACAGGCGTGGCAGTGGAAGAGTATTGTGAAGGGGCCAAGCTGGAAATAGAGCCTCCTACTCTATTCCTTCAGCACTGTTGAAGGGGCCAGTCTGCGTGGGCAAAGTGGTGACTGTAGGGTCAGAATGAAATGGTGGTAGTGTGATTGGGCAAGACAGTGGGTTATTCACTATGGGTGTGACTGTCGGCATTGAGGAGGAGGTAACTATGGGGGAAAAAATCACTTGTTTACCATGTTGTAGTTGGCCTCTTAGAGGAGATTACGAGCCAGCATCAAATAAATGATACTGAAAGTAATTATCAGAAGTAGTGGCTATGGTAGGCAAACCTGGGAATGATTTCTCATTGAAAACAACATCCCTACTGCAAACCACTTTATGAGCAACTGGATCCCACAACCAGAATCTGAATTGATCTTCTTCGTACCCCTGAAACACACATCTTTTGGATTTAAAATCCAACTTTGCCCACTCTTCTTTCAGAATGTGAACGTAAGAGTCACAACTGAACACTCGAAGATGAGTGAATGAAATCTGTTTGCCAAGCCACCGTTCTTTCAGAATATCAAAATTGAGTCGAGATGAAGGAGCTCGATTATTCAAATATATTGCTGTATTGCTGGCCTCTGCCCATAATTCTTTCCCCAAACTGGCATTTGAGAGCATACACCGAGCTCTCTCCAAAATAGTCCTATTCAACCTCTCAGCTACACCATTTTCTTGAGGTATGTAGGGGATTGTTTTAATCCTCCGAATACCATGATCTACACAAAAGTTATCAAACTCTGAAGAACAATACTCACCACCATTGTCTGTTAGTAAACATTTAATCTTCCTTCCATTTTGATTTTCAACCATAGCCTTAAAACTTTTAAATTTTGAAAATACTTCTGATTTCTTATTCAGCATATAAACCCAAACTTTTTGAGTGCAATCATCAAGAAAAGAAACATAGTAATTTGCACCACCGATAGAAGTTACCTCCGTAGGACCGAAGACATCGGAATGAATGAGCTCTAAGGGAGAAGATTTCTTCTTGTGACCCGTCCGAACAAAGCTGGTTCAATTTTGTTTTCCATAAAGACAATGTTCACAAATCTGCAAATTGATAGATTTAAGACTCGGAAATTGATCTTTTTGAAGCATAACTTCAAGACCTTTCTTGCTCATATGACCGAGCCTCTTGTGCCAAAGTTCAGCATTGCTGTCTGCAACTGCCATGGCTGCTCGCACTTCACTGTTACACTCTAAAGTGTATAGACTTCCAATTTTCTGCCCTTTTGCTAAGATTAAATGACCTTTGGACACTCTCCAAGAAGCGAGATCAAAATTGACATTACAGTCTTGTGTAAATAACTGACTAACTAAAATCAGATTACGCTTAAGTGTGGGAACATGCCTAACATCTTTTAAAACCCATTTACTTCTATTTTTCAGCGATAATAAAATATCCCCTTTGCCGACAATATCACATTCTTTCCTATCCCCAAGGAAAACTTTGCCAAACATACCTTCGATGTAATTTGTGAAAGCACTCCGACATGGAGTAGCATGAAAAGATGCTTCGAAATTGAGAACCCACGAGCTAGAATCAGTGTCACCAGTTGCAAGTACCAAGGATTCATCAGTTGCAGCGTGAGTGCCACCATTGATAACATTATCTTGAGCCCTCTTGTATTTCCAACATTGCTTCTTTGTGTGCCTGGGTTTTCCACAAAACCAGCAAGTGCCATTTCTTCCTCTCAATTTTGAGTGATGATTCGATCTTCCTCTTCCATTATTGTTATTATAGTTTCTTCCTCTTTCGCGACTTCTACCTCTATTGCTTGTGCTCACAGTTGTAAGAGCATCACCAGAAGAGGGTTCTTGGTGCTTCCTTCACATGTCTTCACTAAGTAGTGTGGCTGCAACTTCATCAAATTTCAGCTTGGTCTTGGCTGCCACTGAAGTGCTCACAGCCATTACTACGCCTTCCCAACTGTTCGAAAGTGAGCATAACAATAAGATTACCTTTATCTCATCATCTAATGGGATACTGACTAAAACGAGTTGAGAGACTAATGTGTTGAACTCGTTGAGATGATTCGACATCACTCCTCCTTCTTTTATTTTCAGATTATATAATTTCTTCATTAGAAAAACCTTGTTCGAAGCTGAAGGTATTTCGTATAATGAAGATAACTTTTCAACCAGCTCTTTTGTTGTCTTCTCCACTAAAACATTAAACAACACATTGCTTGAGAGAGCAAGAAAAATTGTAGCCCATGCTTTCAAATCCATCTTCTCCTATTCTTCCTGTGTTAGAGATCCTTAACCTTTTGCTTTACCAAGCAATGCTAGATGCAAATCTTGCTTGATAAGCATGGACTCTATCTGCATTTTCCATAGTCCAAAGTTTTGCCCAGAAAACTTTTCTATTTTCCATTTATCTGCCTTATCCATGGCGTCTGCAAATCTTCACCGATTTCTCGAAAATCAAAATGAGCTTAACCAGCTCTGATACCAATTGTTGAGCTGATGAAAAATGCTAAAATGATTATAAAACTAAAATAAAAGCAGACATCTAATGCAAGAAGAAAAAACACAGGATTTATAGTGGTTCATCCAGATTATCTGGACTACATCCACTCTTCAAGCAGGGGCATATATCTTATTCAGATGAACAACATTACAATGCAAATCATAGCAGCAACTTAGCAATATGCTATACAAATATTGGACAGTCAAAGAAAGATGAAAGGGCTGAGAAGAGGAAGAGTTTGCAATGATTGGTTTGCACAATCAGAGCGGCTATCAATCTGCGCATCTTCTTCATGTTGGAACGGGTTCTCTTACGGGCCCATCAAGAACATCATAACATCAACAAGACTGGTGTCCTTTTCATCAGCAATCTGAACAATGGCTTTCTCCTTGTTGGTGTTCTCCAGCTTGGCAATGAGGATCTTAAGGTCATTCGAAGAAGCCTTAAGGATCTTGAAAATCAGCTCCCCGATCTTCTTAAGAGTATCCTCCAAACTAGTAACTCTTTTTTCAACAAGAGAAAACTTATCATCCACCTTAAACCTTGAAGTGTAGACTTTGGTCATGGCTTCGGCATCATTAACAGCCTTGGTGAGATATTATTCACAAAATTGTTAACAACTTAATAAACTTGCATCTCATAACCACAACTAATGGAGGAAGCATCTTGACGATCTGGAGCAAATGTTTTCTGAATCAACTGTGTTCTTAATGACTGCCTTCTTCCTCAAAGCAAGCCTTAATGATCACTTCCAACAAGTTATCACGCACCGTTCTTCCAGGGCTTTACTGTAGTTTGTCATGGCTATCAATTAGTGTTGTCCATAAAGTCTATTAGCAGGAGCGTCAAGAACAGCATTCACTACTGAATTGACAAACTATTATCAAAATGATTATGTATACCCAAAGAAGGTCTAGAAGTATCATTTTCTAAGGTTTTAGATTCATAATACCCAAGGTAAATCAAATGCTAACCGGTTGGGTGTTTATGATTGATAAAGCCCAGCAGCAGCAACTGGCAGCAAATGAAGTATAATTCGGTCACGGAGTATATAATTGGCTATAAAAACTCTTGTTTCTCATACATCTCATTGTTTCTTCCCGCAAGGATGTTTCACTATCTCTCTTTCTTTCATATTTTGTGAATTGTGATTATGTAATGATGTTGGACAAATCATTAATAACTAATCTAGGAATTGAAATGTACGAAATTATGGTGGGTATTATTGTTCATTTGAATGACTTTCATGTGGGTTTTTAATTATTTTGAATGGGTTTCTTATGATTTATTAAAGATCTCGATTCAAGGTGCCTCATCCCTTATGGTGTCGAAGCCTTGCACTCGGCAAGACTTGATCCGTGGTGGGCTCGTTGTGAGCCATTCAACTTCACTAGTAGACCAAGGGCCCATTGACTGGGTGAAGATTTTCAGGAGAGAATTATTGTGTCAATTTATGGGCATTACATTGTGTTTAAGTTATTTATAATTTTTAAGTAGTGGCCCATATATATATAGACATTTAGGTAGTGTGAATTTTAAAAGATTTTATTTTTTTATAATATATAGTTTTATTAATATTTTTAGTTGAATTTTTTTTGTACATTTATAATTTAATATTTTTTAAAATTTAAGATATTTTACTATTAGAATTATAACCCCTTTCAAAGTTAGAAGTAGGCTTAATATTTCAAATGCATAGGATATGACTCAATGTGGGTTGATGACTTAATATCTAACATGATGGAGTGTAGAAATTAAATGACTCTAATTAACAGAGACATGTTCAAGTGAAATTACATCATTGTGCTTTGGGGTTCATCATTTGTCATATTTTATGATTAAGAAAATGAAAAACAATTATAAAAAGAGGACTATATACAACAATGTCAAAATGTTAAACTTTGTTGAAAATTGAAAATGACCTAGAAAATTAAATGAAAAATTGAACGTATGAAATAATAATTAAGTAAATCGATCGAATTTCCACAATCCATTGAATTTAGAGTTGAATTTCTGGTTTTGATTGATGCAAAAAAACACACACAATCAAAACCAGAAATTTAGCTCTAAATAATAATTAAGGTCAGGAGTTAAAGTATACTTGTTTATTTTCAAGTTTTTGATGGGTTTTGTAATCAATTTCAACTTCTTTGTAATAAAAGTTGTATGTTTGTCAATTTTGCAATTGTATATAAGTGTTAAAAAAATTTACTGATCCTAAATGCCCTTTTTGTGGGCATTCCGAAACCATTATGCATATTTTCTGGTTCTGTGGTCGGGCCCAGAATTACTAGAATTGGATTCACAGTTTCTTTTATGCCATTTCAGCCTAAGCCTTTCTCTTGGCACATAGCTTTGCTTGGTGACTCTCCCAGAATGCCTTCCCAGTTCACCCAGATTTGGCATGCTTTCAGGATGGAGATTTTGTTTTCCTTATCGAAAGACCGCAATGCTGTTATTTTTTCTCATAGCTTTTTGGATATCAATGTTTCTCTCTATGCTAAGGCATGTTTATGTAATAATGTCATGATGCAGATTCAAGTTCAAGCTGATAAGGTGGCCCTTGAGGTTGCCCACTTACAGGAGTTGCTGCAACATTGGGGTAATGCCCCGTGTACTGTTGCCATAGTGCCGCCAGATTCTCTCTCTATTGACCACATGCCACCCTGGGGTCGGTGTCATAGTAGATTTGCCTCTGCGAGGCGTTCCAGAACACCACGCTCTTGGCATCGCCGCTCTGCCTCTCCTCCTAGTAGGAGGGCCTCAAGGAGAGATGGAGAAAGATACTGAAGATGGGTGGTTGCCTCTCGACCAGACCCCTGGACCCAATGTGTGGGGCAATCCGCCATATAAAGATCCTCCACCCTCTTCTACTACTGCTCTCGCAGCTTGAGGGCTTTGCTTTTATGTCTTTTTTTTATGAATAGTTGTTTTGTTCCAGTTTGATGGCTAGTGACTTCGCGGGGTGTTTTTTTATCCCCCCATATTTTTTTGTGAATATTGTACTTTGTTATACATATTAATAGTAAAGGCCTCTATTCATCAAAAAGAAAAAATCTACTATTATAAATTATTCATTGGCTTAATTAATTTATTTTATATAAACATAAAAAATTCATTAGAGATGTAAAATGACCCTTATAATCTATTTAAAATATAAAAAAACATTTGTAATTGTATCAATTATTATTTTATATGATTTAATAGTCTTTTGAAAATATAATAATTCGTTATTATATTGATATTTATATAGATTTTTGGAAAAAAATCTTATTAAATATATTTTTTTTAGCTATATTTTTCAAAATAATTAAATTATGAAACATCAAAATAGTTTTCACACATTTTCTTCTATTTTAAGTAATTATTTAAAAAAACCTTTCCCCCCCCCCCCAAAAAAAAAAAATTAAATTTAGCACTTTGTATGTAACTAATATAGAAGATACTATAAGAAATGAATGAGTGAAGGAAAAAAAATTAATGGGCTATTGTATTTATTTTATAATATTCTAATTATTATTATTTTTAAACAAATTATTCTTATAAATAAGTATTTGTTTAAATTATTTTAATATTATACCAATGTTTATGTCAAAATATTTATAAATTTATTAGAAAACCTTCAAAAAAAATTATATATTAAAAACTATGTACATAGTTTTATAAAATATTGAAAATATCTCTTCCCTAGAGAAAAGGGTTCATATGCAAAAAAAAAAAAAAAAATTAACCCAATATTGAAGAAAATTAAATTTTAAATATATTTTGTTAAACAAATTGCATCTTACTTTTAATTAAAATATATAGGTTGTCTAGACAATATGGTCCTATCAAGGAATCTAAGAATACTCATTATATTGGGTTGTAAATTATTCCACATATACCATGCACAATCAAGGTAGTGACAACAAACATAAGTTAAATTTGAAGACAATATATTGTACATATAAATGCAAGTTTCTTGCTTGGCAACTTTTCAATGATGAGGCAAATACTTGCATCATCAACCATATTGGGAGCTCAATTTTAGGCACACGTTCATTAAATTGAAATTGGAGAAAATATTTTCAAGGATTTTTTCAATCTCTTAGAGCTTACTAGCCTCATAAAAGATCAAGCAAACACCCTTGCATTCTTGAAGATATTTTTTACCATTATTAATATAATAAGATATTTTTCACCATTATTAATATAATTTTAGACACAATAAACTTTACCAAATTCTACTCAATCTCTTCAACACTATCCAAATTTGATTGCCACAAATATTTCCACTTCAAAATTGGCCTTTCATGACCAACACCTAACTCTAGTGGAACTCTAAGAAGCATATTTCTCTATTGCGAATTAATTTTTTTGATATGATGGGTTTACATGTGGAATAGAGTACAATCCTAAACTTTACTAGGTCTACAAGATGTTATCACCACTAGTTCTTTAGGGATGCCAATAAATAAAAGAAATATAAAATTCATAACTTAAGATAACAACCTTAAACAAGGCAAACTGTCTTGCAGTTGTGGCCTTCCCTATTGGGGTCCAGTCCAATCACGTGGCAGAAGCAATGGCCCTACTGCAAACTCTAAAGATAATCAATGAAACTATGCCCTTGAATGTATGGATCGAAGGTGATTCAATGAATATCTTAAACTGCATTAAAGGGATAACTAAGCCATCATGGTCAATCAAGGCGATTATTGATGAGGCTTCCTTAATCATTAATTCCTTTTCCAATGTAATCATTTCGCATAACTTCAGGGAAGCGAACTGTACAGCAGATGAGTTGGCTAACATTGTTGTTAAGGCTGAGGGTATCATGACCTGGCATGGAGTTAGTGATTTGATTGTTGAGGTGAGAGGCAAGTTGGCGTATGATTTGACTCATAGAAAATGAGCAGATTTGGAAAATCTAAAAAATCTCTCATGAATTTATGAATTTCATTAATTGCTGGAAACAGGATTACGGAAAGGTGTGTCTTTTCCAAAAAGGTTAAATGTAGACACACGTTCTTTGGTGGTTTTCAAAATTTGATCTTGGCATTTTTGCTTTGCCTCTGCTTTTCTTCCGTCATTGTTCAAGGTATCATGGGGGGTGGGTTAAACATAAAGGAGCCAAAAAATTGTAACAAATGGAAAACCCAAACAGACATCTAGGATAAACTTAAAAAGGGAGGCCTCACTAACTATATGGAGCGCCTTCATAGCTCCAAAGATGCTTTCATGAATGCTTTTGTGGTAAGTTGGAAGGACGAGACTGTGGTGATCGGAGGCATGGCTGTTAAGATCACCGAAGATTTGATTGGGGAGGTTACATGCTTAAACACTAAAGACATAAAATTTTACAGAGACAAAAAGATATCCTAGAAGGCTATTCAGTATTTCCCCAAGGATAGAGTGGAAATTGATAGCCTAGTGAAAGACTCTAGAGGGTGTTATGATGTTAGCTCCATTAAAGATTTATGGGGTAAAGTTATTATGATGATCATAGAGTATGTGTCTTTGGATGGGAGATACAAAAGTGCCCATTCTTATCACTTTGTGTTGTTATGTCATTTTTGACATAAGGTGAGAATTTATTTCCCCCTCTACTTGTTGCAATCACTCCATCATAGCATTACTGACCACATGCAAAAGGATAGTAAGCCCATTCTGCATGAGGGCTTGATTCTCTTGATTGTTGAACATGTTAAAAAAGTTGCGGCCTCTGGTCCTCTTATTATTTCTCCAAAAAATGACATAGGGTTGGAGATGAAGTGATCCTCAATTTTTCCTCTAGATAATTTTATTATCTTTCCAATGGTGTAAATGGTGTATTGTTTCAAGCTATGTGTCAAAAGTTATGCCTTCTACAAGTAGGCATAAATTTCAAAGTAGTTTGTTTTATGTTTTTTTACTTTTTAAATTTTAATTTTCCTTTTCTTTATATTTTTATTAATTAGTAATAAACATTATGTGGGCTGTTTAGTTCATTTTGAATGGATTTTGGTGACCCTCCATATCCATCATACATTGTATAAACTTGATGATTTACTAAAATGGATCACTTTTGGCTTACATATTGGGTTATATAGAAATCATTTTATTTTCCATTAATAGTACCACAGGTAACATCTCACACTAGGTTTTATAATCCAGGATGCCTCCTGTCACCTGTGGAAGAGCTAAGGAAAGAGTCCAATATTCTTCCTCTAGATCTTAGCGAGAGAGTTCCCATGGGGAATTTGAGGGAGAACAGGATCAGGGTCACCATAGGAATGAGAGTCAAAGTCATGACTCTGAAGGGGCCCAAATGAGACAACTTATGCAACAAATTTTGCAAAGGCTCAATGCCATAGAAAAAAAGGGAAACCAAGAGGAAACAAACCACTCTCACCACCATGATAGGGAAAGGGATAGAAGCCCTAAAAGAAGGACAACTATACCAGAGATGGAAGCCAGGGATACCGCTCACATGAGGGACTTACTCAAAATTAAGATACCCTACTTTTATGGTAATGAAGGAGGATCCTCAGCTGAAACCTAGTTGTTTGATCTTGAAAGATGTTTCTCCATGCACCCATTTAGTAGTAACATGAAAGCTAGATGTTCCATCATGAACTTGAGGAAATTTGCATCCACTTGGTGGCACAATGAAGAGGAAAAACTCCAAGTCACCATTGACAGTGTTTCCTGGGAATTATTCTTAGATAGTTTCAAAGATTGGTACATGTCTGACCAATGGAGGTAGGGTAGGGTAGAAGAGTTCAACCATCTTAAGCAAGTAAACATGACTATAGAAGAATATGAGCGAAAATTCTATGAACTTAAGCCTTTCTTAGGTTATAAAGATGATGGTCCTATTTTTGTTCAACATTTCATAAGAGGATTAAATGATTTCTTATCAGGGGAAGTGACAGTCCTTGAACCTAAAAATCTTTGGGAGGCTATTAACAAGGCTTTCCTAGTAGAGAGGAAAGTAAGGTCAGGATGAGGTGGTTATTCTAACAGTCAAGCAGTTAACATTGGGGCAAGTTCTAAAGGGAACTATGATCAAGGGACTCCTAGCTCCAAAAACCAACAATCATCCTTTAAAGGGGGACAAAAATCCCACAAAAAGAGATTTCACAACAATAACCAAGGAAATGGAAGGTTTCAACAATAACAAAACCATAATTACAATTGAAACCAGCAAAGGCTCACTCCTCAACCATCCCAGAACTCTCAAATTTTTAATAAGGGGGCTACCAATAGTCAAGCACACCTCCTGCAAAGAATTTTGTAAAGAACACTGGGTGTTTCTCCTGCGGGAAACATGGACACATTTCAGCTCGCTATCCTCAGCACACCAAATTCACCAATAATTAGAAATAGGAAGCTTCGGAACCAATAGTTGGAGATGTTGGTCAGTCTCGTAGATTTTTTGCTGTAGTTGAGCATAGGCAAGATGACCGCTAGAGAACGGTCATTGAGACTACATGTTTGTTAAAGGGTAAATCTATCTCTATCTTATTTGATTCTAGAGCAACTGATTCCTTTATATCGCCACCATTAGTAGAGAAATGCGGGCTAGCAACTGAAGGGCAGAGAGTTAAGTGGCAGGTAGAACTAGCCTCCAGGGCTAAGATGACCACCGACTTGTGTGTCCAAAATTGTGTCTTGGGTTTAGGAGCCTTCTCAATGAAGTTGGATCTTCATGTGATTTCCCTTGGATCTTATGAAGTTGTGTTAGGAATGGATTGGTTAGATGAGCATGAGGCCAGATTAGATTGTAGAAAGAAGACCATTCACTGCTTAGATGATTTGGTGGAGCCTAAAACCCTAGTTGGGATCCAGCGCCCAATATTGCTTTAGATGATATCGACAATGCAATTAAAGAGATGCATGAGGAAATCATGTCAACTCCTTGCAGTCTCGGTAAATGATCTTTTGAAATGAGAAAGTATGGAAATTACACTTGATCACCCTCTACTTTAAGAGTTTGTTGATGTCTATCCAACCAAAATTCTGGGGATGCCTCCCAAAAGGGACATAGATTTCCACATAGAATTGGTGCTAGGTGCATAACCCATCTCCAAGGCTCCATATTGCATGACAACTCAGGAATTAAGTGAATTAAATATGTNGGTAAATGATCTTTTGAAATGAGAAAGTATGGAAATTACACTTGATCACCCTCTACTTTAAGAGTTTGTTGATGTCTATCCAACAAAAATTCTGGGGATGCCTCCCAAAAGGGACATAGATTTCCACATAGAATTGGTGCTAGGTGCATAACCCATCTCCAAGGCTCCATATTGCATGACAACTCAGGAATTAAGTGAATTAAATATGTAGTTAGAATAACTTTTGGAAAAGGGTTTTATCAGACCAAGTGTGTCACCCTGGGGAGCTCCAGTAATTTTTGTGAAAAATAAGGATGGATCTCCTAGGTTATGTATTGACTATCGTCAGCTCAATAAGGTAAAAATTAAGAATAGGTATCCTCTACCGAGAATTGATGATTTGTTTGATTAGATGAAAGGGGCAAAAGTATTTTCTAAAATTGATCTTAAGTCAGGCTATCATTAGTTAAGGATTCAAGAAGCTGACATTCATCAAACAAATTTTCGTACTCGGTATGGTCATTATGAATTTACCATAGTACCTTTTAGTCTCATGAATGTACCCTCAGTATTTATGAGCCTTATGAATGGAGTATTTAGGACTTACTTGGATAATTTTGTGATAATATTTTTGGATGATATTCTAGTATACTCTAGATCATTAGAAGAGCATGAGCAACATCTTCGGAAAGTGTTACAATGCCTTCGAGAAAATCAGTTGTATGCCAACCTGGAGAAGTGTGAGTTTTTTCAAAAAGAAGTTAATTATCTTGCTCATGTTATCTCAAGGGAAGGCATAACAGTGGATCCTACCAAGATTCAAGCCATAGTGGAATGGCCAACACCTACCAATGTTTCATAAGTTCACAACTTCATGGGGTTAGCTAGTTATTATAGGCACTTCGTCAAGAGATTCTCCAGATTAGCACATCCCATCACCTCCTTGCAAAGGAAAGGAAAGAAGTTCCTTTGGACTGAGAGATGCGCAGAAGCTTTTCAAAGCTTAAAAGAAAGGTTAACCAGTGCCCCGATTTTGGTTGTACCTGATCCCTTGGAAAAATTTCTACTTTGCACAGATGCCTCCTTGGAAGGCATAGGAGTAGTACTTATGCAAGATGGAAGGGTTGTTGCTTATGAATCAAGAAAACTTAAAGATCATGAGTTTAACTACTCTACACATGATTTGGAATTAGCAACAGTAGTTCATGCCTTGAATTGTTGGAGGCACTTCTTGTTAGGGAATCAGTTTGAATTGTACACAGACCATCGAAGCCTTCAGTACATGATTATATAGCCAAACCTTAATTCCAGACAGCGTAGGTGGATGGAATTTTTATGTGAATATGACTTTGAGGTCAGATATATTTAGGGAAAAGAGAATGTGGTAGCAGATGCTTTAAGTAGAAGAAGGCATGAACTATCATCACTTTCTCTTACTACTGATTTAAGGGGTCAGATTTTGCAAACACTCCCCTTAGATGCTTGGTATCAAGAAGTTAGAGAAGTAATAGAATCAGGAAGGGCCTTAGAAGGAAGATTCATGGGTTATTCTATAGAACCAGATGGGCTATTAAGACAACAAGGCCAAATTTATGTACCACTTTCAGGCAACCTTTGGAAGGTCATCATGACCGAAGCTCATCGCGCTCCCTATTCAGATCATCTAGGGGTTAAGAAAATGCACACCAACCAATATGATAGATATATTTTTAGTCAGGTATGAGGAGAGATATAGCGGATTTTGTGGCTAGGTGCTTGGAATGTCAAAGGGTCAAGGCTGAGCATCATCATCTGGAAGGTCTCCTGCAACCACACTTAATTCCCAAATGGATATGGGATATGATATCTATGGATTTTATTGTGGGACTACCCATCACTTATCAGAGACATGACACAATCATGGTCACAGTTGACAAGCTGACCAAAGTAGCACATTTTTCTCCCATGCAGTCAACCTATACTGCCTCCTCAGTAGCCAGGGTTTTCATGAAGGATATAGTCAGGCTACACGGTGTCCCTAGGAAGATTATCTCATATAGAGATCTTGTGTTCACTTCAAATTTTTGGACATCATTGCAACATGCCTTAGGGACTTAGCTAAACTTTAGTTTGGCATATCATCCAGAAATTGATGGCCAAACTGAGCGAGTAAATTAGGTACTAGAGGATATGCTTAGAATGTATGTAATGGATAGGCAATCCCACTGGGAGGACTATTTGTATCTAGTGGAGTTTTCATATAACAATGGTTATCACAATTCTATTGGAATGTCACCTTACTATGCTCTTTATGGTCATCTATGTTGTACACCTCTAAGTTGGGATCACTTAGAGGATAGGGTAATTGTTGGACCAAAAATGTTACAAGATATGGAATAGTAGGTGGAGAGAATTAGGGAGCACCTTGTGATAGCTCAGGATAGGAAGAAAAAGTATGTAGATGCTAACAAAATTGACAAACAGTTTTCTGTAGGAGACAAAGTGTTTTTGAGAGTCCACCCACAGAAGAGCCCTATCTGTTATGGAAAAGGTTCTAATTTGGCACCTAGGTTTGTGGGTCCATTTGAGATCCTAGAGAGGATAGGACCTGTTGCCTACCGACTTGCTCTACCACCTAGCCTTGCACGTATTCATGATGTGTTTCATGTTTCTATTCTTAGAGAGTATATTCCTGATCTGACTCATGTATTGGATTGGAACACTTTACAGGTAGAGGACGGGCAGCTGGCTTTGGAGCCGGTACATATTCTCCAACAGTGGACTTTGACCCTTAGGGTTCGCAACATAGAGTAGGTAAGGGTCCTATGGGATCCTAATGATGAGGTCTCAGCAACATGGGGTGATGCTAGCAAACTCAGATCTACATATCCATATTTATTTTTAGGCTTTCAGGAGAAAGCCTATTCCTAAGGGGTGAGGATGTAATGCCCACCCTAGTATCTTGATATTTTGCACATACATGATTTCTATATTGAGCATTATGGACTCTATTTTTTTGTTTATTTTTAGTTGATGAGACATTATGAGTATATGTTTGGATAATTAAAATATTTTATGGAAGATAGAAAATGATTTAAAAWTTTTTATCAGGACATGTTATTTCATATATTTGATTGTATTTCTTATAAAGATGATTCAATTATTGATTTACATTATGGAGCAATGATTATTTTTGGAACTAACCATACTAATCCAATTATGCCTTGATATTGATGCTATCTGATGTGTTTGTAGGATGGAGGAGGTAGTCATAGTCACTTGTATAGGAGATCCACATGATGTCGCACTCTCCCTCCTTGTTTGACATTGGTTGTTTATTTATATATATGTACAAATGTTCTCTTGACTTGGTGATGTAGGATGTAGGTATCAGGCATCGAATTCACCTAATTACACAGGTCTGAGCGTGCCTTAAAAAAATCCTCAAATGTTGTTGTGTGGAGATATTTCTGAAAGCACTCTCAAGGGAACCTTGTTGACTTAGGTTCCTGTTTAGGAAGTCACCTCAGTTGGGGGGGTTAAGTAGTTTTATGATTTTGTGATTTGGTGATTTATGCTTTAGTGTATGTTTTCTTTGTC
>MU226570.1:30559-43072 GCA_018584345.1 Thuja plicata | reverse complement strand
TTAAATACTTGTGTTAACTTGTGTGAATGCTTATGGTTTGTTTTACTGTTATGTTTCTACAAGCTAATTACATTAAACAGTAAACTACATGATTAAGTTGTTGAAATATGCTACTGCTGCCAAGTAGATCTGAATTGGTTTTAATACAGAAAGTTTTATTTGCTACATCTAGACCTGAGGATAATTGATTCACCCCTCCCGTCTCAGTTATTCTAAATTCATTCTAACACTAGATACCCTAGGTGAGTGGCTCACCATAGGTGCTGGAACCCAAAGTGGTTGCCAAGGAATCCTATGGATGAGTTTGTAAAAAGTGATAACATAAAAATTAAATTGGGAGAGGGGTTTCAAAAGATAATTTGAAAGATATCTGTTTAATGGCTAAATCCACATAGACCTGTTGGAGTACCGGTACCATGGGTAATTGTCAGGGTGGATCCTGAAACTTTGAGAGGGGACTAGTGTTACATGGTTTCCAGGGAGGATCCCAATGCACAGGCTGTGTGATGACACTCACCTAGGTAGTATTCTAGAACCTAAACCTTTGGTGCACAGTCTGGTGGTGCTTAGTTGTTTATGCCTTTTATCTTTTGGTATTTGATTACACAGTTATTTTGCTTTAGATTTCCTTAGGCCTTGAGAGTACTTTTGTTCTATCTCCTAGCACGGAGGGGTGGAACTTCACAAGTTTCACATAGTTGGGTGGAAAATATCTTCGAGGTACTGTTTGTGGTTTGTTTCTTGGCTTGGATTAATATTTATTCAGTGATGAAGATTTCCTTTAAAAGTTTCTTGTACTACTATCCATTGTAAAGAAAGATGTAGAGATCTATCATAAGCCCTTGGGAAATTTGATGTATTTATATTGAATATTAAAGGAAAAGCAATGTAATTTTGGAAGGGTAGATTTAGGAACATCAAAGGGAATGTTTATTTGGAAATCTAAAAGTTGTAATAAAGAAATGTGATTACGTATTTTATATCCTATCTCTCTTGAAATGAAAACTGGAAGTAAGAGCTATTTATGTTCCGGTAATACAAATGAGCTATGTATAGGCAAGGTTAATTGGAAATGAAATTAGAGAAAAAGGTAAATTATGTTGAGAAGTACAATGTACATTTATTTATGTCTCCTTTCAAAAAAAAAATCTAAATACAATGCAAATTAGGAAAGGAAATGAATTCATTAAGGTAATTTATAGAATCTTTATTTTTTTATATTGATGGAAATCATTTAAGGGGGAACCTTTAAGGACATGTTCATCTTTTATAATTTCTTAAATAGTCTTAGTAACGTTTTAAAAAAAAAATCTAGTTGTTATCTTTGTACTTTGGACCTGATCCTTATGGGTTCCCTGGTGGGGCATTACATGACACACTATATGGACTTCTCTCCCCATTTTACATCATGACAAAGGGAAAAACACTAAAAAATATTATAATTGTATATAAAATATCTCTTCCTCTTTTAAATACAACTCTGATCTTTTTACTATAACTTAAGACAACTCTCCCCCTTCTTAGCACAATACTAACTCTAACAATATTCCCTATGTCAGGGACAACTCATCTTTGTAATAATTTTTCTACAACTAGAGTACCACAACCTTCACTACCCCTCCTAGAGGAAGCAACCATATGCATCTAGGAAACAAAATATATATACATTAAGTCTCCCCTTTGAAAAATGCATGATTCTTAAGCATCTAGTTTTAGAAAGGAGGGGCAATAAACCCTAACTTCTTCCCGAGACACTCAAAAGTATCCTTTGACAATGTCTTAGTGAAAATATTTGTAATATTATCCTATGTAGACACATATTCTAGTCAAAATTCCTTCTCTACAACTTTCTCCCTTAAAATGTTATACTAGATAGAAATGTGTTTAGTACTTGAATTCATCACTTGACTCTTTGAAATATTGCCAGGAGTTGTATTATCATACCTATTTAGAAGTAATTCATCATGTAAAAATTTAATATCTCTAAGGATTTGTTTCACCCACAATACTTGTGTGAAACGTGTTGTTGCTACAATATAATCTCCTCTACTATAGAATAACACTGAAACCTACTTCTTCCTCATCTAAGTGACCAACTTGTCTCCTAAGACAAATGCACCCCCACTTGTACTTTTTATTTTATTTTCACCTTTTTCCCAATCAACATTAGTAAATGCTTTCAAAGAAATTTCATTATCCCTCTTGAACCATAATCCAATGTTTGGACTCCCTTTAAAATATTTGCATATCTTTTTATTGCCTCATGTGAATGCTACAGATTTTTTTGATTTCCTGCAGCCAAGAAGACTACTTGAATAATAATTTGTGCTTGAAGCAATGGAATACAATATTCCACCGATCATAGATCTATAGAGCTTCTAACCAACCTTCAAAGACTCACCATTATTTAAGTGAATCCTAGTAGCCATGGGGTCCCACCCGACTTATAGTCCTTCATGCCAAACATTTTTAGCATCTCACTAACATACTGGATCTGAGAAATGAAATTGTCATCTTTGATTAAATTAAGTTGAAGACCAAGAAAGAACGTTAACNTGAATCCTAGTAGCCATGGGGTCCCACCCGACTTATAGTCCTTCATGCCAAACATTTTTAGCATCTCACTAACATACTGGATCTGAGAAATGAAATTGTCATCTTTGATTAAAGTAAGTTGAAGACCAAGAAAGAACGTTAACTCACCAGTCATAGACATCTCAAACTTCTACATCTCCTAAACAAATCTCTTTAAAAATTTACTATCGCCTCCAAATACGATGTCACCTCCAAGTATGATGTCGACAACATATACTACTACAATCAATATTAAATATTGAATTCAACTTTAAATCAAAATTTTCTATATGCAATACCTTTCTTGGAATTCTGCTACTCAAGGTACATGTCCAAACTTGCATACCAAGCTCTAGGAATTTGTTTGATTCAACGTTAGATCTTTTGAAGAATCTTATTTGTTATTTTTAATTATTTTATTTTATTTTATTTATAAATTTTCTATAATTTTAGTTATAAAATTGTAAAATTTATAAGCAATACTTTCTTTCTTTTTTCCTTTTCATAAATATTGAATTGTCAATTCATTTGGACATAAACTAGGGATCCCATCCTTAACATGAATATAAACAACAACAATCATATAGGAGTTTGTACCTTTGTGAGAAGAGAAACAACAATATGAGCTAATCACCATAATACATCATTCTCACAAAAACAATTCTTATTTCAATTTTTACAATATACTAAATTTTGAATGCAATAAATTAATTATTAATAATATTATTTGTAGTTATGTTATATTTGTATTATTTATAACCATACAATTTTAATAAAAATATAATTGTGTTATGATAATAAAAATTAATTATTTACTTGTTGAAATAAAATGTAGGATAGTAATACTCTAGAGAATTTAAGAATTAAAAGTAAAATAAAAAAATATTAATCAATTGAATAAATCTATTGAAGTCAATAAGTGTTAATTTCTATAAATTTTTCTTTCATGATTTACACATATTTATATTGATTTAATAACAAAATATTTTGGAATATTATTAGAGTATATTTTTAAAAGTTGAACATTGATCTCGGAAACATTTCTCTCTCTTCATTACACAAAATTGATGATGAAATAATAATAATATAACTTATATTATATTTTTCAATATATTATATTTTTAAATTTGGGGTATATTATATTATATTTTTTTAAATTTAAGCATTTATTAATAGTAAACATAATGTCACAACATCAGTTTTTGGTATTTTAGAAGCAACATTACAAATAATTTTTTAGGTATTGTAGAATCAGCACCACAATTTAACCATCATAACATTAGATTTCAATGTCTTGGTACACTACTTATACTATTGTCTTGTTACACTACTTATACTATTTGCATTAGATTTCAATGTCTTTGTACACTACTTATACTATTGTTTTGCGTTCTAGATAAACATTGTGGGATTCCTTATTTACACAAGGGTCAAAGTGGCCATTTAGAAGTCTCCTCCTACACTTACTTAAGGATGCCCCACCTCAAAAATGTGCACCACTAATCCAATACATTCTACAAATGCGGGCTTTAAATTATCAACTTTTTATTACTTGAAGTTACTAATTAAGGAGTTAGGGGACCAAGAGTGAACATTGCAGCTAGTCTCTTCCCTTGCTATAATTTACTTTTTAATGTTGAACATTGATCTTGGAAAGATTTTCCATCTTCATCATACAAAAGTGAAGATGGAATATATATATATTTGTGATCTTTTATTCTTAAAAAAAGTTGTATTAACGAATAGCTTCGGTAATTGCTAATTGTGTAACTTTAATAGGACCAATAGTGCACGATATTGGAGCATTTGTACATAAGTGTTGGATGGATTGTGAAAATCGTGTGATTGTCAAAAAGAACAGTTAAGCAATAGGGAACATGTATGTGTTGACAACTCAAACCACTTTTTGACTCTTACGTATATAAAAATCCCAAGAAGTCAAAACTATAACTGTAAGTAGTTAATTAGCATAGAAATCTCAAATTCCAATTGGCGGTTTAAAAACTTAAGATACGTTTTTAAAAAATATTATAATATTATATATTTAGAAATTATTTTTATTATATTCAATTGGGCCGACGTGTGGAAAGGCTGCTATATCACCCTGTGGTAGGTTAAGCTTCAACATTTATCCTAATTGGTCAGGGTGCAATGGAGAGGTTAGATAATCAGGAGCTCCAATCTACCATTAAAAACACTGAACTTCAATCTCATTCAAATGGGCAGATAATTGGATCACATGGAGGAGGTGCTATACCCTTACATATGCAGATGATGATAGGTGAAGTCTCAACAAATCCTATTGCCTTTGATGGTGCAACAAACCCTAGTGATGATGGTGCAACAAACCCTAGAGGCAGAGGCAGAGGCACGAGCAGGGGTAGAGGGAGAAACACCAACACCGGTGTTCAGAGAAACACCAACACCGGTTTTCCATACAGGACCAGGGGGAGGCCCAGGGGCAAGGGAACAAAAAGTAGAGGAATGGAAGGGCATAATAAACCCTCTAGATTCAGACCGGAGAACAAACCCCCAACTCGTCAAGTTGACAACATTGTTCCTACTACCAATGTTGTCAATGCACATAGCTGTGGACATATATTGGGATCTCATGAGGAACATGAAATCCATCGATCTGGAGGTTGTTCTTATAAAGGTTCGGGTCTTTTAGAAGAAATAGTTTGTAGGTATATTTAAATATGTTTTTGTAGAGGCAGCTTAGATCAGTGAAATCTTCATTTGTGGTCTATACTGTAGATCTTTGGTAATGAGATTGCAGATTACCATTTTTGAGCAGTTTAAATATTTTTGATAGAGAATTTAGAGTTGCTGTTTTTTCTTCAAGCAGTTCATATTAGCGCAATCTTTATTTGCGTTCTATATTGTAGATCTTTAATAATGGAATTGCAGATTAACCATTTTTGAACTTTTTAAGTATTTTAGATATTTAATAATGGAATTGCAGATTAACCATTTTTTAACTTTTTAAGTATTTTAGATATAGAATTTTGACTTGCCGCATCTGCTTCAGGCAGCTCAGATTAGTTACATCTTCATTTGTCGCTTATACCGTGTATATTTGGTTCTGCAATTTGAAATATATTTTTTATTGCATTTATTTGTCCGTGTACTGCACGTGCGGCATTTCTTACACGGTTGATGTCAATTTTTTTTTTTTTTTTGTTGGAGGATTCAGACCTGCGAGGCAACCCAGCGAGGCACGAAGCCCACTCGTGCCTGAAACCTCTTCGGCTTAGAGCCAAGGACTGAGGAGCATCCACGCTGCCAAATTCGCCTCGGGCACGATCCCAGCCTCATCCCTTATGGTGTCGGAGCCTTACACTCGGCAAGACTTGATCCCTGGTGGGCTAGTTGTGAGCCATTCAACTTCACCAGAATTGCTTTTGATATATGTTTTCTTGATGGGCCTTCCTTAATGACCTTTAAAATCAGTGCAGAATTTCTTATATAAGATATCTTTTTATTTTTATTAAACATAAAACAAATTTCGATGGGACTAGAAACCCTAAATTTTAGTTTTGTGGAAGCACATAAATAATAGCTTGTTTTTCTTCCTTCGGCCATTTCATTATTAATTATTATGGGCTGGTTTTGTATTGGATGGGATGCTTTCATCAGCTTATTATCCCAATTGATAAGTTCATTGCAGCTCTGCACAATTTTATTAAAGCAGATGAATGCTTCGTTAACTGTACATGTCATATATAGATACAGTAGACATGAATTGATCGATCCAGCAGCGTCCAAAACAAGACTCCAAACACAGTTTTACTTGTATTTTTGTACAGTGCGCATGTATTGTGATTAGCATGTCTTGTTAATCAGTTTTACTAAGTTCGATGTTTTAATTTTAGGTATCAAATTATATTCTTCATATTTTCCATCGAATTTATGTTCATAATGATAATCTGAAAATGGGCATTTATAGCTCTTCATGCATGGTACTCTCTATTGGTAAGTGGTATAAGTAAATTTAATTCTAGATGAGTGCTGAAAGTGGATGGATGGAAGCAAGTTAACGGAAACCGTAAATCCTAATAATGTATCACATGTGGCAGACAATAATGATTCACAAAATTGTTTTTGACTAAGTGAAAATTGGTTTTGAAGGGATCCCAAACCTATTATAATATTAAGAAGAAAGATAAATCATCAAAACATAACAAAGAAAGACAAAACAACTGGCTCCTAGGAACAAAAGCCAGCAAAAGGACAGCAGCTATTACAGGACCAGCAGACAGAAACAGAAAGGGACAACAGAACCCCAGGCAGAAACAGAGTTAAGTGAAATTCTTTAGAAGCTCTGCCGCTTCCATCTCAAGATCGCTCATAGTATCAGCAGCTTTTTTCAAGTCCTCAATATTCTTGTTATCAATCTGCGCATCTTCTTCATGTTGGAAGGGCCCATCAGGAACATCAGAACATCAACAAGACTGGTGTCCTTTTCATCAGCAATCTGAACAATGGCATTCTCCTTGTTGGTGTTCTCTAGCTTGGAATGAGGATCCTTAAGGATCTTGAAACTCAACTCCCCAATCTTCTTAAGAGTATCCTCCAAACTAGTAACTCTTTTTTCAACAACAGATCTATCATCCACCTTTTTATACCTTGAAGTGTAGACTTTGGTCATGGCTTCAGCATCATTAACAGCCTTGGTGAGATATTATTCACAAAATTGTTAACAACTTAATAAACTTGCATCTCATAACCACAGCTAATGGAGGAAGCATCTTGACGATCTGGAGCAAATGTTTTCTGAATCAACTGTGTTCTTAATGACTGCCTTCTTCCTCAAAGCAAGCCTTAATGATCACTTCCAACAAGTTATCACGCACCGTTCTTCCAGGCTTTACTGTAGTTTTTCATGGCTATCAATTAGTGTTGTCCATAAAGTCTATTGGCAGGAGCGTCAAGAACAGCATTCACTACTGAATTGACAAACTATTATCAGAATGATTATGTATACCCAAAGAAGGTCTAGAAGCATCATTTTCTAAGGTTTTAGATTCATAATACCCAAGGTAAATCAAATGCTAACCGGTTGGGTGTTTATGATTGATAAAGCCCAGTAGCAGCAACTGACAGCAAATGAAGTATAATTCGGTCATGGAGTATATAATTGGCTATAAAAACTCTCGTTTCTCATACATCGCAGTGTGTCTTCCCGCGAGGATATTTCACTCTCTCTCTTTCTTTCATATTTTGTGAATTGTGATTATGTAATGATGTTGGACAAATCATTAATAACTAGTCTAGGAAATGAAATGTACGAAATTATGGTGGGTATTATTGTTCATTTGAATGACTTTCATGTGGGTTTTTACTTATTTTGAATGGGGTTCTTATGATTTGTTAAAGATCTCGGTTCAAGGTTTTGAAATTTGTTTTGAGACATTTGGGTGAAGATTTTCGGGAGAGAATTATTGTGTCAATTTATGGGCATTACATTGTGTTTAAGTTATTTATAATTTTTAAGTAGTGGCCCATATATAATAGACATTTAGGTAGTGTGAATTTTAAAAGATTTTATTTTTTTATAATATATAGTTTTATTAATATTTTCATTTGAAGTTTTTTTTGTATTTTTATAATTTAATATTTTTAAAATTTAAGATATTTTACTATTAGACTTATAATTCATTTTAAAGTTAGAAGTAGGCTTAATATTTCAAATGCATAGGATATGACTCAATGTGGGTTGATGACTTAATATCTAATATGATGGAATGTAGAAATTAAATGATTCTAATTGATAGAGACATGTTCAAGTGAAATTACATCATTGTGCTTTGGGGTTCATCATTTGTCATATTCTATGATTAAGAAAATGAAAAAAAATTATCAAAAAGAGGACTATATACAACAGTTTCAAAATGTTAAACTTTGTTGAAAATTGAAAATGACTTAGAAAATTAAATGAAAAATTGAAAGTATGAAATAATAATTAAGGTCAAAGGTAAAGTATACTTGTTTATTTTCAAGTTTTTGATGGGTTTTGTAATCAATTTCAACATCTTTGTAATTAAAGTTGTATGTTTGTCAATTTTTGCAATTGTAAAAAAAATCTACTATTGTAAATTATTCATTGGCTTAATTAATTTATTTCATATAAACATAAAAAATTCATTAGAGATGTAAAATGACCCTTATAATCTATTTAAAATATAAAAACATTTGTAATTGTATCAATTATTATTTTATATGATTTAATAGTCTTTTGAAAATATAATAATTGGTTATTATATTGATGTTTATATGGATTTTTAGAAAAAAAATCTTATTAAATATTTTTTCTTTAACTATATTTTTTAAAATAATTAAATTATGAAACATCAAAATACTTTTCACACATTTTCTTTTATTTTAAGTAATTATTTAAAAAAACCCTTTTTCCCCAAAAAAATTAAATTTAGCACTTTGTATGTAGCTAATATAGAAGATATTATAAGAAATGAATGAATGAAGGAAAAAAATTAATGGGTTATTGTATTTATTTTATAATAATCTAATTATTATTATTTTTATAAATAAGTATTTGTTTAAATTATTTTAATATTATTTCAATATTTATGTCAAAATATTTTTAAATTTATTAGAAAACCTTGAAAAAAAATTATATATTAAAAACAATGTACATAGTTTTATAAAATATTAAAAATATGTCTCCCAAGAGAAAAGGGTTCATATGCAAAAAAACAAAAATTTAAGCCAATAAGATTGAAGAAAATTAATTTTTAAATATATTTTGTTAAACAAATTGCATCTTACTTTTAATTAAAAGATATAGGTTGTCTAGACAATATGGTCCTGTTAAGGAATCTAAGAATACTCATTATATTGGGTTGTAAATTATTCCACATATACCATGCACAATAAGGTAGTGACAATAAACATAAGTTAAATTTGAAGACAATATATTGTACATATAATAGCAAGTTTCTTGCTTAGCAACTATTCAATGATGAGGCAAATAGTTACATCTATGAAATGTTACGTCAACCATATTGGGAGCTCAATTTTAGGCACTCCTCGCATTCTTGAAGATATTTTTTACCATTATTAATATAATAAGATATTTTTTACCATTATTAATATAATTTTAGACACAATAAACTTTACCTAATTCTACTCAACCTCTTCAACACTATCCAAATTTGATTGCCACAAATATTTCCACTTCAAAATTGACCTTTCATGACCAACACCTAACTCTAGTGGAACTCTAAGAAGCATATTTCTCTATTGCTAATTAATTTTTTTGATATGATGGGTTTACATGTGGAATAGAGTAAAATCCTAACATTTACTAGGTCTACAAGATGTTATCACCACTAGTTCTTTAGGGACTCCAATAAATAAAAGAAATATAAAATTCATAACTTAAGATAACAACCTTAAACAAGGCAAACTGTCTTGCAACTTTGGCCTTCCCTATTGGGGTCTAGTCCAATCACGTGGCGGAAGCGATGGCCCTACTGCAAACTCTAAAGCTAATCAATGAAACTATGCCCTCAAATGTATGGATCAAAGTTGATTCAATGAATATCTTAAACTGCAATAAAGGGACAACTAAGCCATCATGGTCAATCAAGGTGATTATTGATGAGGCTTCCTTAATCATTAATTCCTTTTCCAATGTAATCATTTCACAAAACTTCAGGGAAGCGAACTGTAGAATGGATGAGTTGGCTAACATTGTCATTAAGGCTGAGGGTATTATGACCTGGCATGGAGTTAGCGATTTGATGGTTGAGGTGAGAACCAAGTTGGCGTATGATCTGACTCATAAAAAATGAGAAGATTTGGAAAATCTAAAAAATCTCTCATGAATTTATGAATTTCATTAATTGTTGGCAATAGGATTACAGAAAGGTGTGTCTTTCCCAAAAAGATTAAATGTAGACACGCGTTCTTTGGTGGTTTTCAAAATTTGATCTTGGTGTTTTTGCTCCGCCTCTGATTTTCTTTCGCCATTGTTCAAGGTATCATAGCGGGTGGGTTAAACAGAAAGGAGCCAAAAAATTGTAACAAATGGAAAACCCAAACGGACATCTGGGATAAACTTAAAAAGGGAGGCCTCACTAACTATATGGAGCGCCTTCATAGCTCCAGAGATGCTGTCATGAATGCTTTTGTGGAAAGTTGGAAGGATGGGACTAAGGCGATCGGAGGCATGGCCGTTAAGATCACCGAAGATTTGATTGGGGAAGTTACAGGCTTAAACACTAAAGACATAAAATTTTACAGAGATAAAAAGATATCCCAGAAGGCTATTCAACATTTCCCCAAGGACAGAGTGGAAGCTGACAACCTGGTGAAAGACTCTAGAGGGTGTTATGATGTTAGATCCTTTTTAGATTTATGGGCTAAAGTTCTTACGGCGATCATGGAGTATGTGTATTTGGATGGGAGATACAAAAGGGCCCATTCTTATCACTTTGTGTTGTTATGTCATTTTTGACATAAGGTGAGAATTTCTTTCCTCTTCTACTTGTTGCGATCACTGCATCATAGCATTACTGACCACAGGAAAAGGGATAGTAAGCCCATTCTGCATGAGGGCTTGATTCTCTTGATTGTTGAACATGTTAAAAAAGTTGCGGCCTCCAGTCCTATTATTATTTCCCCGAGAGATTCAGGATCTGCTAAGGTCAAAAAATGACATAGGGTTGGAGATGATAAGGTAGAACCGACTGTTAAAAAGTTGAAGTTTGAGAAAAATAAGGGAATGGACACATACTTGAATGCTGTGAGTGCTGATGGTTATGATGAGACTGACTATATTCCCCACTCCTAGTCTGATGATGAGAGTAAAGAGTCTCTTTTTGTTTCGGTGAGTGTCTTTGATGAGGAAGAGGTTAAAACTAAGGAAGCCCACAGTGTTATGGAAATAGGTAACATGTCTAAGGCTATCGAGAAGGATGTGGGTGGTCAAAAAGTACCTATTTTGGTAAATTACACGAGTTCAGAAGAGCATGACATCCCCATTTCTCTGAAGCTTGAGGTTCTTATGGTGGTCATTCAGAACAGAAAGTGGAAGATACTCTAGGGCAAGACAATGTTGAAAAGGACCATATAGCTACTTCGTCTAAGAACATCCCTTTCTCTAGACTAGTGGCTATGCAAGAGCAGAGCGTCCAACTTCTCCAAGAGGACATGGATGATAAAATCGAGCCCCCATTTGGGGTTCTTCAAATTGCTAAAGCTATGTCCTTGTATTCATTTGGACTGATGAAATGGGTATTTATGGAAATAAAATGTCTTCATCTGAACTTCAAAGATATGTCTTCTTGTGTTGATCTTATTAATTCTAGGTTGGCAGGGGATGATGGCAATCAGAATAAGGAGGATGGGAAAAATCTGAAGTCTTTGCATGAGAGACTGGACACTCTGGAGAATACTGTGAAAAAACATATGAAGGACAATAATGTCTTCATGGGTACTAATATGGAGTGTTTTAACTCCATTAACTATGAGATGGATTCCCCACTATGAAGATTGATGAAGATAAAGATGAAAATGAAGATGATGGACCGGGAAAGCACACGCGTTCAGTCAGGAAGAAGAAAATTCAAGATAGGATTTGGGAGCTTTCAGATTTCAACAGGGCCGTCAAAAAGGTCTTAGAAGAAAATAAGGAAGTGGAGGGAACTCTCCTAGAGTTTTCCTAACCCTGGTGTTCCCCTGTTGTTTGGCGTTTTGACTTTTGGCTTCTGGCTGCCAGAGAGTCTAGCTGGTTTCTAGCTTTTCTCTTTGGTTTTTTTTTTTATTCTGGCTTAGCGGGCTGGGTCCTAGCCCTATCTCTGTTTAGTCCATTTTTTATGTTTATCTTTTTGCTTTGTTTGTAAGGGGTTTCGGGTCCCCATAAAACCTATTTTTACCAGCAATCAAAAACAACCTTAAACAAAATTGTAATTG
>MU226570.1:0-14041 GCA_018584345.1 Thuja plicata | reverse complement strand
AATGTGGCGCTGAGATGTGATTGACCATCGCTTGGAATTTGTCTATATCTATATCCTTTGGAACATTAGCAGCGTGTAGAGCTTGTTCTAGGATTTCTCTATGCACAGTGGATATTTTGAGCAATTCGAAGATGGAAGTTTTGGCACTAGTTCTTCGCAATTGATCCACCAAGTCATATTTCACTCCAAGAATAGTGACCACATGTTTTGCTCCTAGTTTTGGTATAGTGATAATAGGAACCTTGGGTGTAGATGTCTATTTTGGAGGTCCCTTGATCGTAACCTGTGCTTGGCTCTAGGTTACAATGTTTGTGGAGGATGAGGCTTCTTTGATGGTGACCATGTTGACAGACTCATTTTTAATGTTGAGCATATTGATCACATTGTCATTTTTAGAATAGGTGTAATTTAACTCATTACCTTTCCCTTTGGATGTTTCTCCTTGATTGTAATTGGTAAATGGTTTATTAAATGTCGTGTGATCTTCATTTTTAGTGTGTCCATTCACCTTGATTTTACCCCCTTCAATGAGGTCCTGGATAACATGCTTGAGCTTGAGACAATTATTTGTCTTGTGTCCCTTGTTTTTGTGGAAGACACAGTAAGAGTTGTCATCCCACCATCTAGGTTTGACCATTGGTTCCCAAGGTTTAGAATCAGGAATCCTAAGGACCTTGTTGTCCACCAATGTTTTTAAGACAGTCTCAAGAGATTCTCCCAAAGGTGTGAATGTTCCTTGGGGTTTTGAATTCCATGTTCATCCCTTGTCATTATCATTGTTGGTTTTGGGAATGGGAGGTGTTATTTTAGCCTCCTTGCTTGCTTGCATACCATTGGTAAGATTGAATGCTTCGGTTTTGGAATTAATGTTAGAAGCATCAACCACTCCGTCATTAACAACATTTTGTTTTATTTCCACCATTTAGGTTTGGAATTGGAGCTACTGCCTTTGTTTTCCTTTTGTAGGGTGATCTCCCCCTTTTTGACCATAACCTCTTTGATACGAAGAGCATTTTTAATCATCCTATTGAAGCTAGGAGAATCTTGCATTTGTAGAGCATAGCTCAATTCAGGTGTGAGATTATTAACAAAGATTTCCATCTTTTCTATTTCAGGGATGACTCTTGAATATCGTGCAAAGATCTTCCTCCATCTTTGTAGGAAATGTGTAAAGGATTCCCCCATTTTCTGCTTGGTATTACATAGATTCATCATGGTGACATCATGCTGGATGTTGTAGGAGTAATGCTAAATGAACCATTGCATAAATTCCTCAAATTTTTTGACTTTAGGGTTCAATTTTGAAAACCACTCCATGGCATTTCCTCCTAGACTTCCTAGAAATAGTCGCATGAGGTAAGTGGGTTCATGCATGTACTCAATGCTAAGAGCACAAAATTCTCTCACATGGTCATGTGGATTAGTTTCCCCTATGTATTTGTCATATTTTCGTCTTGCCACATTAGGAGGAAATGGAACCATAGTGATACTCTTATCGAAAGGAAATGGACAAATGGCGTCCAAAGAGTATTTTGTTTTTGGTTTGTCCTTTCTTGCTTGAGGTTTGTGAGCTTGGTTTGCATCTGATTGAGCTATTTAGTAAGGATGGATATGGGGTTTGGTACCTTCTTTTCTTTGAGATCATTCACATCATAATCCTGGGGTAATTTGACACTTGTGTATGCTAAATGGAGGAAGTATTTTTCTTTGTCATCTCCGATTATCCATTCTAACAGCTTGTGGACTCTTTTTCTTTGTTTTAGCTTTTCATATTCATCTTCAGGGATTTATTCATCACTATTTGACCCAAACAGATTATGTTCAAACCTAGGTCTTTCTTCTTCTTCCATGCCTACAGATTGTGATTGTTTTCCATCGTCATAGCCCTCAAAGGCTTTACTCCAATTGTTAGTGTTGTTACCCATTTGAGGTGAATCAAGATCAAATAGGGAATTGCGAGAAGTTTCCCCTTGAAAGTGTGATGTTTTAGGAGGTACTTTGGATTCTTCAGTTGTGTACTTGTTGCATCTTGTGTTAACCATGAAGTTTGTTTCTCAACTTTGTCAATGTTTCCCAATAGTACTAGTAAGGAGTCCAGATCGTTCAAGTGGGTGTGTCTAGGTAAAAGTAACTATTTGTTTGTTTGGTGGATTTAAATGATTCCAGCGTCAGAGGGTTAGAATGCCCTGATGGTGAGCTGGGAACCAATTTGTTGATAGAGAATGGGTAGACCACACGTATTGAACTGATCGTGAAAGACTGAATGAGCATGCAAGGTAGATGTTTCGAAAGTGTTTGAAAATAACAGCAGGGAGACTAGAAGAGACAACAGGGACCAGCTAAAAAGAAAAAAGGGTACCCAAAACAACTGAGACTTCCTAGAAAAGACTGCTATAAATGCCCACTGCCCAGGATGCGAGCTCCCAGATACGAGCCTCTAATGACACCAGATACGATCCTAAAACCTGGATGCGATCCTAGAAAACTGGATGTGACTATATGTTTAACTAAATGTGATCTAATGCATCAGATACGATCCTAAATATAGGATATGACTTAGGAAATCCTGGATGCAATTTTATGATGGACTTGCCAGTTTTAGTCAATTTTTGAAAAATTTGCGTTTAAGGAACGTGAATTTGTTTGTCTCCAAATTGCATCAAGAGGCATTTGTCGGGCATAAAAAAAAACACTTGTACTCCAGGGCATGAAATTTATTGATTGTTTTTGTGAGGAGCTTATCTTTTTAATGATGTTTCTGACATGTCAAACAATTTTGCTTTGTTAAAGAGGTGGATCAAACACATATCTTTTCCTATTCTTTAGGCGGAGGATGAAAATTGTTTTCTCGTTGACTTAGGCACAAACTCAAATGCTAATCAGAATACAGCCATCACCAAGCACGCAATGGCTCCAGTCATGATGTTGTATTAGCCGACTCCAAATGCAAGTGAGGGCACGATATGACGAGTGTCTTGGGGCAATTAATTTTTTCCTTGCACAAAGATTATCACCCTTTAAGGGATGAATCAGGAATTCTTTCAATTTAATGTGTTATAGACTATTGGGCAATCCATTCAAAACTATCCCCCATAGAATTGCACAAGGAAAAATTGAGGCATATAGCCCTATGAGTACCTGAATATATATAGTCTCACAAGCAAGATTAAAGCAGCTCCGCTCTATATATACCCCAATATGTTCAAGGAATGATATCAAAATTCCAAGAACAAAACTAGTTCCATCTTCCGACGCTTTGTCCTACAAGGAAGAAACTATTTATAGTGAGTTGGAAGGGTCGGCGTAAGACCTGTCCTTACTTGGGTCGTTCCCGGGAGATTTTTTCCTCAATCGATAGGTCCTCTACTATTAAAAGAATGGTAACCAGGATTGGCGAGCTTAGGAGTTCTAGATTTCTGATTCTTCAAAAGAAGAAGAGCATACTCTCATAGTCCATGCCGTTTTCTCCTCAAACACTCAAAACAATATTCTTTCCCTCAAGATATGTTGAGCTTGATTTAAGTGTTCCTATTTTAATGAAAATAGGATGCTTGAAAGGGAAATTTTCCTTGTTCAATTAACCACAAAGATTTAGTGAGTTTGTTTTTGTTCAATTACTGATTGCCAAAATAATTATACAATGTGTTTGTTCATTAAGCCCACATATTTAGTGATTTGTGTTTGTTCAATTACTTTTCCAAAATGAATTAAACAGTTTTGTTTGTGGTTCAGTTACTCCCAATTTCATCACAAATGATAAGACAATGTCTGACTTTCTGATTTTCCCCAAGAGGAAAAGAGCATAATATCTAGTTGTTTATCAAGTGGAAAAAAATGGTTTTAGTTTGTGAAAATAGGGAAATAGAAGTCAAGACGGAAGGGGTTTGGTAACCTGTGAAAATCACGTTAGTTTCTTGCTAATCCAACTCCATGAAACCTATCAAAAGGTACCTGAAAATACTTGTTAGGCTGCAAAACACAGAAACCACAATGTGTTAAACTTGTTAGGATTAGATAAATCAAATGGGCAAGCTTCAAAACCAGATGCGATGTAGTATCCGGGATGCAATCCTATTCTCCGGATACGAGCCCTTGCTGACCAAATGCGATTGAAAACCAGATACGATCTGGGAAATCCCAGATGCAATCTGGAAATTATGCAGTGTGATGGCGTATCCAGGATGCCAGCCTGCAATTTTATTTGCGACTCTGTGTCTGATTCCTAAGTCTGCAAATTGCCAAAAAGTGTTAACAGACGAGGCTAAAATCAAAATCCAGCCCCACAATGGCGCTAAAAATGTGTGTGTGTATTTGGGTACCTGATGAAAACAACACAAACACTCAATAAGTCATTGCATTAGCTTGAAAGGTTAGATAAACATGCAAAACCACTAATATCGACCTATTGCCTGCTAACTAGGAGGAGTGTAATTAGTAACATATCAGTCCTTAGAATATGCTACAAATCAGTGACGAATACAACCTAGCATGAAGGATTTTAGATTAAAAACAAGCTAAAAGATGATAAAGCATGCAATCTAGCTCTAAAAGTTG
Source organism: Thuja plicata (assembly GCA_018584345.1). Lineage (NCBI taxonomy): Eukaryota > Viridiplantae > Streptophyta > Pinopsida > Cupressales > Cupressaceae > Thuja > Thuja plicata. The sequence goes on along the minus strand of MU226570.1, from coordinate 9,487 downwards.
AAATGAAAACAATGCAAAAACATAAAATGAAAGGTGAAATATAATTCTAATGTTTAATCAACAGCATAACAATGTATTTTTTTGATCTAAGGTGAAGGTTTATTTGCTCTCAAAATAGGCTTCTATTTATAGAAGAATGGGAGAGAGAGAGAGAGAGAGAGAGGGGGGGGACAAGGTTCATTTATGANCAACAGCATAACAATGTATTTTTTTGATCTAAGGTGAAGGTTTATTTGCTCTCAAAATAGGCTTCTATTTATAGAAGAATGGGAGAGAGAGAGAGAGAGAGGGGGGGGACAAGGTTCATTTATGAATTAGGAGACTCATAAATGAATATTTAAGAGCTATTAATGCCCAAGGCATTAATAAGGCATGGTAGAGACATAGGCTTAAGGTCTTTATATTAATGAAGGCCTTAAAGAGGCAAGGGAGAATGTAAGAGAGTGGCTTGAGAAAATGGACTTTAAAAAAGTCCAGCTTGAGAAAGTGGACTTTCTCAAGTGGGTTGAGTTGCTAAGCAGTCCTTAATGGAATGTGACAACATTAGGAGGTGGGTTAGAGTAGAATTTAGGATTGGGATTAGATTAGCATGGGTGAATGTGTTGAGAAGGGTTAGAACCCAGGGTAGAACTGGTTGAGATGGGTTAGGTTGAGGTTTAGGGGAATATTAATAAATGAAATAAACTTATTTAATTCATTTAGAAACATAGGAATTAATTATTTAAACAATGAAATTGCTTTTTAATAATTAGGGGACTACAGCCATTTTAATTAAATTAAATAGGGTAGGGAAATGGGTTAATTGCGAGTGAATATTTGATTTAGGGATTCATTTAATTCCTTTATAATTAAATACTATAGCCATATTTGATTTTGGTTTGATTTGATTGGCCAAAATTGATTTGAATTACATGGCTATAATAGTTAATATAAATAAGTGATAAAAATGACCTAGGACATTAAATTGATTATGCCAAGTAGTAACAGGGTTGTTTGGACATAATCAAGGGTATGATCACACTTAGGGTAAATAGGGTCTATAGTTGTGACAGACCAAATTCAGGTGGTTACAGCTACTACTCTCTCGGGGCCTGAATCCTCTTTCTAGGTGGATGGAGTATTTTTCTCCAAGTTTCATCACTTTCTTTTTCAAGCTCAATCAAATTTTCCCTGTAGTACTTTGTAGGCTCTCACTCTTGCTGAGAACTTCTTTGAATGTAACTTCATCATTTCTTCAATTTCTTCCATCTTTGATTCAGGTGGCATTAGTGAAACTAGGGATCTTTCCCTTATCTCCTTTTCAGATGTCAGTACATATGTCCACCTTGATAATAGCCTAGATCTAGAAGTTCTTGTGGCATCATCTTATCAAACTGTATAGGTATATATTTGAATACACACATTGCTCAGATGATGGCCTCTTCTATTTTATTTTGATCCTCGGGATTCAATTTTAGCCATTGTCTAACCTTAGGCTCATATATTGAACCTGACTTGATGATTGAAGCACAAATCTCATCAATTTTTGTAGGAATTTTGTTCTTTATAGGTTAGAGTTGCTCACTCTCATCTTGCTCAGTGTCTTCCTTATCTTCCTTGCTTTGAATTAATCTCCTCCTCTTAGGTTTTGATTTTTACCTGGTTTGAGGATTTCTTTTTTAAGTCAACACTTGTCCTTTCTTAACTGGTGGTGAGTTTGCTTTTGTAGTTTGACTCCTTGTTCTTGATGCAATAGTTTTTCTTGGCTTCTTTGGGGGTGGTGCATAAGACTCTGTTGACTCAGAGTCACTCACTTGTTCAGCTTCACTGACAGGTGACTGTCCCTTGGTGTCTTCTATTTGTTTAGTTTCTTCTTCATTCACCAACAATTTTTTATTAAGTGTCTTTACCATTTTATCCTTCTTTCTATCAATTTTATTCACTACTAGGCCGATCTTTATTCTTTTCATAGCCTCTTCATAGGTTCCAAAATTTGGTAATGATTTTTCTAATGGTTCATTTAATAATGCTTCAATAGCATTTGTGGCTTGATCTATGTTGATCTCATAGTCAAGTGGTAGTAACCATGCTATCCTCGGTACGACTGGTTTGATGAAATTTGTGTTGGTGCCTACCATGAAACAAATGTCATTTTTATATTTATCTACCATTTTTTCTGGTATCCTCATCCATTTCTGCATTCTTTCCTTGAATCCAGTGAAGTATTCATCCATAACTGATGTAAATTTGTCCCCTAGTGATTTGATAAACTCACTAATCTATATTGTCACTAGTTGAGTAGTGTCCTAATTGATATTACCGATAGATGGGAAGAAGTCTTGAAAGTAGAAAAATATGCACATGATGAGTGAACCTAACTTACATGAGTTAGACCTTGCTAATTTGATGGTCCTCATGTTCTCTTTCAATTGCTTTAGTATAAGCTTGGATAGTTCCAACTATAGGCCTCTCTTCACAGTCTTATGGGCAGTGTCAACAGCTCCACTTGCAATGTTGTTTAACCGGCTAGCTTGGAATATCTTATATCTCAATACACATGCACCAAAATTTAGTTTTGGATCGGTGATGAAGTTTACCTTTAATCCTCTGTCATCCCATACTGCACTTGTCATCTTCTCAATCTCGGGGTGAGAAGAGTGTTTGAGTGCCTTTGCCTTGTTGGTTATTGGATAACCGATCACTGTGTGTATCATATCCCTAGTGATCTATTTTGGCTCATCCAGCCACATCTTTCAATCATGTACCATGCTTAGTACTATCCTGATGCAGTTGGTTTTAAACTCCTTCAACAACATTAGGGCATTTGTCAGCCCTTTTACCTCAATTTGTTTATATTCCTCCTTGATGGTTCTGTCTATGCAAAGCTTTTTTAAAGTTTGTTCAACCTCAATATCTCCTATCTCGGTGATCTTGCAATGTATGTATGCCCAAACATCCTCGATGAGCAAAAACCTAGGTGGTATGCTTGAGAATGCTCCAGTGTCGTCGGGTTGCGAGGCAACCTTGGGGAAAAATTTATAATGTGGCTCCTCATAGGTGGAGTTCTTGATCACTCTGACCTTATTTTCCTTTGTATTCTAGATCTTGGTTACACAGGATGTGGTTGCCATGGTTTCTAAAAACTAAGACTTTTACCACAAATAAAAAATGAGCTTGATGATTCTAGTTACTTACTTAACCTATTTTACCTACTGTGAATCTGTCTGAATGCCATGAACATGTGTGTGAGTCACTCTGCAATTTGGTCATTGTTGGTCACTTTATACTTTGCTTCTTTTCTCTTAATAGCATGGTGAATAATGAGCTCTTCCATCCTCCTTTTATAGATGATGCCCTAAGTGGTGTCATCAATGCTTCACCCACTTCTTGGTGTTAAAAGACAAAGTCACTTGGGTAACATACAAACTTCATTCTCGGTGAGAATACGATGGTCGGGGCGAATTTCTTTTTAATTAACCTTTCACATGTTTACCGACGAATCTTGGCATATAGGCAAAGACTACATTGTCATTTTGCATGATTACCGACAATGCTTGGTTTATACTCGCAACTTAGCCTTTATATGTTTACCAAAATTTCTTGGTATGCATTGACAATTCAGCTTTTATATGTCTACTAATGTTTCTTGGTATGCATTGACCGACGAGATTGGATTCACAATTTCATAACAAGTAATACCATAGTGCTTCTTTAATCATGCTAGTTTGGCATATTACCAATGTATAATGGAACTGATGTAAAATATAATTTGGTATAGTGCAGTTCCATACTTACTTGTTCTACTTAAGTGGGGGTGGTGATATCACCAGATCCATTGGATAAGGTGTCACCAATTGCATTTCTTGTTCCAGCATCATCATTGTTTGTAGCTTTCCTCCACATTTTGTTTCTCATCTTCCTAATGTCTTCAATGGTATTTCCATTGGTAAAAGTTCTTGTCTCTGTCACTCAGTCTCTATAGTATTTTCTTAGATGACCGACCCCATGACAGTGTAAGGATGCCATTATAGGGTTAGTCCAGCATCTAGACCTTCTTGTCCATTTCCTCATGTAGTTTTCAGCTATGTGACCATATCTGCCACATGGTGTGCAATTTTCCCTTGTGTTTTAATCCCAAACATACGAGTTACCGACTCTTCTCGGTTGATAAGGGTTCTCTTGTTCTTTTGGCTTCCATGCTTTCCTTTTCTTCTTCCTACATTCAAGAGATATGTGCCCATGCATTTTGAAATTAGGACAATATTTTTCCATGTAGGATTCCTTATTTGGTTCTTTCACCTTAGATTTACATTCATATGCTTTATGTCCATGCTTGTTACAGTTATAAAATTTTTCTATGAATTTAGATATGNTTTTGGCTTCCATGCTTTCCTTTTCTTCTTCCTACATTCAAGAGATATGTGCCCATGCATTTTGCAATTAGGACAATATTTTTCCATGTAGGATTCCTTATTTGGTTCTTTCACCTTAGATTTACATTCATATGCTTTATGTCCATGCTTGTTACAGTTATAAAATTTTTCTATGAATTTAGATATGGATTTAGGAATACCTTTAGCTATGCTCCTACAAACATTTGATGTGTCGCCTGGTTTTCCATAGTGATTGCATGAAAACTTCCTTGGTCTTGGAGTTGTGTAGACACCTTTATGATTTGATGATTCTCCATGCTCAGTAGACCCTAGTCTGGTATTGTTGTTGACTCTTCTTTGTCCACCCAGAAAATCATCCATTCTTTTGGTGCTTTCTTCAGCTTTCTTGATCATATCATTTTGATGTTCCTAAATTCTCACTTCATGCTTCAATCTTTCATTTTCTTCTCTTACCTCACTAATAGATTCAAATTTTCCATTGAGTTCTATGTTCAGTTAGTTTGCCTCATGACTCATAAGAACTATTTGATTGGTGATCTCATGATGAAGTTCAGTAAGTCTTTATATCTTTGTCGAGCTCTTTCTTGTAGCTTTTCAGTGATCTTCCTCCTGTCATCAATGGCTAATGTTCTTTCTTGTTCAGCTTGTCTAGCATTGTTCATAACATCAATCATCTTTACCATCTATGTCTCTTGACCAATTTTTAGTATCTTTACTTGCTCTATCAGATGTTGATTGACTTTATTCAGACATGTAATTGTTCCTTCATATGTGTTTGATGTATTGCTAGATGTAGATCCTGATGAATCAAAAAATCAGGTATCTCTTCTTCATGATAGTCATTTTCATTGTAGCAAGATTCCATAACCTATCTTTCATCTAGTATCTCTCTCATCTTGATTCGTGCTACTTTTTATTTCTCATAGAAGATTTGTATCTCCAACTTCTAATTCTCAATACCTTTATCTAGCTTATACCTCTCCACTGTATGATCTTTTCTCTCAAGTGATTTACACTTTTCCAAATAAGAGATCTAGCTTTGATACCAAATTTTGGAATAATGGAATGATGTGAGCTGAGAGGAGAGGGGTGAATCAGTACCCTTAAATTTTTTTATCAATTAACCTTTATCCTTTAGTAATCAATTCATTGCATTACCGACCATATTTTTTATTCTATCTTTGTGTATGTAATATCAATTCATAAACTTAATTTGCATGTAAACATTCATAGAAACATTCATGAATGTAATGGCACATGACACAAGATTTGGTGACATAGAAAACCGATGTTAGAAGGTAAAAATTGTGGTGGGGATGACACCCACAAAACTTCACTATCTGTAGAATGGAAGGCGTCAGTTAAGGCTTATAAATTTAATCACTTTTGATGATCTTACCCTGTTAGGAGTAACATGTTTAGACTAGTTAAGGTCTACTCTGTTAAGAGCTTTAGAAACACTATTTAGTGTACACTTGGTTAAGAGATTTACAAAATATTATTAAATCCACCTTCTTAAAGGATTTCTTCTATTTTCTACACTTGTTAGAATGTAGTCAAAAATACATATTGACTTGAGTATATGCAATCTAGAATTGCTGAGTACAGATCCTTCAAGTGCACATATATAATGTATCACCTATAGTGATTGATCAATACCTCTGTTCTGCTCGGTAGCCTTGAATCTGGTTCTTGATAACCTATTTCATCTTTTGTTGTCCTTCTACATAAAACTTTGTATCTAATCCATACATGTGCTCCTCAACTACAATCATCATCACATCATCTTTTTCTGATTGATTATACATCTATTTATACATTAGATTGACGTAAATAGGTTTCACACTTTTTAAAGATAACTCTATGATCAAAGGTTTACAACTCGACCTTGATCTCCTAGTTTGCATGTTTACAATCAGTTAGACTGATTAAAATAATTACATTTTCTTTGATTGTCCCTATAGAAATTGTTTTAAAGATATTCTTTAAAGCTAAATATAAAACTTAAGTGTTTTATCTGACGTTTAAGTCAGATCAAAATTTCTCAAAATAAAACTATCTCTCGGTAGAATGGTGCTTGGTTTTCTATTTAGTCTGTCTATCGGTGTAGACTATAAACTTGTTTGTCAGGTTCCTCTATTGTTTTCTCTGTCAGTTTACACTGTAAACTTCTGTTGGGTTCCTCTATGAATTATGTTGTCTCTTTACCTTGTAACTTGTCCTTCAATGAAGACTAGTTTCAATGACCTCTGCAAAACTATTGTCTCGGGTTGCACTTTAAATTGTCTTTCGGTGAGCATGTCACTGATGGTTCATAAACCTGTTTCCTTTGTATACTAATGGAAAAATGTGATCATCAAAAAATTCATACTACAAATAACCTTTATATTAAAAAAAAGAGAAGGCTCTAACAAAAAGCTAAAATATATTTATATTTTTTACAATTTATCAAAAATACTAAGGGCATACTATCCCTGATATGACAAGGATCAGTGTTCCTTTAGGTCAACATAAAAAGGGGACTGATACCAAAGCAATTGTCCGTATCCATGACCTACACCATTGTATGGCTAGTAGAGCTGCATTTTACCTACTTTAATAGGGCTGGTGGAGGGGTTTAAGTGTCATTCCATACAAAAATATATTTTATATTTTTACCATTATAATTTAAATTATTTTATTTTAAATTTTTATTAAGATAAAAGATTAAAAAAATACAAAAATCAATCTCATGCACTAATTTATCAAATTTCTAGGTTTTCTATATTATTTATCTATTTAGTAGAGGTCTCTAGATTTGGTATAATGTTTACTAACTTTGGTTTGTTTTGACCCATTTTGAGGATTAATTTTTTGTTTCAACACTTCTGAATTTAGAGATAAGATTGGTTCTCCTTTTGTAGAGTATCTCTGAAACAAGCTAGAGTTTCTTTTTTATGTGTTGATGTAGTTATTTTTAGATTGGGCTTCTATTTGTTTTTCTTGTTTATCAATGAACTAGTTATGTAATTATTATTTTGAGATATTTTGAAGGGTCATGAAATTTTCATATGAGATCCTTCTTGGATTTCTCTTAAATTGTTACTTTTTTGTGTACTTTAAGGTGGTGTTAAATACATTAAAACTAAGAGGGGTTGAATCAGGATTGAGCAATTCTTAAAAATTTTCTACAATAAACACTTACCAATTATCTTTATCCAACTAACAATTAATGAAAGTTAATGTAATGAACACACAATCTCATGAACACCATATTTTTACATGGAAATGACAATTTTGGAAAAATGATGGTGAGAATCACACTTACTATATGAATAACTTGAATACAATACTTAAGGCTAAGGGACAAGTAAGCTCACTACCCCTGATTTGGACTTGCAAGCTAAGGCACAATACCATATATAGGGAGAGATACAAGGAACTTTGAAGAGTGAGATGCATGAGTCTATGGATATATATAAGGTGAATTGATGACTAACACATCCAAATATAAGACAATTTCAAAGCTATACAAGCTACCAAAAAGACTCACTATATTATAGCAAGCACAAGGAATTGATGAATTGAAATGAAGAAAAATATCCTAAGCCTAAAATATTCCACAACCACTTTGTCAAGTGACCAATATCATGAAAATCATAACTTGTGCACTCAATGCCTCAATACTTGTTAAGAATAGGAGATATTATCTTCAAAGTATATCCAAAATGATATTTACACATTTCTTCTTCTTCATTTTCAGCACATCTTACTCAATTCAAATCATAGTCAACTCTCTCTCTCTCTCTCTCTCTCTCTCTCTCTCTCTCTCTCTCTCTCACACACACACACACACACACACACACACTAGGCTGGTGTTAGGATTAAAAGATAGAAATCTAATATTTACATGTTGTTGACCAACTTATGGTCCCTAAAATTTAAATTTTTTGAAATTAAGTTTTTCCCCTATTTATGAACATCAAAACTAAAATTTGTGTCATTCCTAAATGATTTCTCGTATAACCTTTTTTGAAGATGATGATTATAAGATGTGGTATTTGAAAGAATGTTAAACCAATTCAAAAAGTTCAGCTGGTTCAGAAAGTTCAACAGTTCAGAATCATGGTTCAAAGGTTTAGGTTAACAGGTTGAGAAATATTGAACTTGAACCATTGTACCTATTTTTGGTTCAAAGGTTCAAAAGGTTCAAATGGGTTCAATAGGTTCAAGTGGTTCAAATGGGTTCAACATGTTCAAGTGGTTCAAACGGGTTTAACAGGTTCAAGTGGTTCAAACATGTTCAACAAGTTTCAACAAGTTAAAGCTGGTTCAACAAGGTTCAATGGGTTATCTTAACTTTTAAAAAAGTGAAACTATTTTCAAAGAGATAACCAATGGGGACTTGGCTCTTGTAAAATAGGTTCAACATGCGAAAGTTAAAAAGATATTTTATAAGGGTAATCATGAAGATAAAGTTGTTGCATGTTCAACAGGTTTTGTTGGTTTATAGATTTTGAAAAGTTCAAAGGTTCAATTAGTACAAAATAAATATTTTGATGGTCTTAATGTCTAATTAAGGGATCATGCCTCTATGGAAACAATCTGCAGAATGTTGGAAAATGAAAAATCATTTGTAATGGAATTAAAAGACAGACTTGAATTGGTCACTCCAATGCAACAAATTAAATACAGTTCTATTTATTGATCCTAACTTGAGTTGTGTGATAGAGTATCAATATTGCAACTATGGATGATTATGATATTATGATAGTGACCATGACCCATAGGTAGGTTTCTAGGCTTTAGGACCAAGTGTAAAGGATGTGAAATTCGTCGGAAGCTTTAACTTAGCAAATTTGATTTCATGACAGTTTTATAGACCCACACTCTGTACCAAATAAATTTTGACTCAGACATTATTTCACCAATCAGTCCAGTGAGAACGTAGAAAAATAGGATTGCGCCAACAATTCCAAAAATGATAAACGTCCAACAATGTGATAAAATGTTATGCCCTCTTAACAGAGACCAAATTTAACTATTAGAAATATTTTTGGTCTGCCTAGCATATATAATATTTTCATTTTGCGTTAATACATTAAAATACCACTTGTCCAAGTATCATTTAAATA
>MU226569.1:1467592-1482735 GCA_018584345.1 Thuja plicata | reverse complement strand
GAGATGAACCTCCACATGCAAAATCAGAACATTCCGAGATCGTATGGCCAACTTACTAAAAATAGCAAGTTTCCATAAATAGCAGCTCTGCACAAGGTAGCCCTTATTGAAAAGAAAACATAAATATCTCTGATGGCACTTACACTTTTCTTGATTCTTTCACTGTATTTTGTAATGTTCTCTCCTTCTTCTTGTCAACCATCTGTTCCACAGTCAAAGGTACTGGTGGTTCCACATATTTTTTATCCAGGAATTGCAAACCACTATCTCCAATAGTAGATAAATGTAGCTTCATCAGCTTCTGCCATGTCTAAAAGTTGTCTTTGTTAAGCTTGGGGATCTCCCTTCTGTAAGACATCTATGATATTTAGCTTAGGGCTTTAAACCTTCGCTGCAAGCACTTGGAACTCTGATACCAATTGTTGGAAATGAGATGAGTAAATGAGAGGGGAGGGGTGAATCAGTTACTACAAAAACAAATCCAAGTCCCTTAGGTGTCTTAAACAATATATCACTGTCACTCGGTCAATAAAGATATTCTGTTGTAACTCGGAGAACCAATCAATCTTAATATATATAAAGTAATTATCCTTTTAGAGATTATGTGCAGGAAAATAAAAATAAAGTAAATAGCATGAACACAGACAACACCAATATTTAACGTGGAAACCCAATATGGGAAAAAACCACCAATTGCAACTACTTACTATTTTTCACTCTTCTGAAGAGAGCCCTGTTAGGAGCCAACCCTGTTAAAGGTTACAATAACACACTGTTAGGTGTGACCTTGTTAGAGGATTTAATCACCCTGTAAGGAGTGTCCTTGTTAGAGGTCTTCAAACACTTCAATATAGAAATACCACCTTGTGAGAGGATTTACAAAAGACAGTTAAGTCTACTCTGTTAAGAGATTTGAATCACTGTTACAATTGTTAGAAAGTAAAAATGGATTGACCTGATTATACATGCAACTGTCTTTGATAATTCAGATCTTGCTCTATTTGTAAATTGGATCCTCACTGATCAAATTTTCTATTGCAGCTCTATTCGGATGATCTGTCCTTAATCAGAATCCCATCCGATTTCACCTTTGCTCTTCATATCATGTTCATCCACTGATTCAACTACTTCTCTTTTACACTTTTCAACCCAAACTTGACCTTATATATATAATAGTCCTTGTCAAGTCAGCCTTTATAACCTTCAAAATGAATTATAAAACTGAAATATGTCATCCTCATATACCCAATTAAACATAAATGTAATCATTTGTTAGTCGGCTGACACTAACTGTTTAACTCAGTCAACATAGAAATTATGTAACGCCCGACCAACACTGTAATGCCTGAGTGAACTCGGTAAGAACTAAATTTCTTCAATACTCCACTGAGCTCAGAGAACACTGAGATTAACTTGGCATACACTAACTATGCTCGGTTTGTATGTAAACATTTGGGTAACATCACTACATAAGTGCATATACATGTGTAACATCAATGACAATACACAATTGAATAATTGTCATCAACAGGTGATGGTAGGAAAGATGCATTCTGGGAGGATTCTTGGAATGGAAATAGGGCTCTATCAAACATAAATAACTCACAAGAGCTAATGGCTAGCACAAAAAGTATATGGGGGGAAAAGTTTGAGATTACATGGAAATGTTTCATGGGCCATTGGGACTACAATGGAAATGGAAGGAGGCTAACATAACAGGTATGAATGAAAGAATGTGCAATGACATGAAAGATATTATTAATAATAGACCAATTCAGTTATTGGATGTAAAAGATAATGTTATTTGGTGTGCGGCTAAAAGTGGGAACTATTCAGCTAAATTGGGGTATAATCTATTACTAAATGAAGAAACAACAAATGACAGGCAATATAGATTATGCTGGGATAAGGACTTCTTGCAGAAAGCGGGAGCATTTGCATGGATTTCCATTCAAGGAAGGACATTAATCAAGGAAAGAAGGAAAAATTATGGTTTTATAGGCCCATCTATGTGCCCCTTATGCAATTAAGCGAATGAAAACACAAATCACCTCTTTGTTCACTGTGAATTTTCCCAACAATGTTGGGGAATGGTTAAAACAAAATTAAAATTTGTAGGACCGATGCCAAGATCTCTTTCAGAAATTTTCAAATGGTGGTGGGGAGACCTAAAAAAATCAACCTTCTCAAAAATATGGACAGTAAGCCCCTCAATAATTATATGGGAGCTGTGGAAATAATGAAACAAGAGAATATTTAAGGATACTTCAGCATCAATAGAAAACATTATGTTCCGGATAAATGCTTCAATACAGGAAGTAATGAGCTCAGCTGTGAGAAAACTATATACTAATACAATCTTTATATCTTGGAACAACTCAATACACAAACAATGGCCAATAATAAGAGTTTGATATAATAATGATGGAAGTCAGGGAGGAACAATGAAGATGAGTAGAAAGGATGTAAAATGGTTTCCTCCAGATATAGGATGGATAAAAATAAACTTTGATGGATCTTCAAAAGGGAATCTGGGGATTTTAGGAATAGGTGCTATAACAAGAAGTAGTAATAGGGATATGATAGCAATGGCAGCTCAGAAGATAGGAACTGGAACAAACAATATGTCAGAGGCACAGGCTGCTCTACTAGTAGTTAAGTTGGGAATAAGAATGGGTGTGGAGAAACTGCACTTGGAAGGAGACTCTCAGATCATTATAGAAGCAATCAAGAAAGGGAATTCTCAGACTTGGTCCATTAACAACATAATTAGGGAGGTATTAATCCTCATTCAAAAAATGAAGGAATTCTATGTTAGCCACACATTACGGGAAGGCAATGTAGAGGCTGATAAAATTGTGAATTGGGCAACTAACTTTGAGAAAGTTGACACTACTATATGAAGAATTTAATTATAATATTAATGACATTTAAATATGTTTCAAATTAAAAATGGTGTAATGATATCATGGCCAAAGTTTGTAAAGGAATTTAAATCTAAGAAAAAATATGCAAGTAGCAAATTGGAAAGGACATGAGTGACGACGAATATTTATGGAAACTCTCAATAATGATGTAGTCGAAGGAAAGACAATCAAAGGAAATAAATGATTGCCAGGCTTTATCATCATAAAAGAATGTGGGAATTGATGGCCAACATGCACAAATAATAACGTGTTAAGAAAGATAAATAGATGCAGAGTTAAAAGCCAACCCACATTCCTCTTTATGCACACCAGAAAAACAATAGAGGAAATTGACAGAGAGCAACAAGATGGAGGCAACATTCTGTGTTGATTCAGATAAAAAAATGAAGATGTTTAAGGGGCCTGCAAGTTTTGAGTGGATTAAAGGTTTGGCTAAAATAAAATCTGCAAAGATGGTGGAGGCAGTGATTGAGGTCATTGGCGAGCAATTCAAAGAAAGAAGAATCAAACATTGAACTAACCTGGATGTGGTGGCCATCATCCTCGCATGGGGCCTCAAGATAGGCGAATAGACTGATGAAGTGAGCCGCATAGTAAGGGTGTTATTCGAAGAGGATATGTTGGGCGAGCTAGATTCGATTCTGGAGTGGTCAATTCCAGGAATTAGACAAGATATCTCAGAGTGTTTTGCAAATGACGATGATGCTTGTCAATATGGGTTAATCCCTTTCATCAGGCGCCGTCCGAAAGTGGATAAACTCATGATGATTCATAAGGAAAATGAAGGATGGCAGAAAATCAAAAGGCAGATGGCTGCACACAACCGAAGGGAGGAAGAAAAGTTGAGCAAGCTGGGAGTGAAGGTGTCGCGGAAGAAGCACTCCCAAATTGGGTGCAAATGGAGGAAATTTGTGCAGTAAAATTGAGGTAAAGCCAAATTTTGTAATTAAAGATGGGTTTCATTTTGAAATTTTGATGTTGCTTTGATAAATAAAAATACAACCATTAAAGGGCATAATATGTAAGGCTTAACGAAGCAAATAGTAAAGCAATGTTTATGAAAGGAAGGAAAGAAGTAGCAGTGCGACAGAGCCGAGCAATAAATGTGAGGCAGAGCTAGGGTTTCTTTTATGAAATTATTGAAGTTTCCGTCTAAGTGCCAAACTATTGTAAAGTTTTAATATTCAGACTATGTAGTAGTTAGATGTAAACATAGAACGCGAAGGAGGTAATGTTGAATCATATAGAAAATGATTGTAAAGGAGCGGAGACTCCTGTAGGAAATGAAGATGGTAGTAAGCATGAAATACATTATGAAGGAGGATATGTGTAATTTCTTTTTATATAATACAAAAAACACCTATTACCGACCAAAAATAAATAAATATAATTACTCTATACCCAATTCATTTGTCTTGTCAAAGCCTCTTTTCCTATTAGTAAACTACCAATTACCTAATTTTATCTTTATTCACACACATCACTTTTTTTAGAATTTAATATTAGTTTGGAGGAGAAAACCTTATATATACCTTTATTTAATTGAAGTTGAAGTGTTTTCTAAATTTTATTTATTTTTTAGGAAACCCTTTGCTCATATGGTCGTGAATTGTAGTGCACCATAAAATTGCTTGTTCCCACCAAGTGATTCAATTTTAAAAATATGTAGGTTCAAGTTCAATGTTGAAAATGGTAAAGAGAGAAGAAATATGTTTGGGCTATATAATGTGAGAGAACTTAGATTATAAGGAAGAAGAGGTTAAGATATTTTAGGGTGTTGATTTAACTAGAAGAAAATGAGAATGAGGAGGTGGTTAAAGAGAGCAACTTAAAGGTCAATATGGAAAAATTTGCCATTAGGAAAAATGAATAATTCAAATGTTAGAGTAGGCATTAAAAAAATCAAGATTATTGTTCTTTTGAAAATGTCGATGTCTACAAGTGGATAAAATGAAACAATAGGCGAGTCTATGGATCAGGTTAAAAAATATCTTGTGAATTGTAGCTTAGGATCAACAAGTCAAATCCATCCATCTTAAGAAATTGACTCATCTTTAATCAAAATGGTGATCCACCAAAGTTCATTCACTACCGACTCATTAGGACAATAATTAGAGGAAAACCCAAGGGAGTAGCCATGAGTCAAAAATTAAGATTATATAATAATTTGAAAGGTGAGACCTAATTGTAACTAAGATATTTTTGGGCTAGGAAGTGAGGCCCAAAACCACTCCACCATTAATATTCAAGTTGATGAGAATGAAGGAAAATATATTCCTTCTAAATGAATTTAAATTTTTTAAAAGGAAAAATTCACTAACTTCTACATTTTAGAAAAAACTATATGTGGTGATATTGGTCTCTTAAGGCTACTTGTTGGCTATCTAAATGGATAGCAGATAGAGCATTGACACAAAAGAGAGGATTGAGATGAAGACCTTTGAGGAATAATTTGATAGGAAGAAAATGAAGCACATGCAAGAGTAAAATGACTAATCTAATAACTTGTTACCTCTCTTTTAACTCATAATCATAGACCATGTATCATAGAAAAATGATACCATAATAAAAAGAGAATGCCTAGCACATATACTTACTTTCATTTTTATCTCATCTACAAACCTAAGACTCTTCCTCTTCACACTAGTGGCAAACCTCATCCCTCTTTTCCCTGATTCCGAATCCCGCCTTACTATTCAACCCTCCATTAAGCCATGCATTTCCAATACAACAACAACACACTTGTCTCCGATATCACTAGAATAATATAGACATGAAGAATAAGGTAAGACCAAGTTTCTTAAGGTTGATGTTCTAGTTAATTGACTTAATCATTCAATATAATCCATTTTCCCGTATTCTATATTAATCATATCTAGAAGAAATGACTATAGTGCCACTACAATACATCCATCCACAATATAAACTACTAGCAAATGCATTGTGGTAGCCCCATAGACACCACCATGTTTAGGGGGCAGCCTTGAGCATAAGCATTACAAAGTTCTAAAAGATTTTTCTTACAAATGGACCACCTTTCTACTTAGTTGCCACGATCTAGAAATATCATGTTTTGCCCAAGACACTTTTTCTCCTCAATTCCAACACAAAATTATGGAGTCTTTTTCCAATCTCTTATACAGAACATATTTATTCCTTGTTACACAATCATTCAGAAATCGACTCATACCAAATCACAAGTAAAGTTTCCATCTGTCTGAAACTCATCATAAGTAATCTGATTAAAATTGTTCTCTGAAAAGACGCTCAAACAACAAAATCTTTTTCCTGCAATTTGTGGACCGAGTTTGACAGACAGAAATACCACTAAATATATGCTGGTGGGAATCTATTATCATTAAGACTGAGAATTACTCCACTTTAAGGCTGTACCTGAGTTTTCCCTGGCCTTGGATTATGGAATTCCGTTTCACTACCCATGGCGATTGTTCTTGTTGGGTCCATATATAAATAGAGTTTTCTGAGTCAAATTCAAGTGCAGTCACATGTATATATATATATATATATATTTTGTTTTAGAGTTGTTTTAAATAAAATAGATAGATTAATATAAATGATTTTTTCTTTATGATATCTTATACGTTTTTTTTGGTAACGTGAGAGGTATCCTGGCAACTCAGCCCAACGCCTAATGCCTAACGGCATCCAACCCGCCTTACCTTGTTCTTACTTGCTACCAAGTTTATATTTATCTATTTTTAAACAGATAAGATTATTTTGAATAATTTAATATTTAATTATTTTTCATATTTACGAGATAATAAATATAGAAAACTAATCAAGAAGAATCAAATTACAATCTGTAATTGTATGTATGTTAATTTTTTTGGAATTCTAATTTGTTCTACTTGTATGCATGCTTGGAATATTTGTTTTTCACCCTAAATGATGACTTAACAAATCTAGTCAAAATTTAGAGTTTATGAACTTTTTGAATGTGATATCTCCTTATTATATGTGGCATTCAAAGTATTTATTGAAATGTATATTTAAGATTATCTAGTGGTCATTTGAGCATTTCAAATGTCTTAATATAACAACAAGAGTTGGAGAGATCGACATTGTTTGTAAAAGGTGGAGGGGGCTTTTGTACAACTCCATGGATTTGGGGTTTTCCTTAGTCTTTCTATGCTATTACAATGGAATTGTATAGGATTTTTTTTTTATCAATTTTTCTCCAATAAAGATTGCTAGTGTATTGTCCCATGTTCACTTGTACTAAAATATGTTGTCTAGTATGCATCAAAATCGGAGAGAACATCTGAGACTTGTAGTAATATGTTAAGAAGAATACTTGCAACTGAATAAACAGATCATCCAGCTACTGTAGCATATAAAAAACTAATAACATAGATAGTGGCAAAGTGCGATATAGGAGCACAAGAAACGTTTCATATGATTAAAAAATTGGCACTTGTCATTTGCATTCAACTTTTCACATCTTTGAATGTTGGACGAAAAGTGTTTCACTAAATAACAAGAACAAAAGTTGAGAGCCTAATCCAATCTAGCTACTTACACACCTATATTAAATGACCTCTAGAGCTTGAAACAATAACACTCACTAGTACATTTGAGGCCTAATTTTGATGGTTATCTCTCGGATATTCAACGCCTATCTGTCGGTTGTTCGACAGATCACGTCGTCGGAGTTATTTCATCAGAATTTGTTACGGAAATAGTAACCGTCGCCATTGCGACAACTCTTACCGTCGGAAATGACTACTAATTTTTTTTTTTCTATTATAAATTTCCGATGGTATACTTGTCGGAAGTATAGCATTCCCGACGGTTATCAATTTCAATTCCAACGGTAATCCCTTCGGTAATAATTCATTAGCATCGGACACTGGTGTCGAAACTTCAGAATTATCAACAGTTGTCCAGTGCAAGTTCTGACATTTTTGCCGTCGGCAATATGGTATCTCCATCAGAACTATATAATTTACGAGGGATAACAAATATTTCTTTCGACGGTATTGTCGTCGGCTGTATAGCATCACCATCGAAAATGAGCGTCGGAATATTAGAATGTCTGATGGTTATCCATCATTATTTGCGACGGTTATTCCGTCAATAGTATAGCGTTCCCATCGCATGTTGGCGTCGTAGTGCAGAATGTCCGACAGATAAGTGTTGTTATTTACGATGGTAATTCTATCGGTTGTATAGCATTCCCGTCGAAAAGTGGCGTCGGAAGAAGACTGTTAGTGTTGAAATTTTGATAGACATGCTAAAGTATGCTGAAAAGGGTATCAGAAACCATAGAGTTTGTCTAGTGCTTTGGAAAAGTTGTAAGAAAGCCAATAGGTGTAGTAGACATTTTGGAAAATTTGGGTGTTGGGTGTTGTTTGTGAGCCCAAAACTTGTTGAGACTTCTTTAACCCACCTTGTATAGACTTAAGACATCCAGCTTGGTCTTTGGGAAGGTGTTTGAGGAGTTTGTGAAACATTTTCTATTTGGAGAGTTTGGGGTACCTTGTATTTCCCTTATAAGTCTAACCTAAAATGATTTGATTCCAACCACAATTACCACTCTGCATCACTTAGTGTCTCAATCTTATGTTCACTCCACAATTTTATTACGCAATGAGTCGGGTAATGATCCTGTGCAAACGCCGCCTCATTCCAGGTCAACCCCACCTGTATTGCCAACTTCAATGTCAAAAACATGCAACATGCAAACATCCTCTACTGCACATCATATTGGTAGATCCCTCTTTTTCTCTCTTTTGTTATGTGTTTGCTCCTTTGAAGTGTTCTTTCTTGCGGGCGTTTTATAGTGATTATCATTTTTTGTAGCAAAAGATGCACACGAGGACATGCCAAAGCCAACTACTGGTGCTAAAAAACCATCATTTCTTGCATCTTCCCGTATTGCTAATACGGTAACGTTGCAGGCCACATTGATGATGAGCGACGGATAATTGGTTCCCTTAAAGATACAGAAGGTTCCAGATATTTATTCGTCGCTAGACAACAATACACCCATCCACAATATAAACTACTAGCAAATGCATTATGGTAGCCCCATAGACACCACCATGTTTAGGAGGCAGCCTTGACCATAAGCATTACAAAGTTTTAAAAGATTTTTCTTACCAATGGATCACCTTTCCACTTAGTTGCCACGATCTAGAAATATCTTGTTTTGCCAATGGCACTCTTTCTCCTCAATTCCAACGCAAAATCATGGAGTCTTTTTCTAATCTCTTATTCAGAACATATTTATTCCTTGTTACACAATCACTCAGAAATCGACTCATACCAAATCACAAGAAAAGTTTCCATCTGTCTGAAACTCATCATAAGTAATCTGATTAAAATTGGACTCTGAAAAGACGCTCAAACAATAGACAGAAATGCCACTAAATCTATGCTGGTGGGAATCTATATTATTTGGGTACTTATCATTAAGACTGAGAATTGCGCCACTTTGATGCTGTACCAGCTGAGTTTTCCCTGGCCTTGAATTATGGAATTCCCTTTCACTACGCATGGCGATTGTTCTTGTTCTTATTGGGTCCATATCTCATACAGTTTTCTGAGTCAAATTCAAGTACAGTCACATACAGCTATAAAAGATATATATTGATTTAGAGTTGTTTTTTATAAAATAGATAGGTTAATATAATTGATTTTTTCTTTATGATATTTTATATGTTTTTTTTTGGTAACGCCAGAGGTATCCTGGCTACAAACGGCATCCAACCCGCCTTACCTTGTTCTTACTTGCTGCCAAGTTTATATTTATCTATTTTTAAACATATAAGATTATTTTAAATATTTTAATATTTAATTATTTTTTCATATTTACGAGATAATAAATATAGAAAACTAATCAACAAGAATCAAATTGCAATCTGTAAATGTATGTACGTTTTTTTTTTTTAAAATTCTAATTTGTTCTACTTGTATGCATGCTTGGAATATTTGTTTTTCATCATAAGCGATGACTTAACAAATCCAATCAAAATTTAGAGTTTATGAACTTTTTGAATGTGACATATCCTTATTATATGTGGCATTCAAAGTATTCATTGAAATGTATATTTAAGATTATCCAGTGGTCGTTTGAGCATTTCAAATGTCTTAATATAACAAGAGTTGGAGAGATCGACATTGTTTGTGAAAGGTGGAGGGGGCTTTTGTACAACTCCATGGATTTGGGGTTTGCCTTATTGTATTTCTATGTTATTTCAAAGGAATTGTATAAGATTTTTTTATTAATTTTTCTCCAACATAGATTGCTAGTGTATTGTCTCACGATCACTTGTACTAAAATATGTTGTCAAGTATGCATCAAAATCGGAGAGAACATATGAGACTTGTAGTAATATGTTAAGAAGAATACTTGCAACCGAATAAGCAAATCATCCAGCTATTGTAGCATATAAAAAACTAATAACATAGATAGTGACAAAGCTTGATATAGGAGCACAAGAAACATTTCATATGATTAAAAAATTGTCACTTGTCATTTGCAATCAACTTTTCACATCTTTGAATATTGGACAAAAAGTGTTTCACTAAATAACAAGAACAAAAGTTGAGAGCCTAATCCAATCTAGCTACTTACACGCCTATATTAAATGACCTCTAGAGCCTGAAGCAATAACAGTGGTGGAATGTGCAAGATCTTTCTCCTATTCTACAAGTCATAAACTATGTAAATGGAAAGAGACAAAGACGAAAGTCATTTCAATGTATACCCATGTTCTACATCATCCCAAAAAATGAATTAGATCAATTTGAAGCATTTTGTTGGAGTGAGCTACTCTTATACAAACATTTTTGCGATATAGAGATTGAGATATGAATTACTAAAGATTTGATAATCCAAAAGTAGAAGTAAATGAATGCAACTAAATATGATGTATGACATGTCAGTTGCACCGACCAGGAGGAAGCAGACTCAAAAGAAGAAAGAGAGAGTGATAATGACATGAACACAAGGGAAGGGACTCAATAGAGATGAACGAATAGTAGTTCTTTTCACAAATGGGGCCCTCAAAAATTGGTAGCCTAAATGAATTCAAGATGCTTGGGAGGTGTGACTTTGATAGTAGCAATAGATGGGATTAGATTGTAGGGCTGCAACATTTTTATGATATTGCGATGTAATTAATTAACATGAAAACAACATGTAGTCAAGATAAAAACATGTCATCTAGGGTAAAAGTATGAAACTGTGTCGCACTCTAGGACCATTCTCATAGTTCCGGCCGAAATATATTTGGCCGTACATATGTGGCAGAAATGTGGCGTCGATGTGGCAAATGAGTTTCGGCCGAAACCAGTTCGGCCGGACCAGTTTCGGCCGAAAATTCATGAGTAAATATAAGCCAACTATGTTCTATCGATGAAGAATTGGCACATATATATATTGGGGGGTTCGGCTGGAACTAGTTCGGCCGAACCAGTTCTGACCTAAATTGTCTATGTGGCATTCTATGTGGCAGCCAAATAGGTAAAAATTTCAAAATTACAAAACTTCTCACTTAGACAACTGATTTCTTCATCAAAACTCAACCATTTTTAAAATCTAAATATACTCTTTTGTAGAGCTCGGATTCTAGATTCTGGTCATATAAGTTTTATTGTGTTTTGATTACATATAATATGTTATAATTTGAAAAAACTCCAAGTAGGTATTTTAACATTGAAGAACACACTCGTTAAAAAAAATAAAAAAAAATAGCAAATCATGTCGGAAAAATTTACAACTTATATTTAACACTAGAGGAGAGAGTCCTCTTCAAGAATATGTAATTTGTTTTGTATTTGGTTTAGATTTGCTAGGGCAAATGTGGAGGGAGAAAAAAACTGTTAATTTCGGGCAACTCTGACTTTGAATAGTTATAATAGACAAAATATATACCAAAAACCAATCTTTCTTTTATGTCATCTAAAACATATTATGAAATCAGAGGAAAAAAAGATTATTTGCATATATTTAGTTGGAGGGAACTAGACCCTACATTTTCAGCATTTTTTGTGCAATTAAAAAATGGACTTCAAAAATTAAAAAAACTAGGTCAATGCTTATTCAAAAAAAATTTAAAAAATTATAGGCATAAATTACATCCAATTTTACACATTTCATTAGTTTACATCATTTTCAAATTCTAAACACAAATGCCACTTTTATGTCATTAAAGTTTAACAGTTTTGCATGTTGTGGTCCTCTTCCTTTGTAAAAGTGTGACACAGGTTTGTACTTTTACCCTCTAACTTTGACATTCTAAGATATACATTGTCAACAAAGAAAAAACTAGCGCTCACAATAATTACGAACCATAACGAATGTCCCTCTACTAAACCATTGCACATGATTATTCAAACAACATTAGGTATAGGTAAATCCTACTTAATTGCTTGCATAAGAAATGCACTCAAAAGTAAGACACCACGATAAATCACATTAGCTCCTAGAAGAGTTGCCACATCCAACATACACACATCAACTATACATTCAATGCTCAAGATTCCTATTAAAGAAATGTAGCCATTGCAAGAAAACACATTGATAATATTCTAGAAAGAGTTGAAGCACATAATCTATACATCCTCATTGATGAAATGAGGTTCATAGGGCCAAAGCTAATACTAAAAATAGATAGTAGATTGCATGAGGCTTTCCCCACAATCAACATTTGTGCTTCAGTGGACTCTCCATGATATTTGTTCGTGACCTTGCACAACTACTTCCTGTGATAGACAAGCCTATCTACACATCACATTCATGTGCCAAAATATTGTGGGGTCAATTCATGAAAGCCACCATGTTATAAAAAATGTCCCACTAACAAGGTGAATCTACGAAATATGCACAATTTCGTCAAATATTGCAAAACATACAAAATGCAAAACACAAACAAGAAGATTGGAAAATCTCAATGATGCACATAGACAAACGACTTACACAAAGTGAAAAGGAAAAATTTAACAATTCAATGCACCTGTTTGTGACCAACGACTTACTGAGTTACATAATAGAAGAATGCTAAATTTTTTGAATCATCCAATTGCATTGAGTTCTGTGACAAGCACTAGGAGCACAATAAAAAATGTAACTAGTGTTGAACAACTCAATAAATAAGTACTTATTTGCAAAGGTCCACATATAATTCTCACAACTATAAAATTGTAAATAGAGTTCTAAGCAAAGTAATTGAAATGATTTATAATCTTCCAGTTCCAAACCACCCAATGTCCCAACGATAATTATAGTGTTTTTCCTTCAGACCCAGATGATCCCAAAAGTATACCAATAGTTCCTGTGTCTCTTGGCAGCTGAAGGAAGATACCCTTGACAATAACATAGGCTATAACCAGACACAAGTTTCAAGGTCTAACACTACAAAAAGTGACAATTGATAATGGAAAAATGGAGAGACATGAGCTCTAACATTCATAGCCATATCTAAATTCAAGTCATATATACATCTCTATTAAAAATATCTTCAATCAAAAGAAAATGTTCCAATCATTCTATGTATTCTGAAAACCAATTTCATCCTCTATAAACATTCTACTAAAAAAAGAATTAATACAACATCTCCTCCCACAAATCTAACAAGCTATTGAAAATTTGATAACAACTACAATGAAATTGGACTAGATTCACACTAGTATTATGAAAAAATACAAGTAAAAATATACCTGTACATTTTTTTGATTGGTAATAAGGGTTTTTTTTTAAAAAAAATATTAGTATTAATAAAAGTGCAATACATAAAAATTCCAAAATAAAGGCATCCATACTGCCTGATACAAGACCACTAGTAACATGAGTTCCAACTATTATAAACAACCTTCTGCAACTACCAACAACTATACCTAATAAATTGAATATGCTCATTCATTAACAAAACCAGGCATTAGATTACAACACTCTGATAAAGTATCCTTGTAACAAAAAACCATAAAGACAACCTACTAAACTATCTGGTGATCTTGGCTTTGAAGCTATAACCCTTAGAATAAACATCCTACCTCTCTCTCTCTCTCTCTCTCTGCAACAAAAACTGCTTAGGTAATTTCTAGTAATCCTTGGCTTCCTCAATGCATTTTTCCTTGATTGATGTAGCGCTCTAGACTAAAAACGGTTTGTAACTCTTCAGTGTTCCTTCCATTGCTCTCCAATATCCTTCCTATTCCCTAAAACCCACTCCTGGTTCTGCCATGGAAAGATTCAATATCATCCCACTAGTCCATTGTTGTTTCACACAAGATTTCATTACCCAGGGTATGTGCAGGATCATGGTATACCAAGCTATGGCCTTAAATGGCAATGAAAATTCAAAAAATCAAGGTTACTCAACTTGATGTAAAAAGTTGAACATTTTATCAACCTTATGTGAAAAAGTTGTAACAACAGAATCTGTAGGAAATTGATTGTAGTTTCTAAACTACTAGCCCTTTTCTGAAAAAAAATTAATCTAATTGTTCAATATTTTAGATTTCAATGTAGTAGTACGAAAATTTTAGGAAAAACATAAAAAGTACGTGTATGTCTGACCACCTTAATCACAATCAAATGATGATATATTTTCACAAGATTCTAAATATAACTAGTAGACTCATGCCCAAATGTGACGCATATTTTTGTGTATTTTTTTACCAAATAAATAATTAATTATGAATTTTCTACTACAACTTATTCAAAATAAAAAACTCTCGTGTCTGACCACCTTAACTAATTCTAAACTTTACAAAATTGGAAACTTTTTTTTTCTTATAGTAGGCAAAGCACAGAATGTGACACATGTTTCAGATTTCAATCAGTATGTCAATCAGGACTTTAGAGATATCTCAACTAGAAAATAAGTAATAATTACTTACTGAACTTGAATTCTGACAACAATTATATTGATGGAAAGTTGATAACGTCTTTAAGAAACCATTTTTGTTTCATCAATTTTGGGTGAAAAAAAGGTCGTCAGCTACATAGTCTAAGTCTGTAGATCAGAGGAAATATGGTGAACACATCATTTGGGTTGACCAACCACGTTTGGCATTGGAAAGCCAAAACCGAAAGCAACTACCAAGCCTAATCGTATATTCAATATTATCGTATATCTGATATTATCGTATATCCGATATCTCCTGCCCAAATACAACATTTTGATTTCAAAATTTTATGATTCAAGTTTTTTCAATTTTTCAATTTTATGAGTTTTAGTTTATATA